>CM034151.1:543553458-544153458 GCA_019776745.2 Taxus chinensis | reverse complement strand
AGAGTTATGATCAAGTTAAGGCCCCTCGCCTTTAAACTTTGCAAAGCACTAATACTTATCGCATTGCATATGGATAAACACGTGGCGAAGATCAGAGAGGTCTGTCCACGGCCTCGGTTAAACCATTGAAATCTACAATGCATCGAATTGAGACACGTGTCCAATGGGGCACATGGCGGCAATCAACTTTCCTGTTTATATCAATTTTGCCTTAACTTTAAAGGGTCTCACCTGTCAGTCTTGAAGTCTACCAAGGGAAGACATGTCAGCATACGAAGGACATGTGGTAGAGATTGGCTCAATCGTGCCCTCTAACAGACTCCCTCTTGGCATATGACCTCCACACGCCGTCGAGCCACCACTAGAAGCCATGTTAGCAATGTGCACACCGCAGAAATTTGTAAGGCCTAAGATTAGCTATAGTGTCTCTTCCACTAGGTTTAAATTTGACAGTTTGGTCCTAATGATATTTTGAGCTTGGGGACATCAAATGGCAGCACGGCAAGGCTTTGTTCTTTTGCCCATAACTTTTGGTTAAATCCTCCATTTCACATATGCGACCAGTCTCATTTGAAACGTCTTTCAAAGGGCTACACTCAGAGCTTGGTTTCGGAGGAAATGGTTTAGTCTTGGGAGAAATCCTTGACAAAGTTTTGGGCAGTTTTAGCTTGTCTTCTTGGAGTTATGGCGCTCAAGTCGATCCTAAGAAGATTTTGGTTGATCTCTTATGTTTCTCAAACAATATATTCCCCTCATGAGTCACCAAAATGAAAAGGAAAGGTTTTAAAACAAGTTGTTGATCATGAGTGACTTGCTACAATGGTCAAAAAGGCTATAATCATGCCTGATAAAGGCAAATGATCGCTTAAACTTCATCTATTCTCCTGATCTCATGGGAAGCCCTTGATCTCCCACCGAGTTATCTTCAATGTAAAATATCTCTCAAAGTTGTGCATTCATGGGTTGAAATCGTCCATAACAAACTTGAGGAGGTATGTTGGAATATGCTAAGGAGTGCTCCTGAGATGATCATTTCAGTTTAAGCATCTTCCAGACCTTCTAAAGCTTCCTGATCTTTTTGAAGAGATAAATGTGGGCAAAAGAGATTCTCCCAGCATCTTTTTTATCCTTCCTTCCTCCTCTCTCTTCTTTCTTCTCTTCTATACATATGGTGAATCTTAGTAGGGCAAGGGATCCTTCCCTTAATGTAAAGTTACCCTGCCCTTTTGAGTTCTTGAGCATTTTGAGTTGCAGGCCTCTGATTGTGGCTTTGTCTCAGAGTAAACACCTTGAATTTTGCTAAGGCCAAACTATGTATATCTTTACTGACTAATATATTTGAGATTGTGGTTCACTTCTACCCTTTTTATCGTTTTAAAAGGTCTCTTACCTCTTTGTCATGGTTATAGTTTATTGTGTGCGGTAGCTGCAAATTTTATTTTCATCGTGTCATTTATACAAGAATGGGAGTTTGATTTTTAATACAGAGTGAGTTGTGGTTTATATCTACCCTTTTGTAATTGTATTTGTCTTTCTCATTCTTATCTCAAGGGGAGTAGTCCCTAAATCTCTGGTGTTTCACCATACTTGTCTATTTTCAGTTTCTTTCTCGCCCCTTTCCCTCACCAAAGTTAGATAGGAGTAGATTAGTTATAGCACTTGGGTAATCTAGCCAAGGAAACCAGCCTTCTCTGAAGGATTATCTCAAGGGTCAAGGTTAGAAAACTTGGAGATAATCCTATTGTTGTTGTTGAGTTAGCCATTTTATCTCAAATCTAACCACTTTGTATGGGTGCACACATTTCACTGACAACACTAACTCTCAACTGTTTTCAGTTTTTACTAACCCTAACCCTATTCATTTTAATTGTGAGTAAAAACAAATGTATTGTTTTGTTTGATGAGTGGACAAAGCGAAGGAATCGTACCTTGATCATGATAAGAGCTTAACCTATCACATGCATAGATATATGTATGGGCTGACCTAAGGCACACTTGTCATTAATATTGACATTAATTAGTTAGTGACTAATGGTAGGCCGACTTAGCTTTAATGAATAGGTGTGGATGAACGGTACGACCCTTTGTGGTTAGCTCTATATAAATGGATGAGCATGGCTCTCCCAAATCATCAATTCCTGAATTATATTCTTGCTATAGGCTTTTGGGAGGTTGCCCCCTCGAAGTGGCTTAATAATTTATTATATATCCTGACATATTTGTTGTTATATTCAAGTAATTCCATTACAAGTGTTATTAGAGCATCGATTTTGGCAACTACTAGTTTTTCTGCTATATCTCTCTCACAAATGCAAATTTTCTAGAAATTTTTTTACCACATCTAGGGATACATATTATAAAGCTTCAGTAAAAAATTCAGAATTTTTACGTTATTTTGTGAGAGATATTACAATTATAATATTTTTAATAAAATCACTCTATAGGCCCGCATTTTTCGGAATTTATCAAATTTGTTTATATTTTCGGAAAGCTCTTTAAATTTCCATATAGGTCCATTCTTTAAACTTTCAAATTGGAGGTCATCTACATTGAGAAATTCGTTGATCAAATTCGGCCAACACGGCAAATTGAATTGTGTACGGTCAAGCCCTTGTTATGGCAGGTCCACAAACTAGGGGTAAGAACAAAGAATTATAATACTCCACGTAAAACACCTTACAAAGAAGATATGGAATTAGCAACGGGGATCAGGGGATCTTCTACTCTAGGGTTTTCCTTGACAAATCATAAAGTAATTAGATCGAATACGATATGCGTAACTTACAATTGGATATGAACACTAAAGTGGACAAAATCAATCAACGCTTAGATGATCCTATGCAAAAACTCATTCCAAACCTGAATGCTTCTCAACCCTCAACCAACTCCAACACAAATTTCTACCACAACCCAAACAAGGGTGGATCTTCTAGTCAGGCCAATATATATAACAATACACAGCAAGGGAGGAACATGTTTCCAAAAGTAGAAATGTGTAGGTTTGATGCGAAGGAGCCAGTAACTTTGATCAACTAGATGGAGAATTTTTTTGATGTACATCAAATTCCTTGTGGACAGGTGGTAATGGCATCCTTATATCTCGAGCAAGAGCAGTTCATTTGGTATAGGTGGCTTTGTACCCAAAAGAAAAAGAAGGGTCTTAGTGTCACTTAGTCGGTATTCACGGATAAGATGTAATTGCACTACTCTAATAGTGTAACTTGTAATTCATTTTTTATGTGGCAAATCGAAGAATGTATATGTGAGGCCTAAGCAACAGTTCAAGTCACACACTCCCATAATCCCTTTTCTCCATCTAAGTTAAGTATCTACTTAAATTCTTTGTATTGTATTAGATAAAGATACTTAAGAGAAAGGAGAAATCTGAGAAACATGGTTTCTTATTTCCATCAAAAAACTACTTTAGCCAGGTTAGCCCAAGTTGTGACAAACGGGATCAGTAAAGGATTATATTCAGCAATTCCAGAACATGTCCTTAAGGGTGGATGATATCTCTGAAAACAACCTAAATGATTTGTTCTTAGGAGGCCTCAAGGATAATATCCAATTGGATGAGCACATGTTTAATCCAAGTTCTATATCTGAATCCATGATATTTTGCATAACGGGCTAAAGAAAGGCAGCTGGTAAAAACGAGGTCTTTCAATACTAATAAAGAGAGCCTGGGGTCATCACAATTGTTCCCTAGACCTACTCAATTGATTCCTCAACAACTTGACGAAAAACAAGCAAAAGGTTTATGTTTCAATAGTGATTACAAATGGAGTACAGGACATAAATGTGTTGAAAAGAAATTGTTCTACATTGAAGGAGCCAATGTGGAAGGAGATGAAGAGGAAAGGGATGCAGAAGAGGTGATCGAATCTGAATCTGATGATTCCCAACCTACAAACTCATGTCCCGCACTTGTTGGTATTAGCCTCTGTTTTAAAAATCGCCATTAATCGCTCCGATTATCATGATTAACCATTTAGGGCAAGTAAAAAGATTAATCTTTCTGAAAAACGTGATTTGTGAAGTGCCGATAAATTGGCGATTTCCGGCAATAAAAAACCTAAAAAATTGTGAAAACTCGCAGGGAAAATCGTTGAAAATCATGTAGCTTAGGTTTAAATGCAAAAAAGACCAAATCGACTCGTATTTTCTCCTGCGCGACTCGTATTCTCTCCTACGACTCGTATTTTCTCCTGCGACCTAGTTTTGTGATTGGTTTCCAGCATTTCGTTCAGGTTTCACGGCGGTTCGTGGCGTTTTCATGGGTTTGTTTGACACGGGTCTGGTTTTCCAACTCACCTTTTATTTTGTTGTTAAATGCACGGAGAATAGGGATAGATTAGGGATTATTAGATTAGATTACATATATTATAATATATATAATAAAACTTACCTTAAGGCATATAATATATTATTTAACATATCCTATAAACTAGGTAACTAATATATATTATCTTATTAAGGCTAATAGGTTTAGTAACATAAATCGTGTATATTACATTGAATATAATATAGCTTATGTAATAAAATATTAGTCACTTTAATGAATGTGATTACAACGTTTAAGTATTATATATATATTATATATTATAATAGATATTAATATATAATCAAATATAAATATAAGTATTGTATAAGTATTGTATAAGTATATTATAATTTTCAATATATATATTGCAGGGATATACTATGCTATACATTATATAATATAATATATTATATATAATAATATAATAAGGGTTATAATAATGTTTTCTTTTGTAAATATATATAGTAGATATATTAATTAATATTGTCGATAAAGTAAAGATAAAGTTTAAAAGTTTATTTTATGAATTTAAATGTTTTTAGAAGTAGCGAGAAAGTTGCAGATTAATGCCGATGAATTGCCGATTCCCGGTTTCCGAGTCAAAATTAGACCTGCCGCTAACGATTTTTTAAACTATGGTATTAGCACTCCACAAACCCTCAAGATTGTGGGTTTTATTAAAAGAAAAAAAGTAACAATGTTGATTAACTCTGGAAGTACAAATAATTTTATCAATACTAAATTGGCTACACTTCTCAATTGTTTTATTTACATGGCCCCAAAATTTCAAGTTATGATTGTAGATGGTGGAACACTACGTCAAGAAAATGCCATAAAATCAAGCTAGTAATGGGAGATTACACATTAGAGTCTCCTATGTTTGCCATTCCCATGAGAGGAGAAGATATTGTTTTGGGAGTATAATGGCTTACAACTTTGGGAACAATAGAAATGAATTTCCAGTATTTATTCATGTGTTTTCATTTTGAGGGAAGGACATTTGAACTAAGGGGACTACGGGCAAAAACTCCACAGCTGGTTAGTTCTCATCAAATGCAAATAATTCTAAAAAGGGGGCAGAAGGATTCATCGCAAAGTTGTGCTCCATGGAAGTTCTCCCCACATAAATTTCTACACCTCCTGATTTACAAAAGATTATTAATGACCACTCGGGTGTTTTTGGACAAATGCCAAAAGGACTACCACCAACAAGAGATCATGATCATGCCATTCGCCTACTACTGGGAAGTCAACCACCAAACATTAGACCATATAGATATCCCTATGCTCAGAAGAATGAGATTGAAAAAATGGGTACAAGAGATGTTAGAGGCAAGTATTATCAGACATAGTCAAAGTTCATATTCATCCCCAGTGATCATGGTGCATAAAAAAGATGAGACTTAAGAGGATGTGTCAAGGTTATCGAGAACTTGACAAGTATACCATAAAAGATAAGTTCCCTATATTGATAATCAATCATTTGTTCAATGAGTTACATGGTGCAATCTATTTTACAAAACTAGATTTGCGTTCTAACCACCATCAAATTCAGATCAAAGATGAGGATGTCCATAAGACAACTTTCAGAAGTCATGAAGACCATTATGAGTTTATGGTAATGCCTTTTGGTCTCACGAATGCCCCATCGACATTTCAAAGATTGATGAACATTGTGTTTAGGCCTTTCTTGTGGAAATATGTATTGGTATTTTTTGACGACATCCTAATCTACGATAAGACTTGGGAAGAACATTTACAGCATGTGAACCGGGAATTGCTAACTCTAGAACAACATCAACTTTATGCAAAACCTTTCGAGTGTTCTTTTGGAGAACAAGAGGTCAAATACTTGGGTCAAGAATGGCAGGTGCCAAAAACCCTTAAAAACCTTGGCGGTTTTTTGGGGTTAACAGGTTACTACCACATATTTCTAAAAAACTATGGTAGCATAGCAGCACCACTCGCATCCTTGTTAAAAAGGACTCTTTCCACTAGAATGAACCAACCACCAAGGCCTTTGAGAAGCTAAAAGAGGCCATGTGCACTATTCCAATTTTGGCGACCCCAAACTTTTCAAAAACTTTCATTATCGAATGTGATGCATCGGGTTCAAGAATCAAGGCAGTACTCATGCAAGAAGGAAGACCCATCACATTTGAGAGTCGTCAACTCAAGGGTAAGAATTTGTTAAAGTCAAAATATGAGAAAGAGATGATGGCTATTCTTCATGCAATCAAGCAATGGAGACATTATTTGACGGGTAGACACTTTAAGGTGAACACTGATCACCGATAGTCTTAAATACTTTTTGGAACAAAGATTAGCATCTGAAGAACAACATAAATAGGTGACTAAAATGTCGAGATATGACTTTGAAATCATATATAAGAACAGAAAAGAGATTGTTGTAGCCGATGCACTATCTAGGAGGGATGATTCCACAAAGGCATTATTATGTGCCATGACTATTTGGCAGGCTGATTGGATGGATGAGGCAAGATCGGAATGGAAAAATGATCAAGATACATGGGATCTGATTCAAAAGCTCCAGCAAGATTTTAAGCCGCAGACAAATTTGAGTGGAAAGGGAATGCCTTATTGTATAAAGATCGGTTATACCTATGCAAGAATTCTTCCCTAAAACATGTGATCCTTACAAAGCTTCATGCATCTCCAATAGGGGGGCATGCTGGATTTTTGAAAACTTATCATCGAATCAGATTTCTTTTGGGAATGGCTCAAATGAGATATCCAGAAAATTGGTGGCATAGTGTATGGTGTGTCAGCAAAACAAGGGGGACGCTATTAAGACACCAAGTCCTTCTTCAGCCCTTGTCAATTCTTAGTCAAAGGTGGGAGGAGGTCTCTATGGCCTTCATAACAGGTTTACCCAAGTCATGTGGTAAAAATGTCATCATGGTTATAGTAGATAGGCTCACAAAACAAGGGGGACACTATTAAGACACCAAATCTTCTTCAGCCCTTGTCAATTCTTAGTCAAAGGTGGGAGGAGGGTCTCTATGGCCTTCATAACAGGTTTACCCAAGTCATGTGGTAAAAATGTCATCATGGTTATAGTAGATAGGCTCACAAAATATGCCCATTTTTGTCTCTTATTACAGCCATTCATAGTCAGTACAGTAGTTGTTGCTTTTATGGACATCGTTCTAAAGCTACACAGTACCCCCCAGAATCATTGTGACTGACCATGCTCCAATTTTTACTAGCAACTTCTAGACTAATTTATTTTCTTGTTTGGGTAATCAGTTGGCTCATAGCTCATCTTATCATCCTCAATCTAATGGGCAAACAGAAATAGTCAACAAATGCCTAGAAACTTATCTTCGTTGCTTCACATCGGATAAGCAAGATAGATGGATAAACTGGCTACCCCTAGCAGAATGGTAGTATAACATTTCATTCCATACCTCTTCCAAGATGTCTCCGTTTGTGGCACTCTATGGGTACCAACCCCCCTCAAACACTTCATCCTTTAAGGTCCAACCCAAAGTTCGTGTTGTGGAAGAACACATTCAACACCAACAAGAGATCCTTGCTAGTCTCAGAGAGAACTTAGCAATGGCCCAAAACCGAATGAACCAGAAAGCCGATCAACATCGCAGTGAGAGGAATTTTGAAGTAGGTGATTGGGTATTTGTACGCCTTCAACCATATGAACAATTGTCCCTCAAGCAACAAAAAAAAGGATAACAAACTCTCTCCTAAATATTATGGCCCTTATCAAATCATACAAAGAATTGGCAGTGTTGTATACAAGTTGGAGCTACCCCAATCTACTCGCATACATCCAATATTTCATATTTCTTGCTTGAAGAAGGTCATTGGAGAACGCATATTTGCACAAATAGAGTTAACCTGTATTGTATGAGGAAGGTAGGATCATTTTGGAACCCAAGACAATCCTTCAGACCTGCACTAAACAACTACGAATGCAAGAGATTAAGGAGCATCTAATAAAGTGGAAGAATCTACCCAATGAGGATGCCACCTGGGAGGATGAAGCTTTTCTGCAACATCTTGAGTTGATCAACATTGAGGTCAACGTTGTTTTAAACAGGATAGGCATGATAAAAGCTTAACCTATCACATCCATAGATATATGTGTGGGCTGACTTAAGGCACACTTGTCATTAATGTTTACATTCATTAGTTAGTGATTGATGTAGGATGACTTATCTTTAATGAATAGGTGTAGATGAAAGGTTACGACCCTTTGTGGTTAGGTCTATATATATGGATGAGTATGGCTCTCCCAAATAGGTATAGGCTTTTGGGAGGTTGCCCCTCGTAGTGGGTTAATAATTTATTATATATTCTGAAATATATGTTGTTATATTCAAGTAATTCCATTACAGATCAATTTCTTTGTGACATTCAAGAGTGGCACAGTCTTCCTTAGATTTGTGGATGCATCTCACAAAGTAATATCAGCACATACACTTTTTTATTTATTTGGCAAGGTTTTACCTAAGGTTAGGCCACAATATGTAATGCAATTTATTACAAACAATGCCACTAATTGTGTGGATGCAAACAGAAAATTTGATGGAGAAGTACCCTACAATATTTTGGAGTTGGTGCGCTACACATTGGCTTGGTTTAACCCTAGATATTGGAAAAATTCCACAAGTTAAGTTTGCAGTAGAGAAGGAAGATCAATCACAAAATACAGATACAATCAAACTAGGATTCGCATGATGAAGACTTTCACTGGTGGAAAGGAACTTGCTTGCCTGAATGACTAAACTTGCGAACCACTTTATTGCATTACAAAATCTATGTACAAAAAAGATGAACCGAAAAACAAATGTTTGTTTCATCTAAGTAGGTAAATTCCAACTTCATCAATCCATGGGATGGCATAAGCAATTCAAGCCTTGTTTTATGAGTCTTTTTGGTTGGCTACATGTGAGATTGTACAAATTTTAGAGCCATTGGTGAAAGTGTTAAAAATGGTTGATGGGGAAGAGCCCCCCATAGGTTATCTTTACAAAGCCATGGGTATAAAGCAAGAGGCTATAAGATCAAAATTAGAAATGATAAGTACATGCTAATATGGGAGATCATTGATTCAAGGTGGGGCTGACAAATGCATTGTGTTATCCCGTAAAATTGGCAAGGGCAATTTTACAGATAACCCTACCAAAATTTTGTTCTGGTCCCTCGTCAGGGACCCCTCCGCGTTCGGAACGTTGCAAAATCCCTTTTCCGGGAAATCTGGTTTTCTGAACTTAGCCATTTTTGGTCTTTTTTGGTCGGGCGCACATAATGTCTATGCAACATAAAGTGTTCATGCGCCCCCTTTAAATCCTTTGGCGCACGGTTTGACGTGTCGACACACCTTTTGGTGCGCCTCACTATGTTGTGTCTTTCTTGCATGCGCTAGGGCGCATGCGCCCTCATGTCAACAATACTTTTGTTGCGCCGAGTTTTGGTGCGCCAAGGGCGCATATATTCTTGTGTCAACAGCACTGTTCGGCGCGCCAAAGGCGCACATAACTTCGTGTTGGCAGGTGTTTTGATGCGCCAAAAGGCGCATGCTTTTCCATTGTCAACAGCACTTTCGGCGCACCACTTGAAAACAGTGGTTGGCGCATTTATTACCACCTCGCCTATATATAGGCGCATCTGCACTGTCATTTTCATCAGTCAGAATCACGTGTTTTTCTCTTACCTCTGTACCTATCAGCGCACCTGCCCTGTCGTTTTCGAATCACTTCGTGGACCCGGTTTCACACTTCTCCATTATATAATCCGGGTAAGAGGTCCCTATTGCTCTTGTGCTTTGTGTTTTGGTTTTTGGCTGCTTGATGGTGTGGATTGGGTTAAATAAGGCTATGAAACCATGAACTTCCCCCCCTGTTGTTTCTTCTATTCTTCCACATGCATTTCCCCCTCTTTTCAGATCTGCTGGAAAAGAGGACTCTGTCCTAGAAAAGATTGCTTGAAACTCTTTGATTAAGCTTCTTCATCACCTAAAGACATCCTGCAAAAGAAGCTTAAATGCATGTAACCCCTCAGGAGAAAGAATCAAGGCTTGAAAATAAGACACTGTTATTTCCTCCTTTGGCGCATCTGTCACCCCTGCAACATAATATACAGTCGCGCTAATGGCGCATATACCATGCCTTTTACATAAAGAACAGCTGTGCGTCTTGAAGGCGCACTTCACTTGCTTGTTGCAACCGCTTTCCCTGCGCCCTCCTTGGCGCACCAAACTCATATGCTGCATCGTTAAAACTTGCGCCATTGGCGCACCTTGCATCCATGCAACACCAACTTTATTTGCGCCAAGTGCAAAACTGTTATAACGGCGCAGGCGCATCCATTGTTACAACAGCATCATGTTATGCAGACCTTCCATGCGCCACGCCAAGTTCTCTTGTGGCGCATGAAAAAATGATGTTACACGCATTAAACCTGTGCCCTTTGGCGCATCCTGTACCCGTGTAACATGAAAAATATCAGCGCCCTTTATAAAATGTATACATATGGCGCAGGCGCACTTCTGCTTGCAACAACAAAAAATGCAACCTGCAATATCTATGCGCCATGCGCCCTTTGGCGCTGATTTATCCCTTGCAGCAGCCCCTTTCCGTGCGCCATATTATTTAACCCTGTAACCTGCAGTATTCATGCGCCCTGCGCCCTGAGGCCTTAAAATCACTAACTCTTTCTTCTGTTGACGCTTTAATGGAAGATCAAACAGTTGATATGACTTTCTTGCGTTGGGTTTCACTTTTTATTCTTGCAGATCAACAACTGAGTTCAGAGTTACATATGTCAACATCAAGCAAGAGACCTACCAAATCTAAGGGCAAAGCCAAGCTCACAGAAGAAGAAATGAAGTACAAGTATCAGAGGGTCAGGATGCCCGAGTCCCAGGCAGAGTGTGACCTAGACATCAGAGATTCAGAACTTGGTCACATTGATATGGAGGATTTCTGGACCAGAACCCAGAGGGTCACAAGAAGTCCATGGATGGACAAACTGATGGGCAGTGGGTTGCATTTCGCTGGAGGGATCCCAGTTAGTGCCGGTGAACAATGAGTTCATGATGGTAATAGCCCGCTGCTACAACAAAGACACAAGATGTGTCCATAATGAGAAGGGCGAGGTCATAATCAACCTCATTGCCCGCCACTTTGAAATAATGCTCGGCATTCCTCATCACCGGCACTTTGTGGCCGTAAGCCGGGAAGATTGCATCAAGGCTTGGGATGACAATGAGGATCAGTGTATGCAGCTGATGAACGAAGTATACCTGAAGAACAAAAAGGTGGTGACTCGATGGCCACAAGTCATTCATCGCAGTGACTTTTCAGAGGAACTCAGTGATACAATCACGTTCCTAAGCAGAGTGTTTGGGCTTCCTGATGCCCACTACTTTCATAAGTGGATGCTGCGATACCTAGAAACGATGAACAAAAATGTGCTCGATCAACGCTTTGAGTGGGCGGAGATCATAAGCAGCACAATATCTGAGCAGCTCCAACAACTTACCACAACGGGGAAGTTCTATATGAACTCCTATGTAGTCTATGCTGCAGCTTCAGAAAGAGACTATCCAGCTTTAATGCGGTGCGGGGTTTGGCCCCAAGTTAAAATATATGAATACTATCCAGAACTGAAGCTGAAAAATAGTATTCCCCAGTTCACAAAGATCAACGATGCCTTCTTCTACGACATCATCTGCCTTTTGTGGCCAAATATGACTCACGGTCGTACGACCAAGAGCATCGTCGCAACCACAGAGAAATGGGGGGCCCTGTTCACTCAATTCCCCACCTTTACCTATCTAAGGGCAGCTAACTTCTTGGGGGAACCAACTAAATTGCCGAGATATGCCGGTCCTAAGTTGATCCTGTTGGAGCTGTCAAGACAGCTTATCACCTACCACGAGAAGTGTCTCAAGAGAAAGAAGGGTGGAACTCCTTTCCGCCTCACAGTGGGTAGGTATACTTATCTCTCTCATCACAAGGCGAAGGATATGTTTGCAGAACTGGAGCTGCTGAATCTAAAGCATAACTTCCCAGCAAGGCCCAATTTCGACCCAAGAAATTGTCTCCCCAGGGCTAAACTCGATCCGATCCACATCCCTCAGATCGAGGATATTTACATCGACTTATATCATGAGGTCGAGCTCAGGAGGAAGGATCATTCCCGCTTGGCCTTAGCAGAAATCATCCAGTACGGTGTGGCCATCGTCCCAAAAGGCTGTCAAACTGCTGATCAAGAAGTTAATCAAGTATATCTTGACACAAATGGGGACGATTGGCCTTTCGCGGTGATCGACAGAACCAAAGCGCCTCAGACAATTGAGGAAAGGGTCAAGGAAACTCTGCGAAGAACAGAGCATTGGTGCCGAATGAATGGTCTCATCTACCTCGGAGTTGATTTCATCACATCTCCGTTGGGCAACGCACCTTCTCGGTCAAAACAGCTACCAAAGGGCAAAGGGAAAAGGTAAAGAGGGTGAATCCAGCTCCACCCAGGAGGAAGTTCCTGAAAGTCCTCCTTCCGCTTCACAAGAACGAGTTGTAATCCCGAAAAGCTTAGAAGAAGAAGCAGCGGAAGATGTTTCGATAGGCACATCCACTCAGGATGTCGCCACTACTATAACTGTTGAGGTGCCTTCTGTCCCTTCTCCTTCTCCTCCTTCTCCTCCTCGAGTGACCCGAGCGACCATTCCTTTGGTCGTAGTCCTCTCCCCCATCTTCTACTGTTTCCCCTGCTTCTTCATCGTCCATCTTCTCTTCTCTCGCAGAGCTGTCCCCCACCATTTCTTCTCTCATCTCTCAGCTCCCTTGCTATTCCTATGTCTACCTCCCCTGCAGTATCCCTTCCTCCCGTGAGCACTTTCTCGGCTTCCCTCTCAATGCCGCCTCCACGTGTTTCAACGTTTTTCCGTTCTACTACTGCAGCTGCCCCCTTCTCTATTTTTGGTCCTTATCCCACAAGTCCAGCCTGGATCTCCCAGCACCTGAGTCAACAGAAGAGGAAAGTTCCCATCGCACCGATGGACTTCTCTGTAATCCCATCAAAAGGGACCAAGAAGCAAAAACCGATAACCCGCTTCTCTCAGAGTGCATCAGGGGAGAGAATGATGGAGATTGCATACCCCAATCCTTTGAAGGATAAGAAGGATCTGTCTTTGACAGATTACACAGTGACTCAAGTCACAATGGGGACATCTTCAGAAAGCCTGCAAGGAGAGGCCCTATCTGCAGTTGACGCCCTTTGCAAAAAGCTCCAAGAAGCAAAGGAAGAGAAAAGGTTGTTAAAGGAGCAAAATAAACATCTTCTCCACGCCTTGCAGAAAATGGGCAGTGCACCTCCTACAACTACCGCAGAAACTCCTGAGCCTCTGAGCCAGGACAAGATTAATGAATATATCAAAATCGGCGAGCAGGGCATGGCAGTTTCCGCCTGGAGGAGCCAAATCCTCAAGGAAAGCGAGGGAGTAATCGCCAAGTTCGCCAGGTTATATCAGAATATCAATCGAGCGAACAAAGAACTCCAGGCAATAGCAGGACCCATCTCCGAAGAGTTGGATCATGTCAGGATGCAGCATGAGACCTTTCAAAATATGCTCGACTGTTCAGTCGAAGATCTGGTCAAATTCGGCGTCTTTGGACACCCGAGAGCCCTTAACAAAATCCTTTCTACTCTGGATTATCGGGTTGATCAGCTGGAGTTCGTCCTGGAGAAGATCGACAAAATTAAGGAGGAAGCCCTGGATGCAATGCATCAAATGGAGCAGATTGTCCTAAGAATGTCTCCAAGCTTGCTCACTCCTTTCGCCTTAAGAAAGGTTGAGGAAACTATTCAGATCTTCAAGGAGATCATTTCGCAGGGGCTGGGACCAAAGGTCACGTTCGATGCCAAATCCATCAATAACCTGTTGGCTTGTCGTGACTTCATCGGGTACCTGATAGAGGCAGAGAATGATTATTCAAAACTCCCAGAAAAGCTCATAGACGAGCGGGAGACTTGCGAAGCTATCAGCAATCGACACAAGGATCCTTCCGAGGATCAATTTCAACCCATGATTAGCAAGTTCATGGAGTATCGTGCCCAGTTCCACATCTCGTCGCCTGAGCAGCAAAAGCAGGATGCACCCTTTCAGCCGCGGGACGATGACGAATAGTTTCCTTCTTCCCGACTTTCTCCTTGTAAATTATCTAAAGTGTGTTGGCACAAACGATGACATCATCCATGTTGCACCATGAGATGATGTCATTCACCAAAGTTGTCAAAAGTCAACAAATGACTTTGTAAGATATTTTGTAATTAGGTGGTTGGTTTGTTTTTGCCTTCTTTTCTTCTCTTCTTCTATAAATACTTGAATGCTGGTTGTATTCAGGGAGTGGTTATCTTTTAGATGAAAAATAGAAGTGGAAAGAAAAGGCTTTGTACTTTTTGTAACAGAAGAAAACAGTAATACAAATATTGAGACTTTGTGCTAAATATGTGTGTTATGAGCATCTGATCTTTCTTATGTCAGGTCTATGCGTTTATTCCGTTAAATCTATCTCTACTTTTTTGTCATTTATTCATCAGTATTGCTTTATTCGTTTATGCAAGTAGGTTTGGCTCTGTTTACTACCAATCCCAAAACATAAACCCTCTGACCTTTCTGCTTTGGAATTCATTTATTTTCTCCCTTCGGACCTGATCTTTCTTCATCCTCTCTTTCATTCCTTTCTTTTCGCAGTTGGAAACACCCCTACTGGGATGAGATCCCAAACACCCGAAAGCAGAATATTGTGAAACTTGCACAGATTCCTGCTGGTAGAATAGCAATAAACCAGTTTCGCTTTGCTGACTCAAAGAGGGGCGATGCCCTGCACACTGTTGGCTCGTTTATCCATAGATCTGCCCATTCGACAGATTTTCAAACCAACACATTGTTATCTTCCTAAAGCTTTATACTATTTAAATCCAACATTCTTTTATCTGAAAGATTCAAAGATGGCATAGAGGTGACAAAGGATCATTTCAAATACATTGCATCATGTTTCCCTAATGTAAAGAAGTGGAGAGCAAACTCCAGCAAATTTTCCAATGTACCAACAAGCAAAGGGATTTCTTCTAATATATGTATTTTCAAGTTCCAGTAAATTCAATTTTCTAAATGTCATTAAAATTTTAAACACACTGTGGATTTAAAACACGTTTTGGTTTTGCAAATAACTAAACGTTAGGGTGATGGTGGGATTACGTTGTCAAGGAAGCTAAATTGCTTCAATGGATGGCAATGTGGATTTTGAGCCAGCCCAGCAATTCTTCTACTTGTAAGCATTCCTGTAGTGTGTTTGAACACATACATTCCAAAAAGCGCAACTACTTGAGCCAAAAGCAAATGGATGATTTGGTGTTCATAGAATCTAGACTCTAGAGTGCATTTATTGCTACCATTTAATAATTGATATTTATCACGAAATTGATGTTCAATTAGCATTATCAATTTATCATTAGTGTTTTGTGGTTCTTCTGTTTATTAATTATTCTAAGCAAATTATGCGATTAATTCATGATTATTTGCCTACAATATTTATATTTTATATTTTTTTGCATGGTTGTACCCAAGCCATAACTAGGGAAAACACAATCGTTATACTAGCATACCCATACCCATACGGGTAACTTTGGTTAAAACTTAGTATGGAGGGGTAGTGAGGTAGAAAGTCTTACAACGGAACCATTGGCAACACTATGATATCTTTGCAAGTTTAAAGGGGGTGAGCTGAATTAAAGTAAACAGTTCCAAAATTTAATCTTAAAATTTGCTTGGTATGGTTGTACCCATGCCATAACTAGGGCAAAAACAATTGTTGTACTAGTGTACCCAAACCAATAACTTGGGTTAAAAACTTAGTATGGAGGGTAAGTGAGAAAGTCTTCTGACAAAACCTTTGGCAACACTACAATATCTTTGCAAGTTTAAAAGGGGTGAAGTTGAATTCATGTAAACAGTTATATGTTATTTATCTCCCATCACATCATCGTCGCCATCATTAAAAGGAAATGGAAACATAAAAAATTCAAATAATCAAAAATAGTTGGAAGAAACAAAAAATAGAATAAGATATCATAGAAGACCAAAAGAGAAGATATCATATAAAAGACAATCATGAAATTAGGAAAGAAACAAAGAAATGTTTTTTAAGCTTGTTAAATCAAGAAAATAAATAGAGATGGAAGCAAAATGAAATTTTGGAAAATATTCCAACCATTCTATCAAAGGAGAACAATGAATTTCTAATGCATGAAATAGATCCAAAAGAAATAAGAAAAGGGTGGTAGGTCCAAGTGCAAAAAAAGTACCCCTACTAATTTGGATAACTTACCTTTTAAGCTAGACTTGGCCACTCTTTTAATCAAAAAGGCCACTAAAAACTTGGTGAACACGCCAAATCTGGAAACCCCGCCAATTGCCAAGAGGGCAGCTAAACCTTTTAAAAACCCGCGGTGAATGAGTGACCAAGTGTCACGCATTTGGGGCATTTGAGCAGAGGGGAATGCAAAGTGAGCCCTGATGCCCGGAATTGGATATCAGGTCGACATATTGCAAAAGATCAAGGGGCAAAGGTGGAGACACATAGCGGGATTCCGGGCTTCCTTAAAGCATTTGGCTTTCACGGACTCCAAGTCCATAGAATGAACCAAATTCATTAAAGTTTTAGGTGCGCACGGGTCAAATGCAGGTAGAGCACATGTCAATATACTTCGTGCATCCCTGCTCCCAAAACCCGATAGACACGTGTCGTCATTCCGTCGCCACCTCGTGCAAAAAGGTTTTGTGGACTCCAAGTCCACAGAATTAACAAGGGACAAAAACATTTTGGGTTCGTGTGGCAAGCTAAGGCAAAGAAAGCGAATTGCGAAGGAAGTCGGTCTCACAGTGCGAAAAATGGGGAGCTTTCTTATTAACTCGCATTTCGCAATGAAATGCACCTGACAAGAGGATCAAAGCCTCCTGAGAGCCTACGTAGCAAAGAAAACACGAATCAAAAGTTGTCACATGTCATTCTCTTGTTCCTCACAAGCTTGAAAAATTCAAATGGCCATATCTTTCACTCCTAAACTCCAAATCTGGTAAAATCAGTCTCGTTGTAAAGGTCTCCTCAAGCCCTTCAATTTGACATCATCACATTCAAGAATTAATGAGGTTTGGTGGGAGAAAAAGGGTGAAGAACAGTCCAGACATCAAAATGCAATTACAAGCAGTTCAACCACCCAAATTGATGAAGTATGATGCCCATTCCTTCTTCTACAAACAAAAGCGCATGGGGAATGGTCTTGCAAAGGTGCCCATGATTGTTTCTAGTGATTTAATGCATCTATTGGCACTTGCAACCAAAAAATCCGTGCCCTTCTCTCTTTCTCTCTCCTTTCTCTCCCATTTTCTATAAGTATGGAACTTATCCATTGTAAAAAGATCCCTCTTTGTTATAACGGCACCATGCCAAAATGGTGACCAACTTCACATGAGTTTTGGAACTCAAACTAGGTCTGTGCAATGTATTTTGCCTTCTTCCATTGTTGTAACTGACTATGCATCATTTAAACAATAAAATTAGGTTTTTGTGGCTATTCTCTGCCCTAGTCTCGGATTTTATGTGTTTTTGCCTCTCTGTTCTTTCTTTGGCATGAGGTGCATGTTTCCTACTTGTAGATTTCTTTCTTCATGTGTTGTCAATGTGTGGGAAAGGTAAGTCTATACGGGTTTGTCCTGTGGCGTGTTTGACTACCCTTTCCTCCTATGTTTTCTCCCTTTCCTTCCCCTTGTGGAAAGTGATCAACCCTTTCTTTTGGTGCTATCACGTCTGTTTTAGCTTAGAATTTCCTTTATGCATCCTTCTAACCCTCTCTCTCTCCCTGGTCCCTTGGAATGTTAGTTTAGCATTAATTAGTTTGCATTTCTTGCTTTAGGAGTAGTGTTAGCATTTGAAGTAGCCAAAGGAACCAGCCTTCTCTAGAGGTTGATCTTAAGATGTAAGTCCCACATTTGGAGATCATCCCATGTTAGTCAAAAACATTGATTACTCATTCATGATAAATCAAAGGGTGTTGTTTTTGGTGCTAACAGTTTTGGCACACCCAGCGGGGCAACTCTTGAAAGCTTTATATTTCATGTGTTCCATTACGACATTCTAGCCACCTTGGTTCTTTCACTATCTAACAGTTTTGGCACACTCAATGGGATAGAATTTGAAGAGATTTAAAACTTCATACTAGCAAGGTTGATGTGTTCTTGGTGGTATCCAACCTTTGGAGGCATTTCTCAACCCATCTGACGACTCCACTAATTCAAACAACCCATTTTCTGAGTTGCTAACCTTTCCCTTCATTCTTCCATCCATTTCCTCTTCCATTTCCATCTTTCCATTTGTTGGAGACAAAATTAATCGGTATGGCAAATTAGGTGTCTCCACCAACATTCACAAGGATACGCCCCTCTACATTGAATGGTACAGCTCCCATTATTGAATGTGACTAATCTAAACCTAAACTAAATGTTGTTGGATGGCCAAATAGGTCGAGGATCACACGTGGACACTCCATTGAACTTGTGGCAAAATGCTTGTACTGGATACAAGGGAAGAAATTACAACGAGTTAGTGAGATGGAGGGAATTTAGGAAAGGTGAGTAACTGTCGTGAGTAGGACAATTGTAGAGTTCACACCCAGTAACTAGAGTAGTTCAACATTCAATATAGAAGAAAGCAACAATGAAGCGATCAATAAGACCAACAAAACCCACATACACACAAAGTTCTCTGAGGCTCATTCATCGAAGATACATCTCCTCTAAGTGATTGGCTTCTTTTGCAAACTCCTCCTTTGCTTTGTCCACCTCTAACAAGGTTGCAAGAGGATATTTGATGAGAGAGATGACTTCTAGAAACAATGTTTTGCCTTGATCAATGATTTTCTCAACCCATATCTCATTGGCCTTCCCTCGCACCATATAGCTTTGGGATTTTCTGATTACCTCAGGGTCAATACTGTTGATTGGAGGAATGCCTTCGATCGTAAGGGCAGTGGTTGATTCAAGTCTCGAGACGGGTCAAATGTAGGCATTGAGAATTTTTACCTGTTCCTCCAATTGTACAATGGTCTGCCTATATTCTTTGCTTCGAGCAAGGAGGCGAGAGGCGTATTCTAGGAATAGGTGAGAGTCACCTTCATGTGAAGCTTAGGCCAATGAAATGCAGATCATCTCATAATCTAAAGGTGTCATTTCCTCAACAGGCTTTTCAACTTTTGGTCTGGAAACTTCAACATATTGATTACCTGAGGTCCTACTGAAGAAACGAGACATAGTCTGAGCTTTCTTCTTTCTTTTGGGGTTTTATCTGAGCTTTCTTCTTTCTTTCGGGGTTTTATATCTCTAAGATCTCTTCGAGACTTGGTAGGACCACTTGTTGCATTGTTCTTGGCTCCCTATTGATCATTTCCAGAATCCATGGGAATGGCTCATTGGGTACTAACATGGTGCTTTCCACACTTCAGAGTGAATTTACTATTTCTAGTAAGTGGAAATTTCCACCCTTTTCAGCTCCACCATGGGATTAGCTTTCTAGATCACTCATGTGTACATTGTTCCCGCCTAGACTACTTTTCTGTGAGACTTACTAATAATGGCAAGTTTCCGTGTAGGAAACTTACTATTTTTAGTAAGTGGCAATTTTTACCATTTCTGGTACTGAACACTCTCTGACCTTCTGGGTGTCCTTGGAGCACATTGTCTTTGCACAACTGCTTTCGGTGATGACTTACCAAAAATAGCAAGTGCCTGTGTAGGAAGGCTTACTATTTTTGGAAAGTGGGTTTCTGGGCCTTGCTTTGCAACGAAACGAATTTTTCTGATATGGGTTTTTGATCTACAGTGCACCTCCAGAATTTCATGTCAAACCGGTTGGCTAGATTGAGGGATTTTAAATTTACATATTTTTTGCAGCGAAGAAACGAAAGTGGGTTTCTGGGCCTTGCTTTGCAACGAAACGAATTTTTCTGATATGGATTTTTGTTCTACAGTGCACCTCCAGAATTTCATGTCAAACCGGTTGCTAGATTGAGGGATTTTAAATTTACAAATTTTTGCCTCGAGAAACCGGGAGTTTCTTCGCTGCAAAAAATATGTATCGTGCATGCGAGAGATTTCTTTGGGAGATTTAAGGAGCCTAGGAAACTAGAAGATTGCAAAAAACGGCATGTTGATCCGCTCGCTAGTTTCTGAGATATGAATAAATCTTCTTCACAAACTTTGAGGTTTTCTAACGAGAGATCTTGGTTTTGTTCTTCGCAAATTTGGTTTTTTCTTGCGTTTTTCTTCTTTAGATCATGGAGATATGGCGGCAACGAATTGAGCAAGGAAATGGAACTAGTGGAGAAAGGATTCAAACAAAAATTTGACAGAGTTTCATCAGTGCAGAGAGCATGTGAGGGGTTTGAGCAAAAAATGGCTCTCTGTAATTTATAGCTTTGAAAATGAAGGGAGGAGGTGGGGTGCATTTTTTTGTCCCCATTGTCCCTTTGGTTTGGGACAATAGGTGCACAAAAATGCGCCTTAGCCCATGCTTAACAAGTATCGCTCATTGATTCGACGAGAGAAATGAAGGGGGAGCCACATTTAAGCACATGGAGGCTGGAAAATGGTCGTGAGGAACCTGGAGGCTAAAAGGGGGTGGGGCGCATTTTTTTGTCCCCATTGTCCCCTTTGAAAGGGACAAAGGGTGCACAAAAATGCGCCTTAGCCTCACAGTGACAAGTGGCATGCATGCGGGGGTTGGTGGAGGAGTAGGTCAAACTAGTCAAAGGGGCCTAACATGAATGGTCGGGGTTATATGAGTGTCCATGGTGCTAAGCGGGGGGAGGGCGCAATTTTTTGCATCTCATGTCCCTTTGGTAAGGTGCCATGGGGACATGAAAATGCGCTTCAGCCTCAGGTTGCCACGTGTCCCTTAGCAAATTTCACGAAGTACCAAATAGCATACTTTGGAGGGCGACTTGGAAAGACCATATCTTGAGCTTCCGGATGAATTTTTGGACGCTTCTTTATATGATTTTGCATGGAAAAGACCTTTTGAGAAGAATGGGAGGGGTCCCATGACTTGGTCCTGCTTAATACTCCAAAAACCTCATTTTTTCTCGGGATCATTCACTATGCATGGAAAGAATGAGTTGTCCTGAAAAATGCATAGGGTTTGAAGTTGATCTGTTTTTTTCCACCATGTAGAGGGTTGAAAATGCTTTCCGATGATATCGTATTGGGCTCATAACTCCTTACGGAGCTCTCGAAATCACTCCTTGAAGTTTAGGTACTTTTTACAGAGCAAGCTCCTTCACCATCAAAAACCCGCTTTCAATGAATTGGCTCCTAAACCTCTGAAATTTCCCAAAATCTTCCTAAATTTGTTCCTTGATGTTTCTGGCTCCTGGATACACCTCCAAGATGATATGAGTCTTTAGCATTGCTCCAGTGACTGTACACTTGGCTTAGGAAGGCTGATCAAAGCCCTTTCTAAGCTTGCTTGAAAACCTACCTTGAGACATACTGCTCCAAAGGCACTTGAATGATTTTGTTGTTTCCTAAATCACCTAGGAGGACTGATGACATTCACAAATGGACTACTGAAGGATAAGGTTAGACCTGACACTAAGGGGTAGGTTGATCTGGGGTGTCTGGAAAGGTATAACATGAAATTTTTTGACACTAGGGTATGGTTGTCTTGTTTTCTAGTGAATTGATCCCATGCAAAAACACAGGACAACACCATTCATCATTTCCATTTCATTTTCTCATTCATGAAGTTGTGCAATCATGACTTTATTCCCTCACTGGAATCCTCATTTTCAAGAGCAATATCAGTTCCCTCCATCTCCATATTTTCAAAATCCTCAAATCAGTTTTATGAGCCCTATCATGAAGAGTATGCATATAACCCAACCCCAACTGACCCATATGGCTATCCTTCTAACCAAATTGTTTGGCAAGAACAAAGATATGCAGGTGATGGTAGCAATTTCATGGCTGGTGTTGATTTCCAGAGGCAGGTTCAAAAGATGGAGGCAAGCATGGTACAGATTAGGGCCACATGCCAAATAAACGCCATAAAAATTGGTTTTAGGGTCCCCTATCCCCGTGTTGGTCCTATGCCAAACGGGTTCATCCCTCAGCATAAGCTAGATTTTATGGTTGAGATGACACCCCAAATAGCAAAGTGGGTTGAAGCAATGGAGGCTCACCAATCTAGTTACAGGGAACCATGTCGATGGGGCAACCCTACACTAACATCCTATAACCCTCCCATTACTCCTCCCAAACCTATAGCACCTCGGTCTAGTTTCCATGTTCCTAGCTTTCTACCTCCTCCTCTTGAGGTTTCCACTTCTTCATCTCTTTCCCTTCCTTTCCATCTTCATTTCTCCACCCTCTTTCCTTCCAAATTCCCATCCCCTCCACAAGAAAATGTTATACCTCCTCCACCAATTGACCCATTAAAATCTCAACCTCTCCCTCACTCCACAAAATCAGTTGAGGTGCATTCCATTGTGGATAACTATGACATATTTGTTGAGGAATGGACTGATTCTGATAGTATAGTTGAAGAACTTCCTACTATTTTCACGAAGCAAACTGCTAAGGAAGAAATTCCCAAGGAGAAAATGGAGGAAGAAATCAAAAACGAAGATCAACTTGATCTTCATGTGGAGGAAGAAGTTGCAACTGAGCAAGAGTTTTTGACTGAATGCAGTGACCCTTTCTGGTCTGCATGTTTAGAGCTTCCTACACTTTTGTGTAATTGCAGTGATCCACCAAGAACATCTTCAAATGTTGTAATTGATCAACTGAAGGAGGAGAGGTTTGAACTATTAGACTTGTTGCTTGAGGAGGAGGATGTGGATTTGAAGGAGGCAGAGTTGTTTGCAGAGTAAACATAACAGAGTCCAAATCAGCTTGCAAGCATCTCCTGTGAAGAGGATTGTGTCTCAACCAGCTCCATTAATGGAGTTGAATGCAAAGAAAATGGGCAAACTTCAAGAATTAGCCAATCAGACACAAAAAATGCATGCCCAATCAGATATTTGGCTAGTTTAGAGCCAACAAAAGAGTTGCCATCAATCATGCTCATTTCAAAGCATGAGCAAGAGCTTCAATGCACCAAAGGTTAGTTGCAATACCTCACAAAACCAAATGCAGAGCAACTAAAAAAGGTATATATTCTTTTCTCAACCGATACTTTTGAGCAATGGAGAGCAAAATCGGTTCAAAGACATTTTTCCACTCATTAAAGACCATATCCATTGCAAAATTAATTACATAGTTTAATTTTGTGAGGAAGGGGGGCTATTTCTCCCAACGTATTGCAAGTTTGTTTAGCTTCCTTTGCCTCTAGTTATAGTAGGGTAGGGTAGGTTTGAATATTGCAAAAGAAGTGCATTGTGCACACTCTGCATGTTTCCACTTGGAACATGTATGATTTTTCATGTTTGTACATAGTTTTTGTGGGCCTTTGTTGCTGTTGCACAATTCGGTTCATGGCAAAATCAGATAAGTTGGGAAATTTCCGAGTTTTATTCAGAGCCCACAAGATCAACTTCATTCAGTCTATTTTTGGAGCAGATTCCATGGCAAAAAATCAGATATTGGGGCAATTTTCAGACGCTTATTCTTCAGCCCCAAAAGATCAGTTTCGATTCAAAGTTCCCTATACCTCTTCCTTGGTAAAAACTCAGTCTTTGGAACAGTTGTAAAGTTCATCAAGAACACCTCAAAGATCAGCTTTAAGAGCAGTCCAAGGCAGTTCCAGATCGGTGCTAAGTCCAACAATGCTTCATATGGCTCAAGGGTAAGAAAAATTCAAGTTTAGACCAGTTTTTTAAGTTTATGGACTCGACTCCATGCCCAATGGATCGCAAAAGGCTACTCATCTTTCTATCTAGCAGGGAAATTACCCCATTGAGTCACTAAACTGATATCCTAAATTTGCACCCCTGCTAATTTGGATAACTTACCTTTTAAGATGGACTTAGCCACTCTTTTAATCAAAAAGGCCACTAAAAACTTGGTGAACCCGCCAAATCTGGAAACCCCACCAATTGCCAAGAGGGTTGCTAAACCTTTTAAAAACCCACGGCGAACAAGTGACCAAGTGTCACTCATTCCGAGCATTTGAGCAAAGGGGAATGCAAAGTGAGCCCCAATGCCTAGAATTGGATATTAGGCTGACGCATGGCGAAAGATCAAGGGGCGAAGGAGGGGACAAGTGGCAGGATTCCGGGCTTCCTCAAAGCATTTAGGTTCCGCGGACTCCAAGTCTGAGAAATAAACCATATTCATTAAAGTTTCAGATCAACGCAAGTCAAAGGCAAGCAAAGCACAAGTCAATATGCTTCATGCATCCCCATTCCCGAAACCCGACAGACATGTGTCGTCATTCCATCGCCACCTCGAGCAAAAAGGTTTCGCAGACTCCAAGTCCGCGGAGTTAACATGGGACAATAAAGTTTTGGGTCCATGTGGCTAGCTAAAGTGAAGGAAGCCGATCTAACAGTGCGAAAAGCGTGGAGCTTTCTTTTTGGCTCGCACTTTGCAGTGAAACGCACCTGACAAGAGGATCAAAGCCTCTCGAGAGCCTACGCGGCAAAAGAAACACGAATTCAAATGGCCATATCTTTCGTTCTTGAACTCCAAATCTAACAAAATCAATCTTGTTGGAAAGGTCTCCCTGAGCCCTTCAATTTGGCATCATCAAATTCAAGAATTGATGAGGTTTGGTGGGAGAAAAAGGGTGGAGAACAGTCCGGACATCAAAATGCAATTACAAGTAGTTCAACCACCCGAATTGATGGAGTATGGCGCCCATTCCTTCTTCTGCAAGCAAAAGGACATGAGGAATGGTCTTGCAAAGGTGCCCATGCTTGTTTTTAGTGATTTAATGCATTTGTTGGTGGTTGCAGCCAAAAAAGTCGTGCCCTTCTCTCTTTCTCTCTCTTTTCTCTCCCATTTTCTATAAGTATGGAACACATCCATTGAAAAAGGATCCCTCTTTGTTGTAACGGCACCATGCCAAAATGGTGGCCGACTTCCCATGAGTTTCAGACCTCGAATTGGGTCTTTGTAATGTATTTTACCTTTTTCCATTGTTGTAACTGATTGTGCATCATTTAAGAAATAAAATCGGGTTTTTTGGGGCTATTCTCTGCCCTAATCTTGCGATTTATGTGTTCTTGCAACTCTATTCTTTCTTTGGCGTGATGTGCATGTTTCCTACTTGCAGATTTCCTACTTAATGTGTTGTCAATGTGTGAGAAAAGTGAGTCTATACGGGTTTGGCTTGTGGCACATCTGTCTACCCTTTCCTCCTGTGTTTTCTCCCTTTCCTTCCCCTTGTGGAGAATGATCAACCCTTTCTTTTGGTGCTATCACCTTTGTTTTAGCTTAGGATTTCCTTTATGCATCCTTCTAACCCTCTCTTTCTATCCCTAGTCCCATGGAATGTTAGATTAGGATTAGTTAGTTTGCATTTCTTGCCTTAGGAGTAGTGTTCGCATTAGAAGTAGCTAGAGGAACCAGCCTTTTGTGGAGGTTGATCTCAAGATGCAAGTCCGACACTTGGACATCATCCCATGTTAGCCAAAAACACTCATTGCTCATTCATGATAAATCGGTGGGTGTTGTTTATTGGTGGTAACAATGCCTTCAGACTAATCTCTTTATGTAATTCAATTTATATAATGTTGACAAAAGTAATGGCAAATATATTGAAAAAAGTATTACACGAGATCATTTCAGATAAATAAAAAGGTTTTGTGATAGGAGGACAAATATCAAATGGAATTCCTATTAACTAATGAAACCATACATTCAGTTCACAAAACTACGGAAGACAAATATTAAATGAGATCCTATTAACTACTAAAACCATAGACTCGGTCAACAAAAGTAGGAGAGCATGAATGATGATAAAATTAGATATGAACAAAAAATCTTGTGACAAAGTAAATTGGGATTTCTTTATCCAAATACTAAAGAAGCTTTGCCTTTTCCCAAGATTGAGTGACATAGGTTAATATTTCAGTCCTTGTTAATAACTTGCATGCTAGATATTTTCATGCCTCAAGCAGTTTAAGGTAGGAGATACACTCTCTCCCTACCTATTTATTATAGTAGCAAAAGCTATAGGAAGGAAGATAATGATGGAAAATGAAGACAAAATAGTTAAAAATTTAAGCATAACCTCCACAGTGAATCAAATATTCCATACTCAATTTGTAGATGATATCGTGGATGGAAGGGGCTCCAATTGTTGACGAATTAAAAACTTCTAAGAAAATCTTCGATATTTTAAGAAACTAATGCATGTAAGAAAACTAGGAAATAGAAGTGAAAGATGTTTTCTCTAATGTACCAAGGGAGCTACAATTTTAAAAAATGCAGAAATATGGAATTTCAAATTCCCAAATACTGTCAAACAAACCAGCACAACATGGAGGTGTTTCCAACTCAATTCAAAAATGCAAGGACAGATCAAATCACAATAACAAGAAAACGATTCTCACCCATATCATTTCAAACAATGACAGAAAGAATCGAACTAGCCCAAATCGTCTCAATCATGACAACAATCAGATAAATCAGAAGAACCCAAGAGCAGGGTTGTTTTAATGAGATGCTTAAACAAAGAAAGTGGTTTAAAGAGAAGGGCTTAACATGTCTGCAAATTTCTTCCTCCAAAACTCGAAGAAAACCATGTTTACAGAAGGTGTTTCCTTCCACGGCGACAGCAGCAAGCTTCCAAACAAGCTCTTCCTCTTCAGGCTCAGCAAATGGCCTTCAAATTTCCAAAGAAACAATGATAGAAACCAAATGACAACTGGTTCAACTGAACCAATCAAAAACCAAATGCAGAGAAA
The DNA here is from genome assembly GCA_019776745.2 of Taxus chinensis. Taxonomy (NCBI): domain Eukaryota; kingdom Viridiplantae; phylum Streptophyta; class Pinopsida; order Cupressales; family Taxaceae; genus Taxus; species Taxus chinensis. The sequence continues at coordinate 544,126,181 of CM034151.1, read as the reverse complement.
CTTCTCAAAAACCCGAGAACAACACAAATAACCAATCAAATTTTCCTTCAAACACTTTCCAAGGCGAGACTGGTCACGAAGACCAAAAAGAATTAAATGCATTAAAGGCTCTACCTTTTCCTATTTCCCCACGCCACTGCTGACTTGGGTTGGCAAACCACCAAATTCAAATTTTTCATGCAAAACCAAATTTAGTTTCCATGTCCAACTAGATACCTCCACCACTTACCTGTTCCCGCCAAACTTGGCGTTGTCCACGCAGGGACTCCCCATTAACTGCCATTTAATTCCCCTTCATCCTTATCCTCTTCCCCCAAGGGTCTGTGCGTCCCCTTCTAGGTTAGGATTAGTTTTAGGATTCATTTTAGTGTTCGACCTAGGTCATAGCCTAGTCTTTAGGTTAATAGGACTTAGGTTTATGTTTCAGTCTTTAATTACAATTTAAAAAAAATCCACTCAGGATAATAGTTTAGGATGTAAGGTAGAACTTAGGATTAGCTTAGGTTCTAATTCCCTACTAACATCTAACACTAATCAACCTCCAATCCAGTCTTTCTGATTGTCATTCAAGTTCAATGCAGTGAGCGGGGCGTTTCGTCCCACATTTCACATGCCAGAGCCACTCGCATCCAGACATTTATCGCCTCACGAGGATCTTAACATTACGACAATGCATGGTTCGAGAATTGAACCTTCGTGTCGTTGGCATCTACGTGCCAGCTGCTCATACCTGAAATCAGGTGCTGCACATTTATATCAACCTGCAATTCAGTTCAAGAGTAAATCGACAAAGCGATTACAAAAAGGCCATAACATACTTTGGATCAATGGAATTGATTCAAGGTGTGCTGTCAATCAGCGAATAGAGTTCAGCAAGCATACGACAATTTGTCGTCACATTAGTAAACACACAAGTAACAATAACTGCTGTCCCATGCAACTAAATTACAGTATGCAAGAATCCAGATTAGCAACACATTCCCTTAAGATCAAAATATATATCTTAACATGTTTTCCTTCATTTCAGCAGTTACAACATCAAGAAAGTAATTACCATGATAACTTACAAAAATCAGGGCATTACATTCCTCCCTCCTTAAAGAATCATCGTCCCGATGATCAAATTAACCAAATCAAGGAGTTCCTAGGACAAAGTTCAGTTATTGTCCTTCCATTCATAAGTTCATACCAAAAACAGATTCACTCTTAAAAACAGTGTTTTAAGACAACTGTACAATAGACTAATAATTGTCTAAATTTGGTAGAATTATCAGTTTTTCGAATTTCAAATTCGATCAAACAAATGTGGAAAAGTAGATCTCATTTCTTCGAGATTTTCCCAAGTTGCACTTTCTTCGCTGAACTGGTCCCACTGGACCTTACATTGGTTCACTTCGCGATTTCTTAAGTACAACTGGCGAGTTCCCAGCACTCGAATGGGCTTAACCACGATTATTCCTGGGTCTTGGACCTGCAAGGAATTCCAATTCAGCACATGTGATAAATCTGTCACGTATTTCTTAAGCAAAGAAATATGAAAAACATCATGCATTTGAGACAAAGCAGGAGGTAATGCTAGACGATAAGCTACAGGGTTGATTATTTCAACAATTTCAAAAGGTCCCACGTATCGTGGCGACAACTTGGCAGCCTTGCCAAAATTTATTGAGCTCTTTTTCGGCTTCACCCGAAGAAAGACCTTCTCTCCCAGTTTATAATTCCTATCAACCCGCTTTAAGTCTGCATAACTCTTTTGCCTATTGGCAGCCTCCTTTAGATGTTCCCGAATCATTTTGATTTGCTGTTCCATTTCCGTAAGGATTTCTGGCCCAATTACCTCTCTGTCCTCAACGCTGTCCCAGCTGACAGGGGTTCTGCATTTTCTTCCATACAATGCTTCAAAGGGCGCCATTTTTAAAGAGGCATGATAGGTGTTATTGTAAGCAAATTCTACCAGTGGAAGGTATTCCTCCCATTTATACTGCTGGTCCATGCAATACATCCTTAACATGTCCTCTAAAACCTGATTGACTCTCTCAGTCTGTCCATCCGTCTCCGGATGATATGCAGAACTGAAGTTTTAATTTAGTTCCCAAGGCTGCATTAAGCGTTTGCCAAAACCTTGATGTCATCCTCGGATCTCTGTCCGATATGATTAATTCTGGTATTCCATGCAATCTGAAGATTTCATGTACAAATCTTCTTGCTAACACTAGTGCATCGTCCTTCAAATTACCAGCAATGAAGTGTGCCACTTTGGTCAATTTGTCGACTACAACCAGGATAATGTCATGCTTATTTCTTGACATAGGCAATCCTTGAACGAAATCCATCGTTATCACTTGCCATTTGTACTGCGGAATGCTGTGGGGATACAATAATCCAGCGGGATGCATATGTTCCGCCTTAACACGCTGACATTCCAAGCAGTGTGTTACAAATTCCACCACATCCTTTTTCATTCCCTTCTAGAAGTATTGCTGCTTAAGATCAGCAAGCATTTTCGTAATGCCAGGGTGTCCAGAAAAAGGTGAATTATGAAATTCAGTTAACAATTTCCCTCTTAAGTCATTTGCCAAAGGTATATATACCCTGTTTTCGAACCTCAGAATTCCTTCATTGTCAAAACGAAATCCTTTATACCTGACATCCTTTGGATCTACAGCAAGTGTTGTTTTGACTTGCTGGAAATAAGGATCTGATTCCAAGGCATCTTTCACCTCATCCTTAAACTGAGTTCTTAACGTTATAAGAGCAGAGATATGCTTCCTTCGACTCAGAGCATCTGCTACTCTATTTTCCTTTCCCTTGATATAGCTTATATCAAAATCATACTGAGACAGAAATTCTAACCATCTTCGCTGCCTTGCATTCAGATTTGGCTGAGTAAAAATATACTTCAGCCCCAGATGGTCTGTTTTTAACTCAAAAGGCTTGCCTAAAAGGTAATGCCTCCACATTTGAAGTGCATGAACAATGGCAACGAGTTCTAGGTCATGTGGAGCATAATTCTGTTCATGTAACTTAAGCTTTCTGCTTTCATAAGCTATGACATGGTTATTCTGTAATAGAATACCTCCAAGGCCTTCTCCTGAGGCATCCGTTACAACCATAAAATTTCCATTTGGATCAGGTACAGTCAAAATAGGTGCTGTAGTTAACTGTTCCTTTAAATTTTTAAAGGCAGATTCACATTTGTCCGTCCAGACAAATTTCTTATCCTTCTTTTGCAGCGAAGTGATTGGGGCAGCAATTTTTGAAAAGTCCTTAACAAACTTTCGATAATATCCAGCCAAGCCCATGAAGCTCCTCACTTCGTGCATGTTCTTAGGTGCAGGCCACTCAGTTATAGCTGTGATCTTTGAAGGGTCAACAGCTATTCCATTCTTGCTTATAACAATGTCCCAAATAATGCACCTCTGCATCATAAAAGGAACATTTAGACAGTTTACCATACAACTTCCTCTTTCTTAAAATTTCCAGCACTATCCTTAGATGTTCTTGGTGCTCTTCGACATTTTTAGAGTATATAAGAATGTCGTCTAAGAATACAAGCACAAACTTGTCTAAGTATTCTTGAAAAATATTGTTCATCAGATTCATGAAGGCGGCAGGTGCATTAGTCAACCCAAAAGGTAACACCGTGAACTCATAATGCCCGTACCTTGTTCTAAAAGTTGTTTTATGAATATCTTCTTCCTTTATTCTCAGCTGATGATACCCAGATCGAAGATCTATTTTTGAATAAACTGATGCTCCTCGCATCTGATCGAACAGATCATCAATCCTAGGAAGTGGGTATCGATTTTTAATAGTTGCTTTGTTCAGCATTCTGTAATCAATACACAGCCTCAAAGTGCCATCATTTTTCTTTACAAAAATTACTGGCGCTCCCCAAGGTGAGACGCTCGGTCTTATCAGTCCCTTAGTCAAAAGTTCTTGTAACTGAGCCTTTAGCTCTACCAACTCGATGGTGGTCATTCTATAAGGTGCCTTAGATATGGGTTCAGTTCCCGGTTTGATTTCTATTGCAAAGTCAAACTCACGTTTAGGTGGAAGACCTGGCAATTCCTCCGGAAACACATCACGGAAACCCCTTAACAATGGATATCTTTCCATGAACATCATTATCTTCCTTCAGCATTTTCTGTCATTTTCCTGCATACAAAGTGCAGCCTCTGTTTTTAGCCCTTTTTAGTTGCATAGCCGAAGAGTTTCCTAACTGCAACTTCCTTTTTACACCTTGAATGACTGCTGCTTTTTCTGCAGGTCATCGAAGCAACAGATCCATTTTTCATAACAGTCGACCTTTGCCTTATGTTCAGCCAACCAGTTGAATTCCAATAATGATATCATATGAGCTTGGAGGAGTGACATATTTAAGTCAACTTCGGTGGAGAAACTAGGCAAGTCAAGAATTGCCCCAAAAAGGCACATTTCGACTAGTATGGACAGCATTATTCCCATAATGTACTGTCCATGTTTTATCCATTCTTTCAGCCCTTCTTTTTAATTTCATTGAAGTTTAGCAGAAATAAAGCATTCAGTAGCTCCAGTATCAAAAAGTATTTCTACAGGTGTAGCCAATAACTTACCCGGGTTGTTCTATTTGGAGGCGTAACTTGCATTTGTCTGTTAGCCACTGCAGCGTGTATCCTATGCTGCTGACCGCAATCATCCTTCTTCAGAGGACAGTGATTCACATAGTGGTCCTTTCCATAGGAGGCGGCTGATCTGTTCTACATCATTGAATCCAACTTCCTCCTCTTCATTGCCCAACACTGTTGTTCCAGTGAAACTTACAAATGATCCATCGAAATTCTTGTCCAGCAGCAAGGTAATTTCATCCATTTTGATCAGTAGCTACTTTCCACGAAAACAAGGAAGAATTTATTCCTTATCAATACTTCATTTAAATCTTGTTCTCATATGAATTCCCAAAAACAGTTCAATAAGAACAATCGTAAACCTTATTAATAGATCAAACTCATTAGGTCCAAGGATGCATACCTTATATATTCTGATACTGAGATGAAGACCCCAATCAGCCAAAGAATTTCTTCCTGTATTTCCCCATAATAATACAAGTTATACAATTGCAATCAATTTCCACGATTACCTTCTGTATCCATGTCGCGACAAGTAGCATACAATGTTTACACATAACTGTTACCTTTCCATTCCTTTCATTAGACTTAATCATAATGCATAATAAGGTAAAAACTCTGAAATGTTATTCCAATTACTTTCCTTAGTTCAAAAAGAGAAAATTCATTCGATTCCAAGCTTCAAGTACTACGAGAAAGCAAACAACATATAACCATTTAGTTGCTTCAGACCCAAGAATTGTTCAGGCCGACATTTCTTCTAAATGACGAAAACAAGATCAGAAAGACCATAAGAATTCATTTACCTATAATTTCAGTTTGTAGAAAGCACATCACTTTCTTTAAAATAATTTAAATGCCCAAATCGTGTTCTACAAACTGTCTTAGCATGACAGCTCAACTCATAATGACAACTAAACAATTCAACAATGAAACCAACTCGACATACCTGAACTGTTTCAATTCAATATACCATAAGCAATGAATACCCAATTTGAATTCCTTTCCAACAAATGTTCCTACCCGAATCCCTTTTTTTTCTATTAACAATGATGTACAGAACCCAAAATGCAATTTTCATACAACAATACCCTTATTAATGAAAACCCGCATAGGATATAAGATGCACAACAAAGTACATTCAAGACAGACTCAAACAACCTAACTTATTTCCATTTTTTTCCATATTACTTGCACATAAATACCAAGCCAAGTTCTTATTCACGAAGATACAGTTTGAGTTAGAAGATCGAACAGTATCCATTAGAACACTATAAATCATCCAACTTTCCACAGCAAGGAAAGAACATAATCATTTATTGCACAGAAATACAAGCCAAGCTCGTTTTCACGACTACTGCCCGAACTGAAAGATCAAGTTGTTCCATAAAACACAACAAAATCAACCTTTCATTCACAGCAAGAGAAGAATGTATTCATTTATAAGTTCAGAAGAAAAACAATTTCTTTTCCAACTCCCAACGAATACCCAAGTCGTATTCGTCATTTATACAAAAGAAGAATTTTATACAAAAGAAGAAGCACAACAATAATTATATTACTATCATTTCCTTCTAACCGAGCTCGTAATGCTCAGATAAAACTCAAATGCCAGTTCCTTTAAAATCCAAAATGTTTATTTCCTTTTAAACCCGAAACAGAAGAAGGAAAAAAAAAGTCTTATTTCCCTTTAAGAAAGATTTCAGTATAGAAACAACATCAAGCAACTCAAACACATGTGAAATACTTTCCATCATTCATAAGTTCATATTAGCAAAAGAACGATTGCACAGCAATGAAAACAACCCACACTGCCTGCACCGTTCATATAAAGCATTAATCAGTGAAATACCCACATTTCAAATTCCCAAATACTGTCAAACAAACCAACACAACAAGTTCGTATTCCAACTCAATTAATGCAAAGACAGTTCCAAATCACAATAACAAGAAAACGATTCTACCCATTCATTTCCACAATGACAGCAAAATCGAATAAACCCAAAACCCGTTCAGAAGAAGAAGAGCAGGGTTGTTTTAATGAGACGCTTAAATAAAGCAAGTGTTTTAAAGAGAAGGGCTTAACATGCCTGCAAATTTCTTCCTCCAAACTCGAAGAAAACCGCGTTTACAAAAGGTGTTTCCTTCCACGGCGACAGCAGCAAGCTTCCAAACAAGCTCCTTCCTCTTCAGGCTCAGCAAACAGCCTCCAAATTTCCAAAGAAACAGTGATAAAAACCAAATGAAACTGGTTCGACTGAACCAAGCAAAAACCAAATGCAGAGCAACTTCTCAAAAATCCGAACAACACAATAAACAATCAAATTTTCCTTCATACACTTTCCAAGGCGAGCTGGTCGCGAAGACCAAAAAAATTAAATGCATTAAAGGCTCTGTCTTTTCCCTATTTTCTCACACCACTGCCAACTTGGGTTGGCGAACCATCAAATTTAAATTTTGCATGCAAAACCAAATTTAGCTTCCATGTCCAACTAGATACCTCCACCACTTACCTGTTCCTGCCAAACTGGCGCTGTCCACGTAAGGACTCCCCATTAACTGTCATTAATTCTCTTTCATCCTTATCCTCTTCCCCCAAGGGTCTGTCGCGTCCCCTTCTAGGTTAGGATTAGTTTTAGGATTCATAATAGTGTTCGACCTTAGGTCATAGCCTAGTCTTTAGGTTAATAGGACTTAGGTTTATGTTTAGTCATTTTAGAATTTAAAAAAAATCCACTTAGGATAGTAGTTTAGGATGTAAGGTAGAACTTAGGATTAGCTTAGGTTCTAATTCCCTACTAACATCTAACACTAATCAATCAACTTCCAATCCAGTCTTCCTGACTGACATTCCAAGTTCAATGCAGTGTACAGGACGTTTCGTCCTTTGTTTCACATACCAGAGCCACTCGTGTCCAAGACATTTCCTGCCTCACGAGGTCTTAAGTTACGACAATGCATGGTTCGAGAATCGAACCTTTGTCCGTTGGCATCTACGTGCCAGCTGCTCATACCTGAAATCAGGTGCTGCACATTTATATCAACCTGCAATTCAGTTCAAGAGTAAATCGACAAAGCGATTACAAAAAGGCCATAACATATAGAATTCAGCAAGCATACAACAAATTTTTCGTCACATCAGTAAAACATACAAGCAACAATAACTGTTGTCCCATGCAAACTAATTACAGCATGCAAGAATCCCGATTTGCAACACATTCCCTTAAGATCAAAATATATATCTTAACATGTTTGCCTTCATTTCAGCAGTTACAACATCAAGAAAGTAATTACCATGATAACTTACAAAAATCAGGGCGTTACAATATACATGATGTCTTTAATCCAAACACCAAACAAAATAGTCGAAGCTGTCTGAGAAAAAAAATACAGAATCAGACAAAGGAAAACAAATTCCTCTAGCTAGCAAGGAAAAAGATAAGCCAACAAAATTGTAATTGGGATTTGGCTTTGAGAACCATTGTGATCATGAATTTACCTTTGAGAGCAAAGATGCAAGGAGGATATACAAAGAAAAGGACAAGCTTTGATGCAGGGTGGTTAGAGGGGAGTATTTGGACAGCTACTCATTTTAGAGCCTCTTCCATATAGTTCTCAAGCATGATATTTATTGAAAAGTTTTATCCCCTTAATTAAGGACTTCAGAATCTCAGATGGGAATGTAAAGGAGAGTAGCAAAACTTTTGTTTGGGACAATACCTGGGCCGTGCCAGTTCCTTTGGCTCAAAATCAGAAGCTTACTGATCTAAAGTATATGCAAAAAGGATTTGGAGCAAGAAGGTTAAAAACTATCTCATATATTTATGAAGAATAAACTCAAATTACTTGGAATGGCACCCTCATTTTATAGCGACAGAATTTCCCTGACGATATTTTGGAAGATAACCCCCCTTCAATTACTCTAGAATTTATTTATAAAATATCTATTTGGCGAATAGTGCTTATTCGTGAATAGTGCTAATAGTGTCTATTAAACATATTATTGATGAGGCCACCCAGCTTACCAATACCTTTACTAGTTGTTTCTTTATTCATACTTATAGGGAAGGGAACAAATTAGCCAACTCCTTGGCTAATGTTGGGGTTTTTGCAAGTAACTATACTACTTAGAGACAAGGTGATATTCTTCCCCCTAATGTCCTTTCCATTATTACTTCGGAGCAAGGTCATCATAGTGTCTCATGTGTCTAGGTTCTCGATTGGCAGTGCAATTGTTCGGGTTCCAGGCTCCTTTATTGCCTCGTTTTTGGACTAAGTCCCCACATTTCATTCTCTTCCCATTCCGCGAATTTTTCTACAAGGTCCACTTTGCTATAGAGGGCCAAATGGGAGGTGAAATTTGCCGTGTGGAACTAGTTAAGAATGGGCAATGGAAGGAAGACGTCGAGCTCTGGGATATCCTCAGGAAGGGGGGATTCAATAACTTTATGGATAGAGTTCGAGGCCACGACTTCCATCTTTCACAGGAATTTGTAAAACATTGGAAGGACAAAAGCTCAACTACAAGGACAAGGAATTTGCCATCACTGAAGATCTCATTGCCAACATCATGGTCCTGCATCTGAAGGGTATCAAATTTTTCAAGAACAAGTATGGAAGAAGAATCGAAGTTTCTCGAACCTCAGGAGAACCTTTCCTATGTCAAGAGCGACTTTCTTAGGGATTCCTTGCCAAAGCCATATGAAAAGGTCAACCTGGTGTTAATGAAATATCTTACCCTAGAAGGGCGTTTCAAGGTAACTCCTTTCTTTCATCTCATGTTCCTTAATCACTTTCGCAGGAATGCCTTTATTAGCTTTCCCTTCTACATTTTGCACCCCTTGGAGCACTCAATATTTGGTCTCACAAGGCAAGAGAGCTCAGCCCTTTCACCGTGCAGTAGTTCTTTTGATCTACAAACATCTGGACTTGATTATTATTAACTCCACCCCCTCTGTCCCACCTTCATCTTCCTCTTAGCCCCTTCCACCTCCTACCCCTGCAAAACATGTTGCAGCCCCTGCTTCCAATAGAACCCTTCGTAGTAAGAAGGTCAGGGTTAGTCCTAGTAGGGTTTCCACCCCTCGTCTCTCTCCACTGGGTGAAGGTGAAGCTGCCCTTAGCCTTCTGGATATGGGAACAAAGAACTCGGCTATCAACAAATCCACGGTTGGGAACCTAAGAAATGAAGCGGATCTCCATAGTGACACAATTACGTGGCTCAGAAAGGAATGCAAAGAGCTGAAAGAGAAAGTCTGAGGATTTAAAATTGCTATTGAGAGTGGCAAAAAGGATGATAATTTGCTGGAGGACCTAGATAAGAGGATTTCCATCATTGAGAAAGAACAGGGCAAAATCAGAAGAAAGCAATGTGACATTATCACCATTCTCAAGGGCAACATGGATCTTCTCACTAACATCACTCTTCTCCTGGAGGAAAACAAAGGCAAAGATAAATCCAAGAGAGACACTATCTTCAAAGATATCAATAGCAGCTTGGACAACTATAAGAAGACTTTTTTCAAAATCATGAAATAGCTTCTTGGTGGTGTCTTCTTTCTGTGATGTTTGGTTGACACTTTTTTGGGCCTTGGTTGTAGTTTTGCCTATGTTTTGTTGTTGTTTTGCTGATGCTTGGCTGATGTTTGCCTGTGGTTATGCTGCATTCCTGTTGTTTCTTCGTAGTGATCTTCCTTTGTAGTGGTTTTTGACATTTTGTTGTTCTTCAATGTTGTATCTTGGCTTGGGCCTTTTCTAATTTGGGTAGGATCCCAGTCAAAAAACCTTTTACCAAGAATAAAAAAAAGAATAGTGCTTATTCGTAAAATGGCCAAATACAGACCACACTAAAATCCTAAACAATGTAAACGTGACTAGAGGGGTGTAAACCTGAAGTAGGTATGTCAAAAACATAAGATCCAAGTACAACTACAAATAGCCATGTGAGAAGGAAACGCCCTTAAGAAAACAAAAAGCTGACTAGGACCAACACTAAAAGATCTATAGATTTGTGCTATCAGAAGTCTCCTGAAATGCTCAGAGCAAAAAAAACCAAATACCTCACCATCGACCACAATAGGGCCATGAGAGTAAATTTGTAGAAGCCCAAAGAGTACTAAAGAACAACATTTAATGGTCTCTACAAAACAGCAATCAGCTTCCATGCTTCTGGCCATCACGGCCACCCCTTATTACCTTTGAAAGACTAAATCCAGGCCAGTTTCAAATGAGGTCATCTGGTTATTTATAGTTTCCCCAAATTATGGTGATCATGCCAATTTCTACTTCGATGTCAAAAGCCATGTGCTAGGCATGCAGCAAAGTATCAAACATTTTCAATTTCTCATTGCACATCTAACTGAGAGTATAACATTTTGGTTCAGGAAAACGTACATGACTTCTGATTTCATAAGATGAATCCATGTCAATTTAAGATTACCGAAAGCACAATACTTAATCCTAAGCCTACAAAAGGGAATCATAACAAACAAGTTTATCTCCAAAATGATTTTTATATCATTCTTCCAGAAATTGGATGTACATTTCTCGGAAACTATAATCTAAGAAGTATGCACATTCCTCAGAATTCTCTAGGAACATTAATTATTATAGTTGGCACTAGGAAAAGAAAAGTAGGTCACTCAAGTAATACTCAAAGCAAATACCCATTGCAACAGCATTTCTAAATAAAATTCAGTATTGGCTACGGAAAAGAATGTTATATACTCACGACTGCTAGTATAACCCAATTTACAGTTAGGTTTGCCATAATGGGTAAACTTGACGAGAGCAAACATGTACACACCCTCCAGAGTCGGGACTGGAATTAGAATTAAAAACATGGGTTAGCTTTAAAGCTAGCATATAAAAAAATATGACAACTTCAGCGAATCAGTTGGTTGCAAACATTGAAAGATCAACACAATGGTCTGTTCCTCTACAGATACATTTCTTTTAAGGACAATCAAATTGAAAGGGAACCAAATCTAGAAGATAGAATAGCTGCATGCAGTCTTTAGCATTTGTCAGATGTATATGCTCCGATGCCAGAGTGATGCCTCTCATCTCAATTATAACCTTTAAAATGCCTTTTTTCTTGTAGTCATTCATATCGAATCTGCTCAAAGTTGGAAGTACATCATGGAACTAATACACTAAGTGTCCATGCATTCTTCACTAATGAGATTAAGAGGTAAAATAAAACCTCGGCCTGGATACCATGTAACCCAAGGCAACTTTCTTTTCAGGATTGTTATGTGTATTGACCACAAGCAACTCAAAAATAACCATTCAAAATAAAAGAGAGATGAAAGAAATTGGTATCTAGAAAAGACGTCTAAGGAAAATGTGTATCTGTCTTGCATCGCCCACCTTTAAAATTTTGCAGGATTTAGAACATAAAGAGAAGGATCATTTGAATTTTACATTTCCCAGGAAAACTAGAACCAAAAGAAACCCGTAGGAAAGAAAACTTTTTCATGGTCTATTGATGTGAACCCTGCAACTTATTGGTATACTTATGTCCATCACTTATTAGACATAAGTTGGATTGAAATTTCCAAACTATTCGTTATTAGAGTTATCCAATGTTTGGATCCCTTGTTTATGAACTGTCAAAATTAAATGAAAAAAGAAAGAAAGTAAAAAAATCAACAAAATCAATACAAATTAGGAAGTTCTGAAATTTACCGAAAACTGATTCACTAGCACTGGAGGTGCTTCACACATCCCAGGTATCATTTGCCAATGTCTAAACTCTCCTCTGAATCCTCTGCATATGCTGCCACTTCTGCACATTGTTTGCATCCACGTGCTTGTGAAAAACTATAAACCAAACAGCAAATCATTTTTCAAGAATTAACATAGCATGGATTACCATACATACCCCATTCCACCAAGTGGTACGCCCTGTGACGCTGAGGGTTTACAGCGTTCTCGAGTAAATGGATCAATTGGTGCTTTCTGAAAAAAGATCAAATGGGTGGTTAGCTCCTAGAGGAGGAAAGTGAGTACTGACCAGAGTAATAGTATTCTTATCAGAAGTTAGTCCATGGAATATCAAGTGCATAATGAGCTAACAGAGCTGGACAAATAAATACTGAAGATTTGAATACCAAGAGAATGGAAGAAGGATTAGTTACCCGTCCATGAGAGCGTTCTTCTTTAACATACGTCCAAAGGCGAAATCCTAGTCGAACCTGTTAATGGAGATTCAAAATTTTTAAAAGGTTAAACTCTTAAATAGTATTACCTGCTAAAACTAGCCATGCTTTCCTATGGGATAAGATTTTATTTCAATTTTTATAAATGTAGAAGAACTATTCAATGCTACAGTGACCTATGTCTGAGGAATAACGATTAAAAAAGTATTGAATATACCATCTTCAGAGCCTCCGTGAATGTGACACTGAACTCTTTCAGGATATTTGCATGCCCATTAAGCCTGCGCCTCCATGCTTGTTGTGGCGGAGCACCATGGTCAGGATCCAGCTGAGTAATTCAAACACAGCATTTGAGTACATTGAAAGTAAATTAATCCTTTGACATAAGCAACTTACAAAATGAGCATAAAATGCAAATCCAATACTCAGATTCCCAGAACTGCCCATCTACTAGGGACATGGAGATCTTCCCGTGTGAATTAGAACTAGTAGTTTAACTAACCAAATTTGCCCTCTCAGAACTAGAAAATAGGCGGGAATGTTTTGTTACTTCTTAATATTGGTATTGTATTGAATCTCGGTGGAATCTTAACCTCGTTTTATGACTTGGATTTTTGTAATAATCAAATGCATTAGGATTCATAACATTGGTATCAAAGTCACTTTCCTTGTTTTGAGGAAGAAGCCCTACGGATATTGGCTTGGAAACAGTCTACAGATCCACAAAAGATTATACTGCAAAGTGAATTCCATACTGTTGCACAATTTCTTCAACTTGAAAGAAATTTTTAAAACATTTCCAAAAACTGGTGACAATAGTGATTCTAAGCATAAAGATGTAGATATTGGAACACATGAATGGAAAAACTTTCATTTTGAAAAACTTATGTTATAGAGGCTAATGCTAGGTGGAAGCTGGATAAATTTTCTTAACTGATGGTAAAAGGTAATAGAACAGGAGAATCCTCTAATAAGCAAACAGGAGATAAGAATGAATTTCATGAAAAGAAAAGAACGAAGCCCCAAATTCAAATCAAGAACAAAATTAAAAGATAAGCAAAAGAGGTGTGTTCCCGTCTAGAAAACTCTCCAATTTTTCAGGTGCATAAAACGTTCAAAAATAGACCATTATTGTTTCAAGACGCTTGTATAATTTCAAATTTCAATTTTACCAATGTGGATTTGACAAATTGGCAATTGGTCTGAGTAAACAGCATCAAGGAAATATACATACGTGGTGAAATGGCCTTGCCATTTTAAGATCTGACACCATGGTCAAGTGCATTCTACATTCTAAATTTCATGTCATGGGCATGGATGGTTAAGACAAAGTTCTTGGATCGTATTCCTTGGAGACAATGATAACTTCTTCTTTCAAGTTACGAAAGAAAGTTAATCTTACAAGAAATAACCAGGGAGGATTCTTCACTCCAAGATAAAAAAGGAAACCGTGGAAATAAGATATAAGATTTGAAACAATGGACAAGCATATTCTGCATTACAAATTTCACATTATAGACATGGATGGTTAAGAACTTAAGACATTGTTCTTAGATCGTCTTCCTTGAAGACGATGGGAATTTTTTCTTTCAATTTATAAAAGAAATATATGAAACTATGGAATAGGAAAATATAGTAAATCTGAAAAGGAATTACCAAGGAGAGTCCTTCACTCAAAGATAGGAAAGGAAATCATGGAAATAAAATAAAAGAACAAGAAATGGAAATATTATTCATGAAAGAAAAGATCATAAGGAGGATGTAATTCTGCCCAAGGAAAGTGAGGAAGTCGTGGTTGAAGACTCAAAACTTAAAAGAAATACCACGAGAGAGGCAACAATCAAAACAACATGGTGAGGAGAAGCAATGCCGAATTAAACGCAAAGTAGTTACGAGTCAAGGGACAATCGAAGGATGTCACCATTTAGATTGCATCTGGATAAATGAATGATCAAGCATGGCAACAATGTGTGCAGATCTGAGGAATTCATACCATTTGGTTTCATCTATGTTTTGAGGGCAAAGCATTTGAAAAGGAGAGTGCATCTTATGACCCAAAACCCATGATATCATGATGCTGTATATTATATGTACCTTTGGTCCAGTTCATTAAGTCAATACAGTGTTATTAATTGAGGTTATGGATCGGCCAAGATGCGCCACGCATATCCCTGGTTCAATTGGGTTACCTTTGTGGTAAGCTACGAGTAAGCTACGAGTTTACCTTGTCCTAGTCTTATTCATATGGGTTTCATGTCATATCAGTATTGTCTTGTTATGGAATACTTTGTGGGTTGTTGGATTGTGAGATGTCTCAAATCCTATTCCTCTATTGAAGGAACCTAAAGAATGAAACTCTCATGCTACTATTTCATCTTTCATGTTGGATCATTGTGCAGTTTTCTTTTATTTTTATATTTTCTCTCATAAATTTTTGCCATTGATTTAGGTATTGTCAAATCTATGTTTGAAGCATAATCAAATGCACTATTTCAACATTTTGGTGGTATCAAAGCATTAAATGTGTAACTTGAAAGAAATAGGCAGTCAAGCATGTTTCCTTCTAACATGTACATTACATTAGACATAACTACATCAACATGAATATTTGCAATTTGGGCAGTTAAGAGTTATGCCGCCTGTTTCAGCCCTATCTATATATGGGGTCGACCTGAAGTTGGCTTCTATTTGATCTTGTTCAAGAAAACCTCTCTCACTCTTTAAATGATTCTGGCCCAAGAGATTAGCAGGCAGGCCCCTATCAGTATATGGGTCCCTTCCCCTTCCCCTTCCCCTTCCCCTTCCCCTTCCCCATTCTATTACAACTCAACTCAACTCAACATTTCCCTTTCATTTAGAAAACTTTGGTTTACCGGCCAATCAATATAAAAGAAGTTAAACAGGTTCAAAGAAAGCTTGGAGATTTTATTTTAAATCTAAACACTTGTAGAAACGTATATCTAAAACAATTCAACACAACCCCTTATTAAGTCTCACAAACCAAGTTTGGCCTAAAGAATGTTAAACATCATTTCTCCCCTATCTTTTTGTTATCTATTATTTCTCTAATATATTTTTTATTTATAATCTGTTACTTCCTATTCAGGGCATTTAACAAGCACTTGTGAAGAGATGAAGGAAAAGGAGAACAAGAAAGTTGACAAAAACAAGGACAATGACTTCAGCAGCAAACCTAGAGTCGAATTAATTTGTCCATACACTTCAATAGGTCCTACAAAGTAATTTGGTCTAGAAGACATTAAAAACCATCATCATCAAATGAATTTCAGACTTAAATTCAAATTTACTAATTTGGATGTAAAGTTTTTGTTATGGGGTTTATAGAAGTTATAGCATTGGTTTCTCTCTCCCCATGGATCGATCCAGTAGTAGGATCCAAAACATTGGACAATAAAAATGTGACACATTTGATTCCAGAAGAACACTTCCAAGTTATAGCAAGTTTCAGTTCGACTCATAACAGTTATATTAGAGCAAGAGCATTTCAGTTGGATTCAATGCAGTGGTATTTTTGTGACTTTCATTGTCCTATCAACAAGCCCTATCAACTTTTGCTTAGAAACAATATGCACATCCGGCAAATATTATGGTTACAAAATAAAACCAAACTGTCGTGTAAATTATTTGATTTGTAAGAGCATTTCAAGAGATTTCCCAATGATTGTAAACAGTATCAAGGTAGATATTGCCCACGGTAGTTGACCTTTCAGGAAATTATTTCTGTCAGAAATGAGACATTATTTTGCAGCTGGAATATCTTTCTGTTGTCAATCCATGACTGCAAAACTATGAACCAACTCACGTGAACTAGATTATGGTACTGGTAAATAAACCCTCCCCAATGCACCCTACAAACAAATAAATTGTAAGGTGTGTAACTTAAATGAAGCAGGAGATGAAAAATATTTCCTTTTTACTTGCCTGATATTAATAATATTAGCCATAGTTAAACATATACTTGCAGTCGTAACCTAGTGCATAAAATTTTGAATCAAGAAAACTAAACATAGCTTGAGGAATTTAATTTCAAACTTAATACAAAAAAAAAATCTTCTAAACAAGTCATACATTGTAATATGTCCTACATACCATTTTGGCCAAAATAATGTTAGAAGTCATCTTATTTTATCTTGATCTAAATTAAAGGCACACCATACCATTTGACAGAAAATTTTGATAGCTTTCAAAACAGTTCTCATGATAGAGATTCTGGTTTCTGAACAGTATTAAGGGAGATGCAACCTTGATCTATTGTTTTCAATTAGAAAATAGGACCTATCTCGCAAGAAATTTGGGAAATACATGGATACCTTCAATTTTTTTGGAAAAAAAGTGATATTGATATAAAACTGTTACAAAAAATTTAGAACAAGGGTAAGAATATTGGGACAAGTGCACAAAAAGAACTTGTATTATTGTACCTTACCAGTGAGGCTAATGCTTAATGGATAAAATCCTGATCAAAATAAAATATCTTGCGAATAAGCTGATCAGATTTTTTTAGCTAGATAGGAAAAGAAAATAGAACATGAGAATCTTTGACCAAAATGAAGATAAAGTGACTCTCACAGAGAAGAAAAGAATAAAGCCCCAAATTCAAATCGACAACACCATGAAAGGAGAAGCAAAAGGGGTGTGTTACCCCCTACAGAACCTTCAAAATATTATAGGTACAAGGAAACATTCAAATTAAGACTATCATTATCTCCATAAATCCAAGTAGCCTATATAGCTTCATAAACAAGGATTTTGAAAATTGGATACAGGCATAGGCAAAGAACATCAAGGAAAACACGGGTGTATGGTGAAGAGATTTAATAATTTTAAAATGCATAATAGACAAGTATGTTTTACCTATGGTTGATTTTAGACATTATTCTTGGATCATCTTGGTTGGCAACATTGGAAAGATTTTCTGGGAACATGTTAATGTCAAGGTTGAAGACTCAAAGAAATAAAATTATAAAACAGATGGTTAAGTATACAAATTTTGAGCAATATCGACATTCGCACTATCATGAGAGGCAACAATGAAGGCAAAAGGGTTGGAATACTAGCATGGCTATGGGTATACATGGAATCAAAAGATAAAAGAATTACCGGTTAAGGCAGATACCTCACCACGATCACATGGAAACCTGGATGATCAAGTATGGCACCAGTTGTATGCAAATTTGAGGAAGCCATACCATTTGATTATGTTTTATGCATCAACAGCGAAGCACTTCAAAGGACTGCATGTTATCTACTTATACCAATATAATGATTTTATATGATGTTTGTACCCTATATGGTAAATTCCATTCAGACAAGATTAGTGATTAGTAGAAAAAGTCTCTTGTTGTGCCCTTAACCATTATTCATATTATAATCTTCAATGTATTTAGTTGGAGTTGGGTGGAACACTCATTTCTGGAAACTTAAGAGGAATATCACTTAGCACAAAAAACTTCTCTTGTCAATTGGATGGTCCTCTAAACAGTTTGACACATAAACATTGTTAAAGATTAGTTTTCTGAAATTTCCACAGTTTGACATGGTTAAAGATATCAGGAGAAATTGTGTTAAAGATTGTTTCACTGTACAAAACAACCCACTGTTGAATTCCCACATGAACACAACTTAACCGTGTGATACAAAGGATAAAAGAAACAATTAAAATCCATGCAAATGGACACTGATAGAATGGATGGAAATATAGAAATTTGAAATTACAATTACAATCTATCTAAATAAGCACTAATAACAATACTTCTGTTTGAACAAAAGTTAATGACTAAGCAAAATAGAAGAGAGCACCTACTACAGTATGGATTGGCTAATTACTTTCGGTCCACGACTAGAAATTTCCATAGAAGAGCTCCCTTGTTAGAATCGGAAATTTTCTCTTTACATTTATTTGATATATATACATATCTACACGCATGTATGTAACATGTGTATATATATACATATATGTACACATTATAAATTGTTTCAAATGTGTACCTCATTGTAGGGGTAATTTGAACTGCCCCTCTATATGTACATATGACAGATAGGTAAGATAGATAGGGAGGGGGGCCCTATAGATCTATATGGGCCTAGATATCCTATCATCAACTCATATATAGATAGGCCCTCGACCAGATAGATAGATAGATCCCTACAATGAAGTACAAATTTGAATCCTTGATGTGTCTTGTTTGATCATAATCTAAATCTGCTTCAATATTGAATTCTCAGTGCCTCTTGTTTTCATTTTCTTTTGATTTTGATTTGGCGAATTCCCCTTACAGATAAACCTTCAACTTAGCCGTCGAGACTGCAGGCTATCTCTTCCAATGTTTGAACTTCCATTGTCTCATGTTTTCATTTTTCTTTTTAATTTGGTAAAATCCCTGTATGGTTTAGCTAACAGCCTAGGTGCCACGACCGAGAGGTATCTTCTAGCGTTGTGTTTTTCTCAAAAATCTCATTTTGATATCAATACCAATCCATGCGTTTTCCACACCTTTTGTAAGAAGAGTAGTTTCTGAATTCTCTCACCTAGGGCTTGCTACAGTGAGTGCAGTCCATCGTTGGGTGTGCAAGTCTCCCCATCCTTGGTTCATTTAGTGTGGTTTGTCTATCAGGTAACCTTTCCAATTAGTTATCAATGCCATCCTTGATTCATTTAGTGTGTTAGTGTCTATCTGGTAACGTTTCAGCTTAGTTTCCATCGCCAATAGGCTTTGAATTTTCTATGTCTCATATTTTTATTTTCATTTTTGTTTACTAATAAAGTTCCTTATGGGATAACAGTGTCTCTTCAGTCAAATTCACCTGAGTTTTGCACATAGCCGTCAGGTATACCACACCCAGTGGCTTAAAAGGTAAGCTTCAGTTTACAGTTGCCACCGCGAAGGGGCATAGGAATTTTTATTTTTATTAATAACTAAATATCTTCAGTCAAATTCACGCGAGACTCTTAAGTCAAATTCACCAGAGACTTTACTCAGCAGTTGCGTATGCCACGCCAATGATTTGGATGAGATATTTTACCCTGCTATGTCTTCTCACAATTTGAGCCTGGAGCTACGCTTTAGAAGCCTCAAGCTTTTACCTCTTGAGCTCATCCCATTCGAAAACGCAAAATCTTTTGTTTATCTAAATTTATTTTTAAATTTTTTTAAGAAATCTCATCCCATTCGAAAATGTCAAATCCTTTCATTATCTAAAAGGTATTTTCCAAATTCTCTTTAAAATCTTATGCTTTTGTACTAAAACTCGATATATCCATTAAAAAAATGTACTGTTCCCTATAAATTTAGGGAACAATTTTCATTGTCAAACGACACGCATTTATTTTTCTTACAATCAAATTGGCCAAAAAGTAATGAATTGACGAATACTAACCTGCCTTCGTGGTTTTTACTACTGAGTGATTACAGATTTTTCGGCAAAAAAATATCAAGATCGGTTAAGCTCAACTAAAAAGAGCCAAAGAGAGAAAATTGCAATTGAACTTGAATATAAAATCAACGATAGAATTAAGCATTGCAATGGCAAACACATTCGCATCAGACAATCAAACCATCTAAAGCCTTCATAGATTGCCCTCGATCGAAATTGGGAAATGGCGGAAAAAAAACAGACTTTACCAGCTGCAAAGTGGATTTTTGGACATATTCTTCTGCAGGCCACGAATGCTTTCTACTGTGGAAAAGTGTGCCGCTCACCATCTTCCCCCTATTTGACTCAGATCTGCATTTGCATTTGCAGTGATGACACAGGCCCAAGGCAAAATGAAAATGAGGAAGAGGAAGAGGGCCAAAGTATACGGGGGACCGGAAGGTGGAAGAATAGTCGGGCCTTCAATAGAGGAGGAAGGCGCCTACCCCTACGTGATAAATAAAATATCACAACCCCGCGTCAACACCTGTACTTCCACCTGTAAAATCGCTTGAAGTTGAAAGCGCCCTTGTCCCCTTCGTGGAAGGGCACCCTCGGAGTCGAGGTCCAATTTAAATTAGTTACAATGCATTTTACACCCAGTTTGCGCACATGGAGAATATGGTGTACCAGCTAGCTGACTATTAAATCTTATTATGTGCCATATCTTAATGTTGTTGATTTTATTAAAATTCTTAAATCATCTTACACGCCGGAGGAGGAGGAGGAGGAGGAGGAGGCTACCAAAGACAGTCTATGGGACAACAGATCTTGCTAAAAATCTTTTTGACATTCAGATCCGCTGATGGTGAGCTTGATAATTAGCGCCCCTATTTTTTCTACCATATTCTCGTTGAAAATATCTTGGAAGGATGCAGTAGCCACTGTGCCAACCAACTGGGCCTAATGGTCACTCTTAGTACTTAAAATATTTGCTTGGTGAGCAAGGGCTTTAACACACAATGATATAAAAACTATGTACATTTTTTTATCCATGTGTGCAGGTCTCCTATAATACACCTCTTACCTTATTTCAGAATATAGGTACAAGTTTATTGATCCAATATGATTAATACACTTTTTTTTTCTAAATCATATATATTTATAAGTTTTAATTAATTATAATATTTTGACCTTGATTTTTGGTAATAAGGTGTGTATGTCGAGGGAAGCAAATGTTATAGACGAGATCATTACAATAAGCGACATGGACAAACACAAGTCAATCGTTTTGTCAAATGTCTGTACAAACAATGTTAGTGTCAACACGATTTACAAAAAAGATCTGGGAATAACTAGCGGGTCGTGGAGTAGAGGAGTATTGATATTGGGTAGTTGGCTAACTCACGATTTGAACTATCTAATTGATAGAAACTTGTTGACATTAAGTGCCATAAAACCGCCTATGTAGCCATTGTAAAGGGAGAGTCAGATAGTTTTGTTAAGTTGTCAAGTTATACAATGATTAAATATTGTAATTAAAATATAGAATGAAAGATTATTTGATCTTGAATGAGTTCTTATGTTATCTATTATGTGTTAGCATATTGTGTTTACTATATTAGAATGATCACTGATGCTTAGTATTATATTGTTATGAATGAATCGCATTCTTCATTATTATGAGTAATCTTTATTATGCATACCTGATTCAAACAAGGCCTCATTAATGATGGTAACCCAACATCCCAAATTAGCATGTGCTCGAGGATATTTGCACGCCTCAGGTGAACACTTGGGTGCGATCCCCGAGTAATATGTCAACATGAGTGTTATGGGCATAGATATTCTAGTAGGAGGAGAGAATAGGATAAAAAAATCAACATTTTGGTTTAGTTGACAGGACCAACTAACTATGATAGTGGGTTTTATGGGCAATGTTAGAAAAGAATCGTGTTGCACATGTTGAAGAATGATTTATGTAGACGCCAAAAAATGGTAATTTAATACTTAATAATGGCAATATTGGCTTAATCTCTTTAGTCATGACTTGTACACCTACTTTTAACTTAATTGTTATATACTAATTGTATCTTTAGTCATATTGTAAGGCTTGTTTCCCTCGTTATACTACTTAGACACTTATAAAAATTGATCATATCAGTCACAAGCCACTCATTACTCCTTATTATCGTGCACATAACTCCACAACATTGACCCTCACTATTGGACCAAACCATTAAACGGACTAGTTCCAGGTTGAATGATCCCATCCTATGTCATCCAATGGTTAATTTTCCAATTTGTATATCTTTTATGGATTATCATCTCTATTTTAGGTCCACCTTGATGCAAAGTATATCCACAAAACCCTATATAAACAAGTATAAGACACACATTTACTTGCCTAACACTGATATGGCACTCACATTACATTCTCAAGTATAAATCACTCAAAAGGCAAGTGAAGCTCTCATAAACTTTCGTAAAGTAAGAGTAAATATTAGGATCAACCCCTACATAGGTCTAAAGCACTCTAAATCAAGTCCAAGAGTCAATCTTCCCAAATCAAGAGCCTACAAAGCCAAGTCAAGTACAAGAACAACCAAGTCATTACAAAGTAGTTACCAAGTATTCAAGTTATTAAATATAATTATAATCATGTAGTATTATGTTGCATAATTAGGTGGATGTAGACACTAAATCATGCACTTTGGGTATCTATCTAGTCTTGATTGCATATTACTATTCATATGATTCCTAAGTAAGAAAAGTAATAATTAACCAATGTCCTTGGCCATCTTTGATTTCTTTATGTTGCCACTTTTGGTCTTACACTCTTACTAGCTCAGTCTGTCTTTTCATACCTTGACATTTGTCATCCTGGACACCAGCGCCCAGCCTGGACGTCAGCGTCAGCCTGGACGTTAGCGTCAAGTGCTCTCGTCCCCTCTGGGAGCCCCTGACCTGTTTGTACTTTGTTCACATATTTTGGGTCCTTTCTAGCCGTTTGAGCATCTTATCTTTTTGGTAGTCAACCTTTTCAGGGTTGATTACAAAATTCAAGCAAGGGAATCATATAAATATAAAGTTATGTGATCATAATAAAGGACCAAACACTAAGCATTAGCTTTCACCGCCTAAGGTTGCATTCAAAGACTATTCAAGCATCTATTCTAACATCCATTCAAGGGAAAGGGACTGCATTTCTACATACACTTCATAGGAGGGGAAGTCTATTCTATTCCATGCACACATCTATTACATCTAGCTACTTTGTTCGATATTCAAGTACGACTCACATAAGAGCCACCTAGGGCACGATTCCGCACACACACGCAAAACTACATTGGATCTAAAATGTAGTTCAACACTTAGTCATAAGTTCACTTGTTTGACAATTGAGGACAGTCTGACCCCTCATTTTGCATCTTTATTTTTTTAGGATTTGATGTCTCTTTGAGGGTTTTGCTGGTCATTATGTCATTGCAGGTTTTCCAACAACCTCGATGATCATTATGCAACATACTAGCGACCAAAGGCAAAGGACAACAAACACTTTGCGACCATTCGAAGACAAGTTTTTGATCTTTTTCATAGTCACATGCGCCCGCTACTGGTCTATATCGCATGCAGGTTTCCCTCCCCCTTTCTAGGTGCCCCTGTCCAATTTATTCCTCCATATCTGCATTTTTCTAAGCTTTGGTGCGTCATTCTGTGCTTTGGATTTTCCAATTTTCCAGCTCTATGCACCTTCGGGATCCCTGCGAAACAGCTAACTTAATTTATCCCTTCTCTGTAACTAGGGTTTTACATTTTATAGCTTAGTTTGCTTGGGTTAATTTATGTGCTTAAATTGTTTAATCATCTACTACTACAATAGCAATCAGATTAGGCACTCTAAATAATTCATATTTTGCTTAATCATTTTGGTGAACCTGACTTAATCGAACCCTTGTGGCTAGTCATTCTTTTCCTCCATTAGACGCTTACCATCACGAGCATTTCCATCCATGCTTATTTACATAATCATTCTGAATGGATCAATAAGCTCAAAGCATATTTAGCTACCACTTATATTCATCCTCACACATCGCCTGAATATGTATACCATAAGTTTACTTTTTCTCTATCTCTTAACAACAATCAAAGAACTTTCACATGAGATGAGTTGCCTTCTTAAGCAATGTTAGAGCATGACCCCCTTATATATTCAGATTCGTATCAATAATGTTGGGGTCAAGTGTACCTTAGTTAACAATGGGTCTGGCCTCAACATATGTAATATAGATTTTATCCATCAATTAGACCTTTCTAAAACTTTTTTGGCTCCTTCATCAGTATGTATTCGTGGGTTTGACAATATCCCCAAGCGTGTCTTAAGTACCATTGCTCTCCCTGTCACTATTGGTCCATGTACAATCACTATTATGTGTCATGTCATGCCCAATAACCTCAATTATAATATTCTTATTGGGCAGCCTTGGATCCATGCCATGCATGTGGTCCCCTTTACTCTTAATACACAACTTAAATTTTGTTATCAGGGAGTTGTTTATGATGTTCTGGCTGATCCATCCCCTTTTGCATAGTGTAATTCTATTAAGCAATCCAGTGATACTCCTTATTCTTCTGCTTCTACTCAATATTTTCTAAATATGGGCTAGGATATGAATATTTATGCCACTACGGTTTCTCGAATAGCAGCTTAGGCCCACAAGGACAAGGAGTCACAACATTTTGGGATCTTCCCACATAATCTAACAAATTTGGCTTGGGATATCATTCTCCACCTCTCCCTCCTTCGGAAGCTTATATTTCCTTGCATACTTCTTCACTTCCTCTTATACACCTTGAACTCATCAGTGATTTTGCTTCTAGTACCTGGGATAATTTAGAGCACATGGGTGTTTATGACCAATTCCCTTATTTTCACCATAAGAGGCATTCTCCATCATCTCTCAATACTATAACTTACTTGGGAGAGTCTGATACACCGGCTGACAATAACAATCCTCCTAATGCTATTCCTACCAGTCCATACATTAAGGATCGATCAACTCTTCTCAAGAGGAGACCATTCAATATAACCTTGGTACATCAAATAATCCATGAATAATTATTTTAGTTGCCTCTCTCACGCCTGATGAGCAAAAAGATATCAAACAAGTACTTCATGATTTTTTTGACATTTTCGCATGGGACTATAGTGATATGTCAGGTATTGATCCATTCCTTGCAATGCATAATAACGTTCTTAACCCTATTGCAAAACCTATCCAATAGAAAATCCGTAAAATGCACCTGAAAGTTGCACTCCTCGTCAAAAAAGAAATCCACAAACTATTCTATGATGGTTTTATTCGCGGTATTAATTATCATTAATGGGGGTATCTAACATTGTACCCATCACAAAGTCGAATGGTTGGATTTGTTGTTGCACCAACTTCATGATTTAAATAAAGCTTATCCCAAGGATTTTTTCCCATTGATGCCATTGTCGATTCTTCGGATATGATATTCTATCCTTCATGGATGGCTTCACAAGTTACAACCAAATCAAAATTAACCTAATAGATCAAGAGAAAACCTCTTTCACCACACCATGGGGGAAATTTTGTTACATTGTCATGCCCTTTGGCCTTAAAAACATCAGGGCCACTTATCAACGAGCAATGACACACATATTTCATGATTACATTCACAAGATTATTGAAGATTATGTTGATGATATCTTAGCTAAATCCCAACATCGTTCCACCCATTCCCAAGATCTACACAAACTATTTGAATGCTTACAACAATATAACATACGCTTGAATCCTAAAAAATGTGTTTTTGGAGTGACCACTGGTAAACTCCTTAGATACATTATCTCACAACACGACATTAAAATAGACCCTAATAAGATTAAGGCCATTGTCAACATGCCTCCACCTTAAAACATACATCAACTAAGATCATTACAAGGAAAAATTCAAGCTATCCGACGGTTCATTAAGGACTTTATCCTTGTCATCATTGGAGCATTTGCATTATTATTGCCAACAAGCAGAGGATGACATAAAAGCATCCACTCCGTCTCTCTGACATATTATGCATTTTTTTAGTGCACTCAAAATGATGGTCGTTCTGTGAACTGGTAAGCTACGATTGAATCTCCTAGGGCTTGTCAGCTATTCCCTATCATTTCGTAGATTTGAAGCATCTCTTCCAAGAATTATACAGAGATGTGTGGCAATTCCAGGACATATAGCGCGTTGGGTCCCCTACTCCCCTCTGAAAAAAAAATTCTTAAGGTCATGACCACAGAAACAATTAAAGTGCCAAGTGCTTAACGGGTCAACTTAGCGAATCAAGAGAACACTGTCCTACTGGATTCAGCAATGTGATGTGATTACTGATTGGCTTTCATGATGATTGCACTGCACTTGGCGATTAGAAGACTGTTGATACATGCTACAACCTATGAATACAAGTCTCGTTATGGTTTAGAAACGCGGGCTAAAACAGTTTTATTACGAACTAGAACAATCAATTGGTTAGAAACTCAAAGTTGATCAATGCATTTTCACTCAGTAACCGTATGGCTATTATCAAGTGAGATAATACATATCACTTACTATTTAAAAACCTTGTGTCCATGGAATACATTCGAGTCCTACTATATTACCACCATTCCCCGAAGCCCAATCGCCTCGTTATGTACAAGAATATCGTGTGATCCCAGACTACATTCTTCATTTAATTTTATTCTACATTAAATGCTCTACCTCTAGCATACTTGTGTGCCAAAAGCCATGACATTTATAATTTTGCTATACTTGACAAACCATGATGCTAAAAGGACTATGCATATGATATTCTCCCCATGTTATGCAACTTTTATGGTCAATGCTTCCTAGTTTGATTACTCTCACATGACAGCTACATTTATCTCAAAATGCATCGAGTGTCTCCGAGATCAAGCATTTTGATCTACTATGGGAAAAGAGTTTAGCTGAATAGGGTTTTTAGCCAAAATTGCACATAGAGCTTCATGTGCTTGCATGATAAATTCTGATCTCTATGGGGTTTCTGATCTCATTGGAATGTTAGGGGTCTGAACTGATCTGACACAAGTACATTATTACTCCCACCGAATATTTTACCAAATGGATTGAAGCAGCCCCATTGAGAAATATAATTGGTACTGTCATTTGCGGTTTGCTCACTACTCACATCATTAGACGCTTTGGTGTTCCCTCTATGATTATCATTCATAACGGATCATCCTTCAAAAATAAGGAGGTTAAAAAGTTTTGTGCAAAATTCAAAATTAAACAATCATTTTCTACTCTTTATTACCCGCAAGGTAATGGCCAAGCTGAGGCCGCTATCCAAATTATTGTCAAAATCTTACACAAGGCAGTTGTTGCTAGTGGTGATGATTGACATAATCAAATCGTTTACGCTCTTTGGGCTTATTGTGCTAGTGTGTGTATGCCCACTAATGCAACTCCTTTTAAATAGTCTACAGCACTGAGGTTGTCATCCCACTCGAATTGGAGATACCCTCGTTATGTGTTTCACTCAAAGGCATACTTGGCAAATAAAACCACTTACATGAGTTGGAAATGTTGGACTCTATGCCTTTTCCAAGCACTTGAACATCTTCATGCATATCAATCTCGCATCACCAAGGCATATAATTGCAGAGCTCGTCCTCATGAGTTCAATATAGGCGACCTTGTCTTAAAGGAAATTAGAAAGATACAAACACCGAAGCTCATTTTAAAGGACAATTCAAGCCCAAAAGCTCGGTCCTTACATTATTACTGACAAGCTTGGTGGTGGCCTCTATCGCCTCACTGCCCTTTTGGGAAAGCCACTAAAAAACCCACTCAATGTCATGCACCTTAAAAGATACTACGCATAAAACAACTATTGTTACCCGATGACACACTCTCGTGTTATGGTTCACGCTTGACTATTGAGGGCATCCTATACACATTAACACTACACACTACACACTTTGCATCTCATAACATCTATTCTACGCATTCATGACATATCTTTTGACATCCACTTTTACACGATGTTGTCATTATCATGTGAGGCACTCTAATTTCATGGTCCATATTCAACTGTTAAGGGTCTACTTCTCAAATGGACCTCATCACACTCGTGCGTTCAATCACTCACTCACTATGCTCTACACTTTGACGATCGAATCTTTCTAGCACATACAACTCAAACCATTTCCTAATGACACACTCTTCCTCTGAGATTGTTGAGCGGACATTGATTAAGATAAAATGTAATTTATGTGCCTAATATGAATGCTATAATAATAGTAAATGAATAATAATGAAATATAGGAATGAATTCTCAAGCAACTAAGCAATAAATAATGATATCCTAATTACAAAGAGAGGTTAAAAAGCCTTAGCTGATTCACAGAGTTCTGGAAACTGCACGGAGTTAGAAAACTGAAAAATACGAAGCAAAAACCGTCGTACTGGAGCATAAAAGAATGCAGATCTGGAGGAACATGCTAGAATTGGGCACCTAGAGAGGGACAGGGACACCCTAAACCTGTTTATGGGCACTTGGGTCTGTGGAAATGCTCAAAAAACCTCCTCCCAGGTGTCGCAAGGTGTTCACCTTTAGTCACCTTTTATCACTCCGAGGTTGCGCCAAGATCACCGAGGTCACTAGAAACCTATAAGGAAGGATAGACCTGTAAAACCCTCAAATAAAAATCAAATCCTATAAAAGAAAGATGTAAAATGAGGGGTTAGACTATCCTCAGTTGTCACAAGGGTGAACATACGACTGAACGTTGCACTACATCTCAGACCTAATGTATTTATGTGTTTGTGTGTGGAATTGTGCCCTGGGTTGCTCTTGTGTGTGTCACACTTGGATAACAAGCAAGTAGCTAGATGTAGAATGTAGTAAACATGTGCATGGAATAAAATGAACTTTCCTCCTATGAAGTGTGATGTAGAATATCAACCTTTCTGTCCCTTGTGATGGAGCTAGATGGATGCAATGGAACTTTTAGATGCCTTGATGGATGCAACCTTAGGTGGTGATAGATAGTGCTTAGTATTTGGTCCATTAT
Organism: Taxus chinensis; assembly: GCA_019776745.2. Taxonomy (NCBI): domain Eukaryota; kingdom Viridiplantae; phylum Streptophyta; class Pinopsida; order Cupressales; family Taxaceae; genus Taxus; species Taxus chinensis. The sequence goes on along the minus strand of CM034151.1, from coordinate 544,096,929 downwards.
TATGATCACATAACTTTATATTTATATGATTCCTTTGCTTGAATTTTTTAATTAACCCCGAAAAGTCCAACTACCAAAAAGATAAGATGCTCAAATGGCTAGAAAGGACCCAAAAAGTGAGAGTAAAGTACAAAAGGGGACAAGAGCACCCAGAGGGGATGAGGGCGCCTGACGCTAGTGTCCTGGCTAGGCGCTAGTGTCCGAGATGAAAAATGTTGAAGGGTAAAAAGGCAGACTGAGCAAGTAAGGGTGTAAGACAAAAATCAACAATACAAAGTAAAACAAGGTGGCCAAAGACATGGGTTGATTAGTACTTTTCTTACTTAGGAATAATATGAATAATAGTATGCAACCAGGACTACATAATTACCCAAAGTGCGCGATTGTGTGTCTAAATGCATGTATAAATGAACCCCGTCTCATGTATACACACTCATTCACACTCATTCACACTCACTCAGGGGGCAAGTGGCTCCTATCACGCTCATTATGCATTCCATTCCATCTACACTCCACAACACGTTGCATATTTTGGTCACACTTAGTCTTGCTTACATTTACTTATTACATACACACTTTATTACACATGGTAGATATGTATCTTATATGTCAATATATTTTTCCATACACACATGCACATTCACTTGTTTTCTAGTTGTGATCAAAGATTCTACATATCCATGCACACATCACATATGCTTGGCACAATACCTATTACCAGTCCCACAACAACTCCTAGGGGCATCCACTTTTGTACACTACAGGTCTTATTGTTTCATTTTGTTTCATAGCATGCTACTTTATCATATTATACACATTTTGAAATACTTTTTATCTCTCTAACATGTTAACGAGTACTTCATGTGCAACATTTGTATTGCACGTCTACTTGCTTCCATGGTTGTTTGTCACATTTACTTGTTCTTGTTTGGAATTTTTTGCCACTGTTTGTGGGCTTTGCCCTTATTCTTGTGTGCACACTTGTATACTTTTGGCCTAGTCGTCCTTGATTGTCTTGCGACATCATGAGTAATGTCCCATGTTTCAAACCCACCTTTCGTGGTTTAGATTGTCTTCTTGCGTGTTGTCTTTTTGCATCTTAGCTTACACATTGTCTACTTGTTTGCTAGATTACAATTTACATGTGTGTTTGTCTTGCTTGTACTATCACTTGTCTCCTAACCACTTTGTTTTTATGTCCTTGGCTTCCACCAAGCACTTTCCCTTCCCCCTGCAGGGAATAGTTTCAACACAACGGTCGATCCTCCTTTGGGCCACATTCTCCTCGGTGATGTCGCATGCACCCCAAAAGAGTGGGGAAATCATTTGGGTGAATCATTCACCTCGTACAATAGTATATAGTCATCACACAACACATTTCAGTACTAGTACAGTATAATTATTAGCATCAGACAGGGTTGAGAATCTAACTTGGGTCCTTACTTCAACACAGACACTAGTGCCAGGACTTGGACAATAGCGCTTGGGTGCCCCTAACCCTTCCTAAATGCTGTGACCAGAGGAAATTATACAAAACTCTTCAGTGCAACATAGCCTATAACACTTCGCACAACGACTTTTAAAGGACATACAGTCCTTAACATCCAACATACATATCATCATTGAACAGGGTTCTTCTTTAGCATTGGATCGGATTTTTGTTTTACCAAATCGGATCGCTTATCTACACCATCTATAGTATTATTCCATACATTAGGAAGTAGTTACTCATTTCCTAGGAGTCGCCTCTACCAAATTTTTCTCCTTACACTTCTTCCAATTCTTAGCGTGAGATCACCCAAAAAACTCGCAGCTGACATAATTGGCGTGAGATCGCCTGAAAAACTCATTCTTCTACGTCATCTAAAGGATCCTTTCAATCTCTTTTCCTCATCATGAATCAGGTGTAGATGTTCGTTTTCCACATTTTCGCATTTTACATACTTTTTACTCATATATACATATTTGACTACTTGTTCATTTTTCTCTTTTACAGGTCCATCCTTATGGGATGCGGTAGTCAACATCATCCTACATCACATCACATCAACAACATCAATCACACTAACATTGACATCAACAACAAGTACAATGGTGCCATATACACATGCATTTCCATGCTAGGGTCATCATCATCATCACTTTTTGCACTTTCTCCTCTCTAGATTCCAAGCTCCACATTTTTATCACTCCATGCTTTCTCTTGTCTCTCGACATACTTTCACCATCGATCTACATGGTTAGCAGGTAAGCATCTCTTATCTACTTTATGTTATCGAGCATTTTCTCAACAACATAAAGTGGGGGAAAATGTAGACACTAACTCATGCACTTTTGGTATATATCTAGTCCTGATTGCATACTATTATTCATATGATTCCCAAGTAAGAAAAGTACTAATTAACCCATGTCCTTAGCCATTTTTGATTTCTTTATGTTGACACTTTTGGTCTTACACTCTTGCTAGCTCAGCCTGTCATTTCATACCTCGACATTTTTCATCATAGACATCAGCGCCTAGCCAGGACGCCAGCATCAGGCGCTCTCATCCCCTCTGGGCGCCCTTGACCTCTTTATACTTTGTTCACATCTTTTGGGTCCTTTATATCCATTTGAGCATCTTATCTTTTTGGTAGTCAACCTTTTCAGGGTTAATTATGGAATTAAACAAGGGAATCATATAAATATAAAGTTATGTGATCATAATAAAGGACCGATCACTAAACATTAACTATCACCACCTAAGGTTGCATTCAAAGGCTATTCAAGGGCATTCTAGCATCCATTCAAGGGCAAGGGACTGCATTTCTACACACACTTCATAAGAGGGGATGTCTATTCTATTTTATGCACACATCTATTACATTTCTTTACATTTAGCTACTTTACTCGTTATTCAAGTGTGACAAGCACAAGAGCCACCTAGGGCACGGTTCTGCATACACACACACATAACTACATTGGGTCTGAAATTTAGTGCAACGCTTAGTCGTAAGTTCACTTGTTTTACAATTGAGGATAGTTTGACCCCTCATTTTGCATCTTTATTTTTTAGGATTTGATGTCTCTTTGAGGGTTTTACAGGTCATTATTTCCTTGCAAGTTTTCCAACAACCTCTGCAATCATTGTTTGATATACTAGCAACCAAAGGTGAAGGACAACAAACACCTTGTGACCATTTAAAGACATGTTTCTGAGCTTTTTTGTAGTCACAAGCTCCCATTACTGGTATGTAGCACTTGTAGGTTCCCTTTTCCTTTTCCAGGTGCCCCTATCCAGCTTATTCCTCTAGATCTACATTTTTTTGAGCTTCGATGCGATAGTTTGTTCTTCTGATTTTCCAATTTTATAGTTTTGTGCACCATTAGGATCCCTACGAAACAACTAAGTCAATTTATCCCTTCTTTGTAACTAGGGTTTTACATTATACAACTTAGTTTGCGTAGGTTACTTTCTATACTTATTTTTTTAATCATCTACCACTAAAATAACAATCAAATTAGGCACTCTATATAATTCATATTTTGATTAATTAGTGGAGAACTATGTGCGCTTTGAGGCCTATTTGGAATAGTGCCAATTTAGGTGGTGTACGGATTGCACTTCTTATATTTTAGGAGGTTTTTAAACCAAATATTAGTGTTTCAAAGCATTTTACACATGATTGAGACCTAGTAACTGATTGTGAGGCATTATTGATTGTTTGCAAAGGTCCTAAAATTTATTGAGATTCATTTTTAACCTAGATCAAACTGTTTAACAAAACAAAACCATTAAATGTTTCAGTCTTATATGCAATATGGTTATATCTCTAAACATAATACAATTCCAGATGTAGACACCAAATTTGGCACAAAATAATTATTACATTATGCTTTTTGGAAAATTATATATGCACGAGTCTTGAATGATGAAACTATAACTTAGTGGTGTAAGTCCTTATTATTTCACTTTCATATTGCTTGATCGACTTCTAGCTTTTCCTATATTTAGCTATTTCATGTCCTTTTATGTTGTGTCACAGAGATCTCTATGAATTACTTTTGGTTGTTTGAATTTTGTTGAATTTTGTATGGGACCATACAACTTGGTCCAAACCTTTGTATGGTTTAGTCCCAAGCCACACAATGTTTTCCCATTTTGCTCTTAGGCCTCTCCTTGTTTCACCATATAGGAGTATCGTATGACAAAACAATTTAAAAGGTAAAGGTAAGGTACGTGAGGAATACCTGGGGGTAGAGAAGATGTTGCAAAATGTTGTTGAAGACCAAGCCAATTGTATAGCACTCCTTTTTGTTTTGGAATGACTACCTGAGAAGCAAAACAAGACCATGCAATAGAGTTAATAACATAAGTCATTAGATTTCCTAGCGTGAGCTAGATCCAGGAAGTGGGGTGCTTCCTCGAAGGTTGTCAATCCACGTCTTAATACAAATTAATGTTGATAAATATCATGAAATGGAAAGTCATGTTGTATTTATACGATTTAGGTTTCTCACACAACACAATAGTCTAAATCTAATCTAAATGGCGAATATAAGATTAAATTTAGGAGAATGGTCTATTGTCAGGGTCTATAGGTATGACAGAGGGTAGAAAGAAGGTCTAAGTGGAGTCGTGGGAGGTTTTGGAGAGTTCTGGGTGGAGGAATGAGCTCGCTAGTCTGAGGGGAAAATGCTAGACACAGAGACTGATGCCAATTGGGGGAACCGATGCTGGTCACTAGTTATAGCCGAGATCGGTTAGGTAACCGATCAAGGTAGGGGCAATTGAGTTTCAAAGGTAGAAAGGAGGTTGATTTGGGATCTCTATGACTACATAGATTATTGGGAGGTCTTAGGTAGGCTGTAGGAGTTTAGGTGAAGACTTGACAGGGGTAAAAGGGGTGGTTGAAAGGGCAGAGTGGTTCTAGTTGGTGGGGCATCAGGTGAATGGGCTATGGAAGATATTTGGGAGAGGAAGGAGGTGATTAGAAAGAGATAAAGGATCTAAAACCAAAGCTAATGAAATCATTAATGTGGTTAACAATACTTATAAAAAATCCAGAGATTAGTAGAAGGCGATGGTTGGTGGATGTGCGTAGGAGAGACGAGCTGAGATCCAGTGCCGCGACAACGAAGGTTGAGTGTTTCTCCATGTGAATGGTTCAAGTCTATGAAGTTGTAGATTGGTTTTTTATGGAGAGTTTTATGCTTTAGTGCTCAATTGATCGTCAGGGTATCGATTGAATGCCAAAGGTGAAAGATCAAAGAATACCAACCAAAAGAAGAACTCGGGAAAAAAGTTGAAAAATGTTATTTAAAGGAACTGATCGTATTTCCTCGACCAACATTGACCGAGGAATAACTGGCTTCAGTTAGGGAGGAATAGTCTTATTTGCTAAAAATAACCTTTTTTCTCCCTTTTTGGTGTGAGTTGAGAATGGTTTTTGAGTTAGGAGTGTTGATTCTCATTAAATCACATGGGAAATTGGTGGGAAAGGTAGTTGGAAATTAATATTAGGCTTATAAGAAGTCTTAGTTGGTTAGGGGGAGTGATGACTCGGTCTTAGTTATTAAATTGGCTTGGAATGGGTCTAAGGTGAGGTGGAGAGGTGAGGTAATAATTAATCTAATATAGGTAATTAGATTATTAAAAATATGTGAAAGGGGTCGTGGTAAGGGGGGATGTAATAAAAGGAGACCTAGAGGGTGTCGTCCCAATGTCTACACTCCTACATGTTGGGCTTGTCTGTTACTCCTTTTAGTTTCACACCTTATGTTTCAGGTCGACCTTACACACCATTAGGTTCAAATCTCAAAGTAAATGACTCATAATACATACATACATACATACATACATATGTGCGTACATACATACATACATACATACATGCATACATGCATACATACATACATACATACATACATACATACATCCATAAGGTGTCTATGAGCATTTATCATCTACCAATAACTTGTCTATATTCCCATGTACCAAGTAGAAAACAAGGACTATTAAAGCATATTTCATAAGCAAGTCACAAGGGGGCAATTATTCATTTTCAATTGGTTTACATCTAAATACAATGGTTTCAATTTGGGGCACTTATCCCATTATCAATGATAAGGCACAATGGAGAATTTAGGTAAAGGGTTTAGTTACATACACACATGAGCATGCATTGGGAGAACTATGTGGAGTTTGAAATATAATGTAGCACTGAGTTTGAATCACACAAAATGACCATCGAGGTCAATCAAACTCAAAAACCTTACCTTATTTTTTTGTTCTGTAATGTGTATTTGAAATGCTTTGTAGGACGCTAGGGTTTTTCGTAAGTACATGCATGGATACAAGGGTTACATGGAATATAAAGATATCAAGACAACATAGGTGAAGGTTAAGTGACAAAAAATCAATAATTGCACTAATTACATGTTTGGAACTGTACAAAATTGGGCTACAGTGGAGTACAATCCAATACATACATATATGGTCTTATCTCTTTGTATCCAGGAAAATAATCAATTGTTGATCGCATCCCATGATCTGTACACATCGCAAATTTTAGCAACAACACAACCAAAATTTTAGATGAACTAACTAAGACATCTCTTAAAACCTGATTACTATAAACACTCATTTTGGTAATTCATGTCTTGCAACAACACAAATTATACAACACCTTTGCACTAGTCCACACTTGTTTAACTTAGTTAATCATGTTATCCTTAGTTATATCCCATTCATTTTTTGCTTACATCACACAACTCATTTATCTAACACAACAGTCGTATTAGTCTCATAAAATCATGTTAAACCCTCACATAATACAATCCTAGTTTTCAAAGCAATCGTACATGCATCTTGGACCAAAACGTTCCTAGAGTGGGCCATAACATTCATACATTATGGACCTTCCCATCCATTATTTGGTCCCACCTTCCCTCTAATGACACTTTTTCTTAATTCAAAATCCTTTGGGACATTTCTAGTTAGCCTTATCAGAGCTTTCCCTATCCAGAACACATTTATAAGCTAGTCGTATTCATCCATTATCGAAGGAGGAGATCATACGCACTTGACATCAAAAAATTCTCATGAGCATACATTAAGAGCAAATCATAAGCAAATCCATTCCAAGACTCCCTTGATGCTTCATATACTCTACACATTCATTCCAGGGAAGTCATCCACTTAGATATGAAAATATAAGGAACATATCATCATTGCAAGTCAAGCTAGGGAAAAGGTGCAAGTACAATCGCATTGTTGTAAGATCGTGACTATATATTTGGTTGCATACATTCTGGAGATCACATGTTTAGGTGAAGAATGACGTGATGTTTGAGCCCTCTTTGGAGTAGTGTGCAACATCAATGGTGCAACAGGGGTTACCTACAACTCACCTAATGTGTGTTTTTTTGAACTTGGCTTATCCATATATGGTTTTAAAGGATCAAATTAGCTGCACAACGAGCATCACACAGGTGTTGCAAAGATCCAGATTCTAAACCAGGAGTAGACTAGATGAACTAATACATCAAACCCATAGGAAGTATGCAGGAGCATAAGGATCTACAGAGGGATGGGAGTCATATCAAAAGGGCCATATTAGTCGGGGGTACTCCCTTGTTCCTGTGCACATCCACTTTGGTCCATGCATCGATTCATGGGGTACAATTTCAGAGTACAACGTGGCTATGTTAGGTCATTTCCAAGCTTATTCCAATCATCAGAATCAGCCCAAATTAGTCACACATAGTAGGATATTAGCCAAGTCATATTATCTCTCTCATTGCAAGTGATTTTATATATTGTTGTTTATCATTGGTTAATGGTTATTCCTGATATTGCTACAATTATCCTTAGAAACTAATTAATTAGGATAATTTACGATCGGTTGACTACCCCTATAAGATATTTAACCAATTTAGGTTAAATCATTTGGTGAACCTGATATCATTCATGCATATGATCTATCCTCCTTTTGTACATCCCTCTTTTAAGGTTATGGAAAATACTTCTTCTTTCACTCTTACCCGGGTCTTTAACACAGTTTCATAATGTACACATTATTTTAAAACATGACAATTATTGGTATACATGCTTAACACACATTGATTTTTTGCATCCTTAGCTCTAGGCCTAATGGTTCATTTACACTACAATGATTTCTTATTCACTTGTCCTCATACACATTGGCTAATAAAATTACACATTTATATGGAAATTATGGTTATTACACTTTAAGATCATGTCATTACTTATTATACATTGTGATTATGTCAATATGAATATATACTAGTTGTCACTCAATTCCCTCCTCAGTTAAATTGTCCCTTTGTTGCTTTTGTTGTTAATGTCGTAAATGCTCAACGTAATAAGTAACCCATGGGAGGCCCTACACCAACGCCCTCCACCTATTACCACACAACCTATCTCAACTCGCTTGAATCTATACTAAAGGTTACAGATATCATTGATCAATTATAGACTACCCTTGCTAAAGATATCTCTTCTCTATCTCCTTCGTCAGGCTCCTAATTGTCACTGCACACATTATAAGAAGCATTGCGCTCTATTAAATTACAAATTGAAATAATCACTCTCGTAGTTTTTGCATCAATCATGGAAATATTTTAAGCTCGTGGATCAAGGAAATTACATTCACCAATGAGGATGTTATCCACTCACATATTACTAATGATCCTTGTCCTCCTCTTCTAATTACAGCCTACATCCAAAATTTTCTCATCAAACATGTACTCATTGACAATGGATATGCTATGAATATATGTCCTTTATCATTACTCACACAATTAGGTATCCATGATATGAAAATTAAAAAATATACTCTTATTGTGTGAGGCTATGAAACCACCACCCGAACATCTATAGGCACTATCACATTGGATTTATAGGTCGGGCCTAGAACAAATCCCCACTTTCTTTCATATTATAAATGTTCCTTTTAAATTCAATCTTATTCTTGGTCGCCAATGGATCCATGCCATGTGGGCCATGTCCCATCCATGATACATCAATGTGTTAAGTTTTCTTCATGATGGGTATGAACACACTATTCCCACTGACCCCAAACCATTCAAATATTGTAACATTGATCCTATTACTTCTATGGTTATCCCACCATCTCAAAGTAATTCCTCCTCACCAAATAATACATATGATCTTGGGGAATCTAGCACCACTACTACCACACTGACATATCCTCTTCTTGCCTCCACTCAATCCCTAGCTACTGATCTTGTATCTCCTGCTATATCTTCTCCCCCACCGTAGCTACTCCAATTTCTCTAACAATTGTTGTTTAACAATTTAATGTCTGAGATTGATGAATCAGATGATGATGATGGTTCCATTGAGATTTTACCCATGAGAACTTTCATAAGTTATATTTTAACCCTATTGATGAGGATGACCCCATGTTCCATTCTCTTTATACTGCAACCAAACCTTGGTGAATATCAACTCCATCCCACTACTCCTCTTATTACTACCAATGTCATGGTTCCTTTTCACAATACTATTCATGCTCTTGATCCTATTCCTACTTTTATCTCTGTCACCATTCCAACACATCAAAATACCCCACATGATCTTCTTCCCATTCTTTTAGATCATGGCTTGCTCACTTCCCCACTAAGTGACACCATTCTGATCTTATGAAATGTTCTAGACAACCAGACATTCCTTTTTATGATTACCATTGCCTATCTAGACATATGAAGTAGCAACTGTCAAGCCCTATTGCAAAAAATCCTCACCCTCAAATCTAATGGAATCATCACTATTTTTCAAGATTCTAAGTCACTACATACACCATCCACTTCTCTAGATGTATAACCAACATCCTCGCAACATGCGCACGATTACATTCACTTGCACATGTCTATATTCATGACCAATATTAGAAACATGTGCCTTTCAATCCTACTAGCAACAACAATGTGTGCACATATGCAAATCCTAAAGCAATTATGGCTTAAATCACGTAGATATTACTCCTCTTCCATAGACATATAGTGATTACCAAGGTTACATCATGTTATTAATTGATTATGGTCCTAGAATCCTTGTTACGAAGGTATGAGTTGCCCTTAACATCCAACCTACTCCACTTATGCTTGGTCGCTCGTGGTTACACCATCTCAGAGGTAGAACTGACAAGCATAATACTACTCTCACATACCCTCTGCACATGCACTTGGCCATCATTCATAATTATTCATTCCTGGATTACATGCCTAACATGACACACTAGACTCGCCATATGGGAAAGCATGGACCACCTTACAACTGATGAGGAATATATCATGACCATGTACAACTTGTGTATGACAAGATTCTTCTGTGGGCACCACAAATCCCTCATCTATTATGCAATTGACCTAGGCCCTGTAGGCTTTAACCCAAACTCTGATGATACTCTTGATTAGTTCCTATGATACTCACACTGGGGGGAATCCACTTCACCCACCCTCATTTCGTGATGACACACTTTGTTTTATATGTTCAACTTAACTATTAATGGAGTGATTACATTCCTTAACCTCACTTTACACGCACACACACACAAGGGCTTAACCTTGGTTTCTCATCTTCTGCTTACGTAATCATCAAATTCATCAAAAGCACTAAAATTCTATATATTCCCCTCCCAGGGGGAATTCTTGGATCACCATTTCTTTTCCTCAGAGAATAGGTTTTCATCTATGCCCTTGGCAGGCCTAAAATTTTTAAAACATTCAAATATGCTAAAATTCCAAAAATGTTCAAATATGCTTAAAATTTAAAAATAGTTGTATTGCTCTTACTTGGCTATTTCTATTGCACACTTATACTTTTCCTATTGCATTTTACTTATCATGTTAGCTCAATAAATATTATGATATATATTTTTTCCATACATGTGTACGTTCACATGGTACATCGAATTGAATGTAGTCTACACACAAATTGTTACATGATGTATGATGCTTGACACTGCTCTTTACCCAGTTATTCTGTGCCAACTGGGGGCATACACTTTATACTTTCTTACACACATGCTATATTCATTCCAATATTTACTACTTTACTTCCTCTTACCTCATTTACTCAATACATACATCGTGTCATACTCTTTATTACTCTAACATGCTAATGGGTGCTTCATGTGTAGTATATGTTTTTGCAAGTCACTTACAAACCAAGAATATTTTTCATTATCTATGGTTTGTCTCTTGTTTACATGTTTGATCTATGCTTTCACTTGTTTGTGGGAAATTCCTTATGTTACTTGCTTGTTTCTTGTTGGCCTTGAGTGCCTCAATTGTCTTGTATGACATCCTAAGTGGTGTCCCATGTATGTGGCATATTGTTTGTCATGACTATTCTACTTATGTGTCTTTGCATGCTTTTTATTACATCTACTAGCATTATTTTTTATTGCTTGCCACTAACACTTTGATATCTTTTCTATTGTACTATTATGTATGCATCATGGTATACACCATATGCAACTCTCATATTTCCCCCTATAGGAATCCTTCAGTAACACATGTGCACATAAACTACATGTCCTCTTGTTTGGGGCCACATTCAACTTTTCTCTATCTCATGCATGCCCCAAATAAGGGGGGTAACCATCAAATGATATTTCACCCTCACAACAACTCAGAATCTAGGAAACAAAAATAATAGGTACAAAATCAGGACATTGCATAGAGGTTCTAGAATAGAATGGCTCATAAACATACAAGGACCAAAACATGGGCCTAGAACAATAGACATGGACCAAAACCATATAATAGGTGAATCATAGCGTATGGACACTATGGCCCATCTATACACTACTTGGGAAGGCAGATTCAACAAAATTTGTCAGTTGGTATAGTTTATCTCAGTAGCATCTATAGGATTTTTACTTATGTTCAATTCCAAAATTCATGGTACAGGTCATATTATGATGGCACCAAGTACATGAAATCTATCATTTCCTTGGTACATTGTGTCATCATTTACAAATCAATTGGGTTTGTGTTCATTTGCAATGGTACTTATCTATGGGTCTTGGGAAGTATCGAGGTGATTGTTATCCTTGTAGGCTTAATTCTCATTGCTCATATTTTTAGTGGAGGGATGTAGAGCAACTAGAATTCTCCCCATATAATTCTCTTCACCATGTACGGGGTGCATTTTCACTTCTTCTCTATTCTCCTTTGACACATTCCACTTGGATTGATCACCCCCAAGTCCTTCCAACCAGCTCCACCACAAAGTTCAACAAATCTTCCATGACAATGGTAGTAGAGAGTACTCTCTCCCCATCCTCTATCAAAACAATCAGGTGTATGCTTTCCTTTATTTTACTTTTCATTTTTTTAAATATTATTATTTTCACATCAAGCTCAAAAGTTTTCAAGTTAAAGTTCAATTTCATATACCGATGAACATTGTTTATACTCTTTTCTCTACAAGTACATCATCTTGGAAAAACAAACACAATAGGAATAAATATAAATTCCTAGCACAAATACAAGGTGCTCCAAGCAAAGATAAAGTGTGTCTACACACTCAGGTGACTTTTCCTTTAAGCATGCAACTTTAAATTCCTTACTTAAAAAGGGAAAAATGTAGACATTTATTTTGGTCATTCATGTATTGCAACAACAAAAAATTTACAATGCCTTTGTACTAGTCCACACTTATCAAAATTGGTCAATCGTGTTTTTTTGGATTAGGCTAAAGTGAGGGTTTTGAAAGGGCCCACAACCTTGTATAAAGAAGAAGGGGAAAGAGAAGAGATAGATAAGAATTCCCGCTCAACACAAGGAAAAATAAGAAGAAACCACAACAAGAAGAGAGGAATCTACCAAAGCTATAAAGTCTGCAGTAAACAAAACTGAAAAGAAATGGAGGGAGAACACCTTCGGTTTTAACCGAAAGCAGCAAAAAGGTACAACAAAGAGGAGAAGTGGAGATGCAACCCAAAAAAAGCTGCCAAACGAAGAAGTGGAGACCACCAAATGGTAACCACAATAAAATCATAAGAAGGGAAAGAGATAAAAGAGGATATGAAATTAGAGCTTACCCTTCTTTCCCTTCTTCAAGTGCACCAACTGCCAATTTTCTGGAAATTGTTCCTCCAAGCTTGGGTCACTACTTATGGCCAAAATTGGAGGGGTGTCTGTTTGTGATTCCCGATTCAGAGAGAAGGGGCATTCTTTATTCGAATTAGAATGATCATATTCATGAGGTCTCTTGATTCCCGAGTTGGATTTCTCCACCGAGTGGGCATGCACTACGTATTGTCTCACCACAACACACTCAACTACTGCTGTAGGATGAGCTTCCACCATCAAATTTTTACTCTTTACTTCTTGAACATCTACCTCCGAATCTGAGTCCTCCTCAAGGTCAGGGGGCTTGAGTGCTTGGAAGTATTTTTCTTGGCATGATGGGCTTTCTAATAAGGGCAGGAAAACTAAAGATGGCTCGGTGACCAGAAATTTCTACATCTGAAGGTCGTATTTTCATAGTCAAGAGGCTGAACATGGGACATATCACCCATCTTAAGGGTCATCTTGTCTGACAGCCCTTTACTAAGGTTAACTTCAATACATATTCTGACAAAAGTGAAAAGCCCACTCTGAAATCTGGTGACATCCTGTTTTATAAATTTCCCTAAACAATTTTTGATCTCCTTCGCAATAAGGTAAACATTGAGAGTAAGATTGGGTAACCTCACCCAAACGAGAACTTGCAAGATGGAATAAGAGCATGGGTCAAAGTGAGGGAACCAGTGGGTAGTAAACAAACCTGTCGAATCCCAATACCAAGGGGCCCTCATTCAAAACCCTTTGATAGTCCTCCTAGGCAAAGAAAAAAATGACGAAGAAGCCTCTGACACAAAAGAAATGGTCACAATTTTTAGTCCAATTGGAGTGAACCCATTGGATAAGTGTGTTGGTCAAAGATCAAACATCATTAAATTTACAGATGCAGGCCTTTTTTTCTAGATTATTTTTTAGAGCCATAGATTCAACACTTGTGATTTCCAGAGAAGGGGAGTTTGCAGCTTGCTCAACAAGGTAAGTTGGGGGGAGGATTGGAGACAACAAAGGTGGAAGTAACATTTTTAAACAGAGCCTCCTTAAATTTCGCATTACTACAATTTTTGGCACCTCCCTTTAAGAATCCCATCATATAAATTGTTGAATCATGGGTTATCCTGTAGGAGATAAGAGGGGAGTCATCCGAAAGCATCTTGTCTGCAAAGGATAGGCCAAATGAACCTGACTTAAATCCCAATTTATGGGAAATAATACATTGCAACTCTAATGCAGTAGCAAGTCGATGATTTTGGAGGTATAGGGTATTATCAGATAAAGTGTTTACCAACACTTGCAACTTCCCTGAACGGCCAACAAATGGCTAAGCATCAATATGATCAGGGGCAACATTATTTAGAGAGGGGAGACAGTCAACAACAATCTCATGTCTCTCGGTCGGAACAAAATCTGTAGCATGGGAGCCATAAAATCCCACCTTACTACTAATCTACAGTGGGAATCCCACGCCTATAGGGACATAGTCACCTAAGCCCAAACACTTATTGACCTACGGAGACCAATCGTTCAATCCATCCACTACGTCATCATTTCTAGGGTTAGGGTAGAGGAAGCACGCCATTCTTCAGACCTCGATAGGTAGATGGTCAATCATGTTGTCCCTAGCTATATTTCAATCATTATTACTTGTACACACAACTCATTTATTCACACAATGGTCATATTAGTTTGTAGAATCATACTAAACCCTTGCATATCACAATCCTAGTTTTCAAAGCATTCGCACATGTATCCTGGACCAAAGCACCCAGAATGGGATATAGCATCCATATGTTATGGCCCTTCCTATTTGCGTTGGTCCCACCTTCTTTAATGACACATTGTCTAATTAAAATTCCTTTGGGTCACTTCTAGTCGTCCTTATCCAAGTTTTCCAAATCCATAATGCATATAGAAGCTAGTCATTTATCCATTATAAAAAATGAAATCATATATACTTGACACCCAAATATCCTCATGAGCATATATTAAGAGAAAACACAACTAAGGACATTCTAAGACTCCCTTGAGCTCCATATACTCTGCATGTACTCTGTCTAGGGCATTCATCCACTCAGATTTGCAAATATAAGGAACTTATCAGCACTGCAATTCAAGCTAGGGAAAAGGTGCAAGTACAATCATATTTTTGTAAGATTGTGACTATCCATTTGGTACCATACATTCTAGAGATCAAATGTTAGGTGATAATGGAATGCAGTTTGAGTCCTCTTCGAGCTAGTGGTGATGTCGACAATTCACAGGGGTGCCCACAACCCACCTAATGCTTGTTTTGTAAGAATTCTTGGCCATCTAAGGATTTTAAGATCAAATCAGTTGTACAATGAGCATCACAAGGTGTCGAAGGCCCAAATTCTAGATAGGAATGGAAGGAGTGATTAAACGTAAGAAGTTGAAGGAGTAGAAACCATCAAGGGATGAAAGCATATAGACAGATCCATAGTGGTCATACGCCTTGGCCCTTCACATCCACTTTGGTCCAAGCAACTTTTCGGGATATAATTTTGGAGTCAGAGACAATTCAGGTCATTTCCAGCCTATTTAATTTGTCACATCAACCCAAATCACTGCACAAAGCACGATATCAACAAAGTCATCTTATCTTTCTCATTGCAAATGCTTTTATTTATTGTTATCTATCATTACTTATCATTGTTTATCATTGTTTAATGGTTATTTCTAATATTGTTGCAATTAGCCTTGGAAACTAATTGATTAGGATAATCTACCATCGGTTGACTACCTCCTCGAGATATTAACCAAGTTAGGTTCAATCAATCACACTCTCGATTGTTGTACCCTAGTTTCTATTATGTAATTATAATTTATGTAACCTTAATTACTTATTTCATGTAACGTTCTTCACTCCTATTTATTTTAATTAATTAAATATTATTTAAATAATTTAGGGTTAATACAATTTAGTGAAGTCATTCTTTGTTCTATCTCATAACCTAGTTTGATTTTAGGTTCCCTATCTTAGCTAGGTCTTTTGTTTGTAAGCTTGATTATACGTTCTTATGTCTAGGGTTAGTTTTCCTTTGTATATTCACGACTTGTGCCAGATCAATTACTTCATGAAATCATAGGTTCTATTATCCCTCTAACTATGTCCATGACCCTTATGAGCTCACAAGTAAGGATCTATCTTTGTCACACCTTGGTGTTATTTATGATGATAACATATAAGTTGAAGTTATCCATGTTTTCATCCAATGGGAGTCAATATTAAAGGGCTTCCATTCTCAAATTTTCCTAGCTATTTTCCCCCTAGTGTTTTTGATGCTACCTTTGGTCCTTCTAGGGATACTATCCACCAACCTAAGTTAGATGTGCCTCATACCTCCCCTCCCATGGAGTCTTCATTTATTTGAGAACAATTTGTTGAGCCTAGTCTCACTAATACCTCTAAGCCATGTTCTAATGACTATATTTTCGAATGTACATATGATTAACTTTATGATTGGGATAATAACTATGAGCATGTTATATTCAAATCTATGTATATCACCCTTGATTATGTTTCTCATGATGATCAACTAAATTATTCTAATAATATGGTATATACTAGCGACATAGAACCTGATACTTGTGAATGTGATTCTCTTCCTTCTCCAACTCTTGATATAACCAATGATGAAAGTGATTTCTCTTTCGATGATGATTATTATTTTTAAATTGGTTATCATATTTATTTGATTAATGAAATGTTTGATGATGTTCCTTATTTTTCTAATAATTACATTTCTAAATATACCACGGATGAATGTACAAGAATTGTTATTGAATGTTCTTCTCCCTCTTCTATTATAACTAATGATGCAAATACACATATTCTTATTTAACATAACAATGATATGACTACTTGTGTTTCTCCTCATCTTGATACCAATAATAATGCACTTACTTATGTTTCTCCTCTTCCTAGTAAATGTAGCAATGATATTCCTACAATCACTTATTCCCTCCATCGTGAATGAAAAAATGATATATTTTCTCGTGTCCCTTCCCATCTTTTGTTAAATGATATCGTGGACAATGCTAGTGTGACTTTTATGCCCCTTAAATAAAATTGAACATGCTATTATAAATTCTCCTACTCTTACTTATATTGAAACCAATGTTATTCCTTGTACTATCCTTTTTGTAAATGAATTAATTGTTCCTCACAATGTTGTATCTTTATATCCACAATGTGAGGCCAAGCTTCTACTTCCTATTAATTCCCCTTTTCCTAATGTTAATGCTCATTGCCATTATGTTTTACCTCATACTTCCCCTAGGCAGAATTGTGTTATTGTGGCTACTTTTAATGGAAAAGTACAAACTCTCAATGAGCCTCTTGATACCTATGTCATCCCTACTCGATAATTTCACCCTGATGCATGTTGTATGTACCTTATAACACAAAGTGCATGCCTTGCCCTTAGAAAATAAAGCATATATTACCTGGATTGACTCTAATGCTAACACAAAACCAATAAGGTGTAATATATTCCAATGTACTTTCCCTCAATTTTTTTCATGCCTAATTTTCAATTGTTGGATGATACTATTGATCCTTATCTCCACCTTAAGAACTATAGACTTTATATGACTTCCTATAATAATGATTGTATATTACTAAAATGCTTTCCTAAAAGCGTCACTAGTAGTGCGACACATTGGTTTGCTTACCTCTCTAATGGATCCTTGAGAATTTTTTATAGCTTGAAGAAGCCTTCTTTATCTTCTTTATTGACAACAAAGGCCCTCAAGTTACTTACGAGTATTTTCCTTCCTTATATCAAGGAAATTTTGAGCTAGTTTCTAATTATATCTCATGCTTAAACACAAATATGAAACAATTAATTTATAAGTATGTTGATTTATAAGTGTAGTATATCTTTTGTCTTGGCCTCATTTTTCTTGTCTTGGCCTATTGAATTCGTTTGGATTTAATGGATACAAGGTCTTTAGTTAGAATATAAGACATTAGAATATGGAAAGCGTCGTAACATGACCCTAAGCTAAAGGAAAAGGATAGGCATTGTAAGATTCCCCAAAGGTGAAATTAAAGGATGGATGGGCATAAGAAGATTCCCAAAATGTGATAAGAGAAAATTATGGGCATCAGGAAATGTCTCAACATGTGATAAATGTGAGGTAATGGTCCATCATGATTGAGATTGAGATCCACACATTGCATATTAGGATAATGATTTAATGAGTTAATTTGGTAGAAATCAGGGGGTTAATAATTAAGGTTGACATAGGTGTAGACACTCAAATTTAGTAACTTATCCTTTGGTAATGACAAGTTTGGCTATGTACTCTTTTTAAGACTACTGCTCACATTTTAAGTTGAATAAGCACATATCGTTATCTCTTTCTTAACTTTCTCATCTCCACACTCTACTATGTCATTCATTCAAGAATGATTTATAAACCAAAGTAGTAAAGTATCTATGTGTATCATTATAGTTTTCTTAATTTTACATCACTAGTAACCTAGGAAAAACCATACAGTTTGGGTTAGAGTGGACTACGGTTTTTCCCCTTTTATCAGTAGACACTACTTTCAATTTGAATATTTTAAGTGTGTCAATTCATCTTCCTAGGGTTGACCTTATCATAATATTTCACCTCCAAAAGACTATATACGCAAGCCAATATCACTTTATTACTCATCTACCACTTTTATAGGCTTTTATTGCAAATCTCATTCTAAAAGCACTCAAGGCTCTCCTAAATCAGTTGCACATCACTTAGAGAAACCACCACTATAAGTATGAAACACTCAACCAAAGCAAAGAGTCTAGTTTCCTCCATTTCCAAGCATGCAAGGGTTCTAGATCCATGTCTTAGAAAGAGAAAAGTCACTCCAAGCATTGTTATAGGTCTTTGAGGGACAAAAGGGTTTAGTTTAGCAGTTGAAGCACACTACATCACACTACTAACACATTGGGTACATTATCTACTCTATAGTTAGCCCACTGTCTTTGTGTTGAGAGACACAAGAGCTCTCATAAAGGGTTGGCTCAGAGAACATTCACACGATTACATGCACCTAAGATAACTACATGAAGTTTGACCCCACATTGAGTTTGAAATGTAATGCAACACTTATCGAATATAGATGGGGTGACAACCAAGGTTAGTATGACTCAAGCACTTTGTAGTTTCATTTTGTTATCTAACGTGTTTACGAGGTTCTCTACAAGAAGCCAAGGTTATTTATAGGTACAAGCGCAAATGCAATGGTTAAAAAAACTAAAGACATCAAAGTATCACATAGGAAAACCTAGATCTGTACCAATCACAGGTCCACAACCCTGCATATTAGGTTTGTAGTGGAGTATGATCTTGCCCCAAGTTACATTGTCATGGATCTTCACATTCAAGCAGATAGTGGATTGTTTGGACACATTCCAAGCTCAACATCTATTCCAAATTTACTAACGACACATTCAAAATTGAACTTAAATAAACTAAATCATCTCTCAAACCCTATTTGCACTTCTAATTACTTTATCAATCTAGTATGCTTGTGTGGGAATAATAGAAAAATCTAATTTTACAATACATTTTAGACCCACCTTCAATGTTCCAAAATATTTGGAGAATCACCCTTTTGTACACTACTGCCTACAACCTCAAAAAACATTTCTCAATAAATGCCTCTCCAAGGGTTGTAGTGTTAACACTTTGCTATCTCTAGAAAGTATTATGAAATAGATGCCAAGGAGACTAGACTTTGTGCCATACATCTTCCTTTACATTCACAAAATGTGTAAGAAACATATGGTGTCGCTATCCAAGAGGTTCCACATCACCTGTTACATGACAATGTTTTTCCATAGAAAAATCATATTTACATCCCATCCGATATTTCTTGCACCTCAAGTGCAATTCGTAATCTATTTATTATACATGTTATGTATAATTGCTAAATGATTGTCAATGGTCAATACAAATCTCAACTCACTTACAACATAAATTGTGCTTAATTTACAAGCAAGTTGGATATGTTGTTTGTTATGTTAACTACTCTGAAAAGTATTTTTTGACAAAATTTATAAAGTCCATATTACCAAAAATTCATGTTATTCCACAACATGAATATTATGTACTTTTCAATAAAAAACTTTATCAAAATACATTTTTTGATAGTCGGAGACATTTTAATTGATATTTTCGAAGATCTTTTACGAATATTTCTTTCATTATTGAAAGTGTTGTACTCTAATTGATGATAATGATAGTTGCTTATGTCCATTCATTAGGGTATAATTCCCTCTAGATATCCGACACAGAAAGTCAAATGGATGGGGAGAGGATCATTGCGTGAATGACTTTGGTGGATTAGATTCTCCCTAATCATGGCTACTTAAGCGACCGAGCTCATTGATTTAAATGTATGCTTACTCAACATTATAACTTACTATATGTTAATTCCATAATATAAATTGAGATGCCAACATTCTATATAATCCTAATCTATCCCAATAAAAATTAAATATATATATTTCTTTTATTTATAATTCAAATTTGATATGAAAGTACGAAAACCGCACCACGACACTCCTTTTTCTAGTTGTGAAAATTCAATTTCCCATGCGACAAAACTAAATTACAAACCTTGTAAATAAGTTATTGTTAGCACTTTCCTTATTTATTTATAAGGGATGGTCAGATCTTAGGAAATGAAGTAATTAATTCAAAAGCATCATAATGTTAAGTAGTCAAACTCAAAGTTTTTGAAAAATTATAGAAAAAGAAGACTATGTACGTAAAGGTCAACATCATTTTTGAATTTTGAGTAAAGCATACCTACCTATATATATATATATATATATACAAACTTGTTGACAAGATGTCATGTGTGACTTGTCATGGGCGGCCAAAAGAAAGAAAAAATGGATACTTAAGTATGTCGGTCAATGGGACAAGTTGTTACTCGAAGCAGCCGCCCTCACCATATTTTCTTATTCTAACACCACGTGGACCAAGAAAAGAGGAGCTTCAAAACACTAGAATTTCAACTTAACATTTTCCAAGGGATGAAATAAAATGAATCCTAACCATTGCGAGATTAAGTAATTTATGGGATTTAAAATTTTAATAGGAGTGTATAAAGTTATTTTAAGAGGAATCCTAACCATTTACATAATCAATTATTGTTTGATGTTGCATTTTTTTTAATTGTGGGTATTCATCAAGAGATTCTCATTTTGGGTGAGTTTTTATAATTCAAATAAGAATGGTAGAATGTTTATCTTCAAATTGTCCTCAAAGTCATATATGCTATACATTGTGTATTCTAAATTTCTAAGTTTTAAAAAATTTCATATTTAGAATTTTATCCTCCTTTAAATATTATCTTAATTTTAATATATTTAAAAAATTTCATATTTAGAATCTTATCCTCCTTTAAATATCATCTTAATTTTAATATATTTTTTAAAATTATATATATATATATATATATATATATATATATATATATATATATATATATATATTTTGTAGTGCCCTTACGCCCGTTCATTGTTTACTTTTGTGAGTGTGGACTCTTTGGAGTCTTCTAGATTTATACACATTTATTGTACCAACTATATGACCATTCCCCACTTTTCAAATCAAGTGATATGAAGGGATAATAAAATGGAATGAAAAAAGTTAAGAAAAAAGTACAAGAATTTAAGATAAATGATACATTAAAAAAAATGAGTGGTGCGTTTGGTGGAGGAGTGTAAGGGCAAATTAGGGCAAAAAAGGTTTTTTTAAGGTTTCTCTTCTGCTTTTTAGGGTTTTGGGAGTTGAGCGACCACCATGGAGGAAAGGCCAGGAAAATGTTCAAGCAATTGCCTTTTGGCAGGTGTAAAGCCAACTATGCAACCTTTCCAAGCGTCCTCCCCAGCCTGCGCTAAAAATAGGAGCTTTAAAATAGAAATGGACGTCCACTAAACATAATAGATATATATTTTTTGTTTAAATGTTGTTGTTTTACAAGTGCACTGGATAGTTGCTTAGGCCCCTGAGCTATTTGACAAAGCCTAAAAGAAATGTGGCCACATGGAACACGCCTTGACCATGTAAGCTTCTTTTTTGTTTTAACAATCCCTAAATCAAACCTTTTGGTTGCATCATCTATCTTAAGGGAACTCTAAAATTTTTCATCAACGTGCTAATCTAGCCCGTTGTGGCAGTGTAGATATGTTTGCTTGGTGTTTGATGATCACATGAGAATATGTGAAATGTGGAGGCATGCTTAGGCATGTGAACTGTTCGACAAAATGCCCTAAAGGAATGTGGTCACAAGGAATGTGATGGTTGCAAGTTGTGCACCCATAAAGCAAATACAACTAGCACGTGTAACGTCAAACTCCAACTCTTGCTCGCCACATCGATACAGACATGGACTTTTCTTATCCCTTCTTAACTTGCTTTAGGATTTTGTGCTGTTAATTAAGAAAAGAAAAAATGTTAAAAACCTATCTCAAAACGTAAAACTTGAGTATTGATTTCAAATGCTAGATCAACACACTTCCTTTGAACAATTACACTGAAATGAATCCACCTCGAGAATAATCGTATGGGTGATGTGATAAACAAATAACCATGAAACCCCTATAAACAAAATGAGAATATGTTCACCATGGTTTACATTCCGTAAGTAGACAAACCAGAATGTTAAACATGTTTTTAAAATGCAAACTGACAATTTTAAATAACCCTCAAATTGTGCCAAGTGTCTCTCTCAAAATTGACGCGCAAAAATCGTCTGTAAACCTCCTTGCCATTTTAAAACTAATGTAGCCTCTTCCTTGTCATGTGACGATCTCATTCTGACCAAGAAACATTGTTATAACCATTATTGAACAAGTTTACGAAGTGGGTTTCCGGTCTACTTTAGAAAATTGGTTGTTGGGAGCAACCACTTACTATGACCAAACCTTCTCAAAATCACTTTGAATTTTATGTCTATGGATTTCAAAGTTAAATTTTGATCTCGTAAACCTCTTCTTTGCTATATAGAGAATAGTGTAATATTTTTCGTTTGGTCTGTTTCCTACGAAAAGTGCATTTTGCGCACCCCATTTCCAAGCCAACTTGGCTTAGTTGGTTGAAGGGAAAACATCTAAAATCAACTAGTTGGCTCTGGAAAGTCGTTTCCAGTTTGATCCTTGGTTACCAATTTTGAACCCCGCTAGTTTCCCGTGATTCTTTGTTTAGTAGAGAATAGGGTGGGACCATTAAATATTCCATCAAGATGTTCTGCATCCTTTTTATAGGCCCATTCTGTGGCCACTTTGGCTAGTTTGCACAACAACACAACTAAGACCCGTGGACCTGTAATAACCTCCAAGGTTTGTTCGATGGGTAAAAATTAGGGTGATGCTTGAAAGCATGTATGATGACATTCAATACATTTTCTAGTACATTTAAACGAGACAGTTAACGAAAAAACTAGGATCGCGTAATTTTGGCACATTCAACCAAACCCCTGTAGCAAAAAACATGAACAAGAACCATGTTAAAGGCCGTGAAACTTGTAATACTCTGAAAAGATTTTTGTGAACGTTATGAGTCAAATTTGATTATTTCATTTCTCACCCTCTCTGATCATGGAAATGTACTGGTTTACTTGTGTAAAAAGAAACAATTGTTTTTCCTCTCTCTAAATCCTATAAAGTTTTTTTGATTCGAGAAGTATGGAAAGTAAATAGTTTCCATCTCTTTCTAGCTCTAAATTGATGTTGTAAGTTTTGATAGTGTGTTAGATAGAAGGGGTGAGTACATGCCAACATTCTCTTTGACCATGATTACATGAATTTGTAGGTTGCAAGTAGCACGACAATAATAAAAGATTGATAAGATTGGGTGTTAAAGATGTATATGGTTTCTGACATGGTTGTTTTACTAAATTGGGAAAGTGTACTATTTTCATATTTAGTTGTACTTTTATATGTTCGACTATTTCAATATTTAGTTGTACTTCTTTATGTTTGGTTAAGTAAAGGAAGTTACATGTATTATGTTGCAAGGGAAACTGGTGTAAAAAAATTCTATAGATAGTACTTGAATCATTATAGGAGGATGAACATAAAATATTGTTATCAAAACTATTTGTACCGTCGTAATTTGGATGGTGATTGTACTAGTTAAAATTGAAAGTAACAATTCAAAAATGATGGATTTTACTTATTTTCTAATGATGCACCGACCTAGAAAATCACTTAGTTGTCAAAAGAAAAATAACAACTAGTATATGTGTGTTTTTTGTTTTGGGTGGAAAACAAAAAATCAAGTTTATATTATGCAATAATAACTCTTGTTGTAAGGAATTTTCCCCTTGAAATTAACCTTGTGCCCTTTTTTCCATAGTGGGACCAAACTCATTAGTAAACTCTTAACCGTGTTACTACCCGTCACTAGATTGCAATTTAGCCTTTGCTTATACCAAACAATTGGGTCTTACTTGTGTTTTCATGACCATATCGTGGAAGGTAAATGATCTGGAGATCAAATTAGTGGGCAGAGTTTCCCTAAAT
Organism: Taxus chinensis; assembly: GCA_019776745.2. Lineage (NCBI taxonomy): Eukaryota > Viridiplantae > Streptophyta > Pinopsida > Cupressales > Taxaceae > Taxus > Taxus chinensis. Next base: position 544,072,273 of record CM034151.1, on the reverse strand, counting down.
CTCCTAGGATCATCACAATATAGTAGAAGACTTTGATAGATTTATGTCACCTATAAGAATGTAAAAGACAGACTCCATTAGAGGACGTTACCGTCTACAGAAGATGCCAGTTAAAGGAGAGAAAATAGGGAAACTAGTGAATCATGTTACGACATGTGGCAAAATGAAAAAGGAGTAGAAGTAAATAATTGGTTTTGTGACTTCAGTCTTCGACGTTCGTTTTTGGATGAGTGGGCCCTACTATTGGCTGGCTGGGGGCCTTCAACCATTGTGACACACATTTTTATCAGAGGGACATCTTTTCCGTCGTTACTTCATATTGTTATTGCCACAATTATATATATATATATATATATATATATATATATATATATATATATATATATTATATGCCTCATAATGTATTTACTGGATGTATGTGGGATTAAATCATGCTATGCAATGTAATGTTGCATTGGGATCGAGCTGCATTGGGTCAACTCGGTGAGTTCCTCTTGGCCAACTTGAACTTAATTCCTGCCGCATAGCTCGGACCTATGGAGCCCAACATCACATATGTACCGACCATGTGATGTGGCATTCAAACTTGGCTCCCAAAACTGACCGACCATCCACTTGGCAGAAGAGCCAACTCGACCTATCCATAATGGGTGACCAAACTTAACAGATCCATAATCACTGCCGATCAAACATTGCCACCGCCACCTACGTGGCAAAAAACCTCGGGCATATAAACAACGACTGCCACATATGTGGCATAATAAACAACTGACCTATCCACGTGGACAACAAAAACATGGTAAGCGTGTCTGCAGCCACGGATGGATAAGGTGGGCGAACCAAATAAAAACTCTCCAATTGTCTTATCCCTGGTAAATGTGGGATTTTTTTCCCACAAGGGTAAAATCAACCGATGACGGAGGAGAAGGGAATTTAACCCTTGACCAAATTGATACAAAATAATAGTTCAGCCATTGAGCCACATGAGCTTGATGAGCTATAAAAGGAGCTCAATTGTATTTGAAGTGAAAAAGTGAGATGACTGTGTTAATACTGATAAGGAGTCAGTTTCAGAAATCAACATTCTTGAGGCACTTAGATAGAAAACCGAAACTTGAAGTGTACTACGAAGTTGCTCAGAATTCCAATACACTCCTGATGGTATAGTAATTTTCCCAATTTAGAGTCTTTGTGATGTCATTTTGTGTAGAATAAGTCACTGGAAGACAAGAATATGAAGGGAAGTTTGCCTTGTGGAGACGGGAACAAACACAAAGAGTGAAATATGATTGTTTTCATAGCTCACAGGTTCTCAGGGTTTTCTCATGCAGGTTTTGATGTTTCATTAATGTTTGTAAGTTCCTTTTAAATTGTACTTGCAAGAAAAATTTAATGGAACGATTCATCTGAACCTAGGGACTATGAATTTATGAACCCTGTAAACAACTATTGTGTCATGTGTCTGATTTTTGAATTCAGTTTATGATAATTTTCATATTTTTAAATCAGATTTCTGATGTGGATGTAATTTTAATCAGTTGGCAATTTTACTAGAAAATGAAGAAATTGGGTATATTGAAAATCAACATGTTCAAATGGATAACTGATATGAATAATTTTATTCATATTTGGATCAAATTTTAATCAAAAAATAAATAAGTTTTTTTATCAGTTATGAAGTTGAATAAAAGTTGGAAACTGATAAGAATTAAAAAATCTTGGTAAATAGTTGAAAAAGTGGAGTATTTACTCAGGTTTATAGATCATGTTTTGGTATCAGAGCAAACTGATTTGACATTTTGATTGCTTCAGATTATGTAGTTGGTTTAATTGGGATTGGACATATATAGGTGCACTATGGGCAAGTTATCAAAATAGGAAAAGCTTGATGAGCTTGAGGAATATAACCGCTATATATAGGAATAAAATTCTATCTTGAGATCAACGTATTGCTCCTTGGAAAAGGAGAATGCTCAATTGAAATCATAATTACAAACCAATGATGATATCTTGGTAAGGTTGTAGTTTGGTGAACTAAAAAAGGAAATACATTCAACTTTAGATGCAAAAACCATGACCGATGAGTGTACTGTAAGTTATTCACCACATGATTCTTCTTCCCATTCAAATTCAAATTTAGGTAATGATTTAAAAAATATAGAAATACATGTTAAATTATAATTGCTGAGTCACATCAAAATAAGAAGCAATGAAGCACAAATCTGACCTAAGAAATCAACAATTAGAAATTAAAAACCCTAAGTGCAAGAGGGAGGAAAGAAGACTTATCCGATTTGCAATAATCTTGGAGGTGTGCAGAGTTGGAAAACCACTAGAATAGGTAGGTAACCTGTCATACGTGAGCCTAAAAAATGTAGAACTATCAGAATAAGTTGATTTGGGGCACATGGATTAGATCATGGGTGCTTGGGGCACTGTAGACCTCTGCTGGGTGTTAGTGTCTTCTTAGAACCTTAGAAAATGATTTTTACAGTGTCGTTTCTATGTCACTACCCTTCGTTGTTGATTGCATGTAGGTCACTGAAATATCATCGTGCTCGCTTGTAACTTGCAAAACAAAAGACCTCTTGCAAAACCCCAAAGCACATCAAATCCTTAAAAGAAAAATAAACAAATGGGGAATCAGACTAACCCTGACGGTCACCCAACTGGATGAACTTATGATCTGGGTGTTGCACTATATTTCAGACTCCATGTAGTTATACGTGTGTGTGTGTGTGTGTGTGTGTGTGTGTGTGTGTGTGTGTGCGCGCGCGCGCGCACGCGCAGAATTGTGCCTTAGGTGGCTCTTGTGCCAAAGGCACTTGAATATCGAGCAATCGCTAGATGTAGAAGATATAAATAAATGTGTGCATGGAACAATGAGCTTCCTCTCCTATGTGTATATGCAAAACAATGCATTCCCTTATCCCTTGTATGAGTGCTAGATGGATGCTTTGATGTTCTTATACATGCCTTTAAATACAACCTTAGGTAGTGATAGTAATTGCTTAGAGATTGGTCTTTTATTATAATCACATAACATTATATTTATATGATTCCCTTGTTTGAATTTCATAATTAACCACTAAAAGACCGACCCATAAAAAATTAGGATGTCCAATGGCTAGAAATGACCCGAAAGATGCGAACAAGATATAAAGAGGTTGGGGTCACCTGAGTGTTGGCATCCTAGTTGGGTGATGGTGTCCAGACTTAGAAAAAACTGAAGTGACGAAGGTTAGACTGGGTAGTAGGGTGTGTAAGACCAAGAAAGAAACCAGAAAGATAGCAAAGAGGCCAATGACAATTGTCAATTAGTACTTTTCTCGCTTAGGAATCATATGAATAGTAGTATGTGATTAGGACCTAGAAATGTACCCAAAGTGCTTGATTTTATTTCTACATTTGCCCCCACTTTATGTTATTGAGCGAATTCTCGATAACATAAAGTAGATAAGAGATGCATACCTGATAATCATGTAGATTGATGGAAAACCGTGCTGAGGAGACAAGAAAAAATGTGGAGTGATAAAAATGAAACGTGGAAGACTAGAGAAGAGGAAGTGACCCTAGGGGTGAAAGCGTATGTGTATATGTCACATTGTACCTATTGTTGATGTCATTTGATGCTTGATGATGTGACTGATGTTTCCCATAAGGAAAACCTACAAAAAGAGAAGAGAAAGAGCGTAGTCAAAGTTGCGTATATGAAAAATTTGATCTAGATAGGTAAAAAGTGTGTAAAAATGTGTAAAAAATGTAGAAAAAGGAACATGTGTTACCTGATTCGTGATGAGTGAAAAGTATAGAAAGGATCCTAAAAATGTTGTAGAAGGGTGAGTTTTTTGGGTGATCTCACACCACGACAGAAGAAGTGTAGGGAGAAAGGTCTAGTTTTATTCTCCAACCTTTTACTACTTCCTGATGATTTATACACCACTACAGATGGTGTGATCCTGTCTTGTTCAAATCTAATCAATTTCAATCTAGTTCAATCCAACGCAAAATTAGAAAAAGGAGAAAACATGCATGTTGATTGTTGGAGGACTATGCATGTTCTGAGAAAAACCGCTTTGTAAACTACTGTGAAATTTTGCTGATCTGAGAAAAATTTTGTAACTACCTCTAGTCATAGGTGCTCAGGAAGGGTCAAGGGCGTTTAGGTGCTCATGTTTGTGTCTAGGTACTGATGCATTGTGCCGTGTTGAGGACCCAAGTCAGATTTTGGTCCATTTCTGAAACTGAAGACTATGTTGTATTTTATATTGAACTATGTTATGATTGTGTCTGTGAACTTCTCTATGGGGTGACTGACTTACTTGATGTATGTGCCCCCTCATTTGGGGTGCATTTTAAGTCACTAGGAGAATGCGGCCCAAAGGAGAGGACCCGATGTACATCTGAAAATGATGCCCTGCATAGGGGGAAGGGAATGTGCTTGGTAGAAACCAAGGCACACACAAACAAAGTGGCTGGGAACAAAGTGTTAGTGTAAATAAGACAAATACACATATAGAAAATAATGTGTAAGCTAGCACGCAAGAAGACAAAGTAGACAACCAATAGATAAGCCAAAGTAAACTGTGAAAAGTGGATTCAAACATGGGACATCACTCACAATGTCACAAGACAATCAGGGCCACAAGCGGCCAAAAGCATACAATGTGCACACAAGCCAAAGGGCATAGCCCAAAAATAATGACATGCAAAGATAAACAATAACAAGACAAAGTAACAAACAACCATGGTAGCAAATAGTTCTTGTGAAGATAAATACTACACATGAAGCAACTCGTTAGCATGTTAGAAAGATAAAAAGTATGTCAAAGCATGTATGATCCGATATAGTAGTGTGCTAGTATGAAGATAGGAAGTAGTATAAAACAAAACAATAACACCTGTAGTTGTGTATGAAAGTAGATGCCCTAGGAGCCCCTGTGGGACTGGTAAGAGGTATAGTGCCAAACATCTGTGTTGCATGTATTAGATATGTGTAAAGTCTTCATTCACAACTAGAAAGGAAAGTGAAAACGTATGTGTATATAGAAAAGATAATGACATACAAAATATCCATCTAACATAGTAATTGAAGTGTGCATGCAAGTGTAAGGAAGCAAGAACAATGTGCAACCAAGATATGTACTATGTCATGGATGAAATGGAATGGAATGCAATGTGAATGTAATAGGGGCATCGTGCACCCGAGCAATGTGTATGCATGAGATGAGGTTCATTTACAAATGCCCCCTCAGCAGTCGAGAATGAACCATAGAACAAGAGTGTGTCATCGGGAAATGGTTTGATAGTGTGTTTTAGATAGATATGATCAATGAAGTATAAAGTGTAGAGAGTTAGTGAGTGTGGTGAGGTTCATTTCAGATTTAGACCCTTAGCAGTCGAGTATGAATCGCAGAACTAGAGTGTGTCATTGGGAAATGGTTTTATAGTGTGCACTAGATAGATATGATCAATGAAGCATAGAGTGTAGAGAGCAAGTGAGTGTGGTGAGGTTCATTTCAGATTTATACCCTCAGCAGTCGAGTATGAACCGTGGAACTAGAGTGCGTCATTGAGAAATGGTTTGAATATGTGCACTAGATAGATAGATCCATAAAGCATCGAGTGTAGAGAGTGTGAATTTGGTGATGTTCATTTCAGATTTAAACCCTCAGTAGTCAAGTATGAACCATGGAGCTAGAGTGCGTCATCTAGAAATGTGTCATGTGACCATGTGATGCGAGAAAGATATGTCCTGAATGCATTGAATGTGAAATGTGTAGTTGGTGATATGAGGTTCATGTGTGTAGTATGCCCTCAATTCAAGTGTGAACCATATCATAAGAGTGCATCATAGGGTAGTGACAATACAAGTGTATCCATATGTGTAAGATGTGTGCAAAAAACTAGATGCCAAGTGTAGAGTAGAAATACGAGACACCTGATAATGCTAAGAGGAGGGAAGTAAGCATGATTCTCCCCAAGTGTGCCAATGATGGATATCTATACAACAACGCAAGAGATACCTTTCCATTATGGGAGAGTGTCATATGTGTCATGATAAGATAGAGATCCAACACAATGGTAGGTAGCAGCAACAGTAGGACCATGAGATGGTGGCAGAGTTTGAAATGTGTCCTGACCATCAGTAGAAGGAGTAACTACTTTGAAAAAATAATTGGTTGTTGAAGTGGTGGATTATTGGGTAACATTGTAGAAGACTTAGTAGGAGGAGGTGACGGAGGACTGATCTTGAGAGGTGATTGCTTAGTTTAACTTGGTAATGCGGGAGAGGACTTGAAGAGTAAGAGGTGTTAGATTAATTTTGAGAGGCGGTTGCTTAGGAGGTGCTTGACTTATTGACTAGAAGGAACCTGAGTAACGATGGCATGATGCTCATTAGACATAGATGAATCAAATTTAGGAACCCAATGGAATGTAATAATTGGAGATGAAGATGTAGCAACATGTTAAACAAAAAATGAGACAAGACCATAATGATTAAGGTGACCTTAATTTGTCTCAGTGTAAGAGCATAAAAATCATTATCATTATGTCTATTGATTTGATGGTAATTACAATATGGATGACCTTGATATTTTGCAGGCCGATAAGGAGGATAGCAATGAGTAGATGGACAAGATTGATCAATTTATGTAGTGAGGAGTAGCAGAATAATATCTTGTTTCTTAGTATTGAAATAAAACTTGAGAGGTGTCGGTAATAGTAAGTCTTGAGGTTCACTAATATAAGCACATGTAGAAAACATAGAATAAGGATGAGAAGAAGAACTAGCATGAGATTGAGAAGCATCCTTAAGATGTTGGATTTCAAATTGAAGAGATGTAATTATGGATTGCTTGTCCTAAAATTTATTTTGAAATAAATAATGTAAAGTGTGAATGGATTTGCAAATAGATTGAATGGAATTAGGACCAAGAGACTCATCACAAAAATGATCGAAGATGGCACTAACTTGTGAAGGCAATATGTTGATAGGGAGATACGTAGTGTCTAGGGTTTTATGGAGAGAGTATTTACAATATGGGTGCAATTGAAGCAATTGAAGTAAGGATAATTGAGATACAAGTTCACCAAATGATTTATCAAATATAGAAATTTGTAAAAACCTAATTACAGAGTCACAATGCATTGATATACAATAAATTTCATATCTGACCTAAAAAAAGTAAGCTAGATAAATTTGAAATCCGAAGCAAAAGATAAGGGAATGAATGTTTAGTTGATTGTGTAATTTATCCTGAGTTGTGTTTGAGTGGAGAACTGATAAACAGGAGGAGAGAGTGTTGTAAACAACTCCAAAAAATTGTGGAATTTTAAGAAATTCCTGGACTGGGGTGCCTGGACAGGGTCAGGATCACCTAGGCGCTAGGGAACTTCTTTGGGCACCTATGACTACAAAAATGGATGAAAAGTGATTTCTTCTATGTCACTTCTATGTTGTTGCACTTTACTTTTTATTGCCTGTGTGCCGCACTATGCTCGCAGAATTCACTTGAAACCTTCAAAGAGAAAGAGTACATGCAAAACCCCAAAACACGTCAAATCCTAAAAATAAAAAGATGCAAATGGGGAATCAAACTAACCCCGATGGTCACCTGACTAAGTAAACTTGAAATCTAGTTATTGCACTATATATTAGACTCCATGTCGTTCTACATGTGTGTGTGTAGAATCGTGCCCTACGTGGCTCTTGTGCAAGATGCACTTGATAGCGAGAAATAGCTAGATGTAGAAATGTAAATATATGTGTGCATGGAAAAAATAACTTCCCCTCTTATCACGTGTATGCAGGAGAATGCAGTTGCTTGTCCCTTGTATGAGTGCTAAATGGATGCTTTTATGCTCTTGTAAATGCATTTTTATGCAACCTTAGGTGATGAGTAGTAGATGTTTACAGCTTGGTCTTTTATTATGGTCACATAAATTTATATTTATATGATTCCCATGTTTGAATTTTGTAATTAACTACTGAAATGATCGACCCACCAAGAAATCAAGATGCCCAACGGCTAGAAAAGACCTGAAATATACAACCCATGATACAAAGAGGTCGGAGGTGCACCTAGAAGAGACTGAGGGCACCTGAGGTGCTAGCGTCTTAGTTGGGTGCTGGTGTCTAGACTCAGAAAAGCTGAAGTGATCAAAATTCAAACTGGGAAATACGGCTGTGTAAGACCGAGAAGGAAACCCGAAAGAAATAAAATAAGCCTAAGATATTGGTCAATTAGTACTTTTCTCACTTATGAATCATATAAATAGTAGTTATGTGATCTAGGCCCTAGAAATGTATCCAAATTGTGTGATTTAGTGTCTACAAGAAAAACAAGGCAGTGCATCCAGAAAATTTTTGGTCCCGAGAAATGGGATGCTTAGAGTAGAGTGGGAGAATCTAGTAAGAACTTTGTGTTCATTAGCAATCTACTCAATCTTTGTACATTGTAATCAAATTGAGCATCCTGCGATTAAGATTAAGAAGTTCAGCCTCAACACCATCAGTGCAAGAATGGATGATTGACACTATCATGATGCATAGTATTTCCTAGGAGAGGAAGAGATACTTTTAGCCATGAGATTTTTGAATCGATCCTAGGACAAGGAGTTCTAAGAGGGGTTCACCAAGATGAACATAGATAAAATGAATATTAAATACTAATTCCTCAAAGTCACTATCAATGATATCACAATGAAATACAAATGCTAAGCACTTATAAAGATGCAACTTTTTCAAATTAAGAAAATAGGATATGATTAGTTAGAACTTATCAAATGCTTTTCCCTGTATCCTAAAGTATACCTGAACTGCAAAAACATGATGTTGACAAGCTGTTGGAAGAGTTTTGGAAATGCTCGATATAGAATTATGGAACTTACAGATTAGTTGGGACAAGCATATAGGTAAGGCCAAGGGCCCCTGGGCATTATAGTCCTTAAAAGGTGTATGTGACAACATAAAGGGTCAAAAAGAATTCATTTTTTCCTGTGTCAGTAGGGTTTGTGCTCATCCTTCATGTGATTGGTTACATCGTATGTCGTTGGATGACTTGTTGAATTCACTGGTCAGCCATCACAAAATCAAAGTGATATCCTACAAAACCCCCAAACTACATCAAATCTTTAAAAAAATATGTAAATGTGAATGAAGTTAGACTGAACCACCATCATTTGACTCGATACAACCATGAACTTAGGTAGCGAGTGATTGCACCACATCTCAGACTCTATGGAGTTCTATGTGCTTTTGTGTGAAATAGTGTTCTTCAGGTTTCCCTCGCGACGATGACTGCAAAGATAGTAGGTTGTAGCTAGATAAGAATGCAATTAATGTGATGGGATGAAATTCATGCTTGTCCCTTCCTATGCAGTGTATGTAGAGTAAAAAGCCCAAAAATGTAGTCCTTAGCTTTGAAAGTATTTAGAGTTCAAATAGCCCTTGATAAGGGATTACCTATGGGACATGTATAATGGTACTCAGTGATGTTGTGTACATTTAAAAATTTATAGGGATACTCCATTTACATCTCCTTATTTAGTTCCTGGTATAGTTTGGATAGGAGTAAGAAAACAAAAAAGGTTGACCACAAATGTCAAAAATGTGAACAACCGAATGTATAGAGGACAGGAGCACCCAAGGTGGAGAGGAGCACCTGTTCAGTGTCCAAACTAGGTGTTGATGTCCAAAGATAACTGGCGACAAATGTTTGAAAAGACCAAAAATAAGGGATTCCTATGACCTAACCAAATATATGCTATAGAAGTGACAGAAGTGGGAGAGAAAGATAATATAAACAATCAAAGCAAGTGGACATGGACTAGTAAGTGTGATCACCATGCGGAATACTCATTCTTACTCCTTGAAGATCACATGTCCATGGGGGCAACATAATGTGGCGGTATATCTAAATATAGTAATAATGTGCGAATGCATTTTGTGTCTACACTAACGTAATGGGTGGGCAAAATTTTCCTGGTGATATTTAAAAATGGCTAAAAGTTTCACCGTTTTTGGGTATGCAAAATAATTTGTTAGAAGGTCCTATTTAAAAAGTGACTAGAAACTTAACAATACATTTTATGGTGGCATGAAAATTCACATGATTCTACAATTTTAGTAAAAAACTAAAAATCAGGAAATTAAGGAGACAGAAATTTTTGGATCGTGAAAAGAGAGGAAATTGAGAAATATATCAAAGGGATGCCTAGGAAAACAAGAAAACCAATAAGGCATCTAATATAGTATTTATAAACTTAGCAATAAATGGAGGACATTGATAATAACCCAAAACTTGAAAAACATATCAAATACACCAAAATAAAATGAACAATCATGCACAAATCTATTAGTTTCATACCATGTTTCAAGTCTCTACAAACTGATAAATAGGTTGTGATTTAAGTTGATAATCACTGTAGATTTTAGAGAATTACTCCTCCAAAAAAACTTCAACACCGAGATTGGCAGAATCATTAAAAAATCAGAACAACAAATAAATAAATAAGAGTAAACAAAGGAAAAATTTTAAGTGATCAAGCTAAAAAAGTGACAATAATGAATGACTTCAATTGTTGTAGATATTCAAAGAAAAAGAATAATTTCTATGGGGGCATTGTCAACGTGTAAATTAGTATGAAGAAGTAACATCCTTAGAAATAATTGTCACGTCTTAAACAATATTTTTGGAAAAGGGGCCTTCCCAGTAAGGATGTAATCAATGAGATCTTAAAGACTAGTGGGTACAGTTTCATTTTATTCCATATGATCATATATGATATGGTATGAATGAATCTAAGATTTTTTAATAACGTCTGTAAGAACCCAGTAGTTTATGGGACCCATAAACTCACAATTGGAGCAAGTATACAAATCCACCCCAAGATGCTACCTTGAATAGTGTTTCATAGAATCCATTTCCTTTTTTATATTGTATCCATTGTCATGGATCTTTTACCTTTTTTATTTTTCATCTCTTACCGTGGATCTTGACCAAAGTAGAAAATTGGTTGTTTTGACAAGTCTGGTCCTTTAGTTAAACAATGATAGATATGTTGGACTACTTTTAAACTATTTGTATGATGGGTAACCCTCAGCCAGGTTCGACACACTTGGGTTCTAAAATGTAGGGATTTCAATCTAAGACTGACCACACCATACAGATATAAAGTGCTCAAAAATATGTATAAAGTAGCAAATCTAGAGGATGGTAACCCTAGACCTAGGATAGCTATATGTTTATGAGGCATACAACCAAGATTTTTCATAGCAATCCAACTAGGGATTTGCAATAAAATTCTTAAATGCAGATTTAAATATCAACATCAATGAACACCAGACTATAGCATATGTGATCTCAATATGAAAGTAGAATGACTTTTGGCCACTTTGAGGGGGAACTCCTTCCAAACCATAGCAATAAGACCTATCAAGTTCTCGATATGATGCTTAACTACATCCTCGTTGACCACCTATGATATACCATTAATATATTATGGCCCCAACACCAAGGCCAACCTACTAAACATATGAAAGCATAACCATGACATGACATATGACAACAAAATAGATTATGTACCATAACTTAGTAGGACTAATGGTGTGTAGTGACCAAATCACACACTTACCACCATATCACACCTTTAATTATGTTATTATATGCATGTGTTGATATGATTTTCCAACTTCCTGTCCAGATGAGTGTATGAGTAATCAAGAAACACTAAACAATGTCGAGTATACAAGGGCTTAGTACCTTGGAGATGACGATGGATGATACGGGCGCAAAGTAAGATAGATACATGATATAAAGAAGTTAGATCTGTAAAACTGAAACAGATAAGATTAGATCACAATATACGAGGGTTTCCTAGATAGTGCCAGTTCCAAGAGGATTTTAACTCCCTTGGAGGATGTCAACCCCATGTCAGACAAGATAATAACAGATCATGAACAGTAGTAATAGAATATAAAATGACAAAGTAACTGAAGTAACAAGAGGACTTAGTTTGTGCTTCTGCTATAGAGATGAACCAAGCATCAAGATGGTAAGATAATGAACCATGGCAAAAATTTCTCCTTCAAACTGGGCAGAACTTAGTTAAGCTCTTTCTTCTCTTCTCTAGGCCTAGGTATCTCCAGGTCTCCTTTCTTTGAAAAATCTATCTCCCTTTTCAAATATGGGGGAGAAACCCATATTTATAGCTTAGATGTGAGACTAAACTACAGGTTAAATGATACCGAGGGTGGAGTAAAGTAACTTGAGTTAGGGATATGATGTGATCACGTGGGGACCATGAATTGAATTATTAGGTGTAGTGGGGGGCATGGTGGGTGAGAAGATTTCCATTTAAAAAAAGAGTGTCGGATGGGTGCATTTTGAATTAAATAATTTGTGAGAGATGGGGGATGATTCCAAAAATTGAATTATCAAATGGGTCCATACGGAGCCCATTGATAATCAATCAAATAATGTGAGAAAATAGATAGGATTTTATTTAATTTAAGAGAAAGAGATGTGAGAATGGAAATTAGCGTGCATGTAAGATTATGGAGGGGCGCTATAACCAAAAATAGGTGTCTACATTTGCCCCTTTTTGTTGAGTGGTTTGTGATAGCAAGCCACAAGACAAAAACAAAAAGGGTTAGATGAAAGATATGTCCGAGGATGGATGAAGACATGACCAAAGGAAAGATGCCCCAGGCAAAAAAGGATCGCAATAAATAATAATAAAAGTATGGCGGTGGCTCCAATATCTCATCGGTAGAGGACAATTGCATGGTCTCAATGGAGATAGACGACAACGTTCTACAGACCAGTGAGTGGGTATAGACCACTGCAGTATGGATGTAAACCAAGATGACCAATGGGTCATAGGAAAACATCAAAATATGTGCAACTGAATGCAAAAGATGTGTGCAATCCTTTGTTTGTGAGGAATCGTGCGAAAAAAATCATGCATCCAAAAATGGACGAAGAATGAAGATAAAGATGCCCTATCACAAGGCACAAGAAATACACAAAGTGAGCTATATGTGTTGATAAGTACAAGGATGAAAAGGTGCCCCAACATAAGACATAGATATAATAATAATAAATGTGGACAAGATGAGCAGATAGGATAGAAAGGTGAGATAAAATGCCCTAAAAGGGAAATAAATATGATGGCAATCATCTTTCATAGGAAGATGGTATAAGTGTTAGCAAATTAGAAGATAAAGAAGACAAAGAAGTCTTATTTTTTTGACAAGTATGATAAAGATACTTTTGTGATAAAACAAAAGCAGAGAAAATATTCATGGAAGAGAACAAGATTAGATAGGTGATGGCCGTTATGGTATCTTCCAAGATAAAAATGTCAAAAGAAGATGGGAAGAAATTCTTAGAAATGGATATGATGATGTCCCTGTGAGAGGAATGAAGAAGATAAAAGATATGACAGGGTTCTTCAAAAAGAGAAGAGGTCAATGTGGCAAAGAGAAGAACAAGAATGATAATGAAAGGGATAGATGATACATAAATGGAGAAACATTGGACATTGACTGTGAATGCCAAATATAAGGGATGTTGAGAAAGAGAAAAGGGAATAGACAAGAGGATTGGTTGATTATGAGAAGAGCAAGAAAGATTGAATATGAAGGTGACAAGGATATGGAATAGAGGAATGAACGACAGAGGAGGTGAAAATAAAGAGTGAAAGGGGAGGAAGAAGATAACAAAGAAGGATTATAGAGAAAGGGGGAAATGAAGAGGGATAAACAAAGAGAAGACAAGAAAAGAACAGAGCAGAGGATGAAATTATGAAAAAGGGAGAGAGTTATTCAAGATGAAAGGTGTGATGAAGGATAGCGTAGAGAGAAAACAGAGAGGTAATGGAAAATGAAAGAGATGATAGAGCAAAGAAAATTGAAGGAAACAAATCATAGTGAGGAAATCCAAGGCAAAGAATATGGAACTGACCGCATGGAAATGCATGTGGATGATGAGATGATAAAGGAAATGGGATAACGCTGAAGAGTCAGGTTTTCGAGGGGAAGTAAGGAGGAAGTGCGAGGTAAAATGGGAAGAAGGACGATGTAGAGGAAGTGAAATAAGACAAAGATCAGAAAGGAGGAGAAGACAACGAAGAAAATTATGCAGAAGGAAGGGAACCAAGAATGAAGATATTTGGTAAAGAGTGAGAAGCATAAGGAACGTAAAGAGAAACTTGAGGGAAGGAATGACATCGATTGGAAAAGAAATGGAGATGCATGAGATGAGGATATGCTGATGACGAGAAAATAGAGAGAAGGTGTATGATGAAGACAGTGAAGAAATTGGCAAGGAAGAATGGAAGATGGAGAGGTGGCGAGGAAAAAGAAAGGATGGGATAGGAGAGGCAATGTCAGTGAATGGATGTTAGGAGAAATCCACCGATAATGATTAGTAGGAAAAGATGGGACAAAAGATAGATAAGGTACAAAGTAAACAAAGAATGGGAGGGGGAATGCCAATGAAGGGATGTTAGGATAATTCCTCCAATAATGATCAGAGGACACAGAGGAAGGAAGGAATGAAGATAGAATGGAGGAGGTCAAAGAAAAGGATTCAGGCTGTGCAGAATGGGGATGAGTGATTTTTAGGAGAAGTCCATCGATAATTACTAGCGTGGAAACAGAAGATGATGATGAAATAATGTTAGGAGAAGATCAATGACAATGATGGGTAAGTATGGGGGTAGATATGTGGGAGAACTCTAGAAGACAGAGTGGAAAGAGTAAAGAAAGGAGGGATAATGATGTGTAGGAAGATGAAGGCAATGGAAGAGGATGTAGTGGATGAGAATGAATGAGAGAGAAATGAAGAAACAAGACACTGAAATGAATGGAGAAGCAATGGTTAAGTAAGATTACCTGCTGAGGGATGATGGAGATGAAAAATGGACTAGTAGGAAGTGGTGTTTGCGAGAATGAAAGAGGAGGTGAGAGGATGTGATGATGGGGAATGCCGAGAAAATGTAGATGGAGAGAATGTGGGGTGGTGGGGGAGTGCAGGATGACAAATCATGCTTAAGAGGGAATCTTAAGTAAGATCACCATGTCATAGGAGGATTTAAGTAAGATCACCAAACTGACAGTGATGATATGGAAAGAGAAAGACAACATTGTATTGGATGCAGGTGTGGAATGATTGGTTGGAGTGAACGGATATGATGAGAGGCGGGAGATAGAAGATGAGGAAGAGATGATGGGAGATGGAAGGATCAGATGGCCAACCATTCCTAAGAGAAACTCTTAAGTAAGATTACCCTGCGATGGAGATGGTTAAGTAGGATCACCAAACCAAAGAAGAAAAAGAATGATGAAAAGACTGAGCAGTGTATACCAAAATGGAACAAGAGATGAAAGGAGGTGATATTAAAGTGATAACAAGGAAACAAAGGAGTGTGACATGAATGGATGGAGGAACATATGCAGTGTAGATGGAGAGTGTAAGGGAAATCCTTAACTGGGATGCCCACGTGGTGGTAGTGATGATGCAAGAGTGTTAAGCAGAAAAGGAGGAGTGGAAAGACGTTTGTGGTGGTGATTGTCATTTTTGAAAGAGGAAATGGTGGAGAAGCTTCTACAATGGGAGGATCCAAGGAAGAAGATATACCTTAACTAAGGTTCTTTGGCTATATGGATGGTTAAGAAAGATTGTCAAACTAAAAGTGGAAGAGTAAAAGAGAAACTCAAGAGGAAAGACGAGTAAGATATCTGGTGTCATGCAAGGGGACAGAAAGGTGAGAAGGATGATGTGGAGACAAATGGTGATGAGTGGACATGGAGAGCAAGGAGCAATGGATCAAAGACGGTGTTGAACATGTTGAGAGATAAGGAGCTATAAGATAACGAACTTTCCTTGAGAAGGATCCTCAAGTAGGATTCGCAAACTGCAATGGTGATCAAGTAGAATTCACAAACTAAAAAGTGTATTTGCAAACACATTCATGGAGATGATAGATAGATATACAATTCATAGTGTGCAATTTGATATGATTTTTATAAAAGATGATCTGGATGAGATGAATGGAACATAGCTGTAGCAAGGGCATACAAGGAAATTATGTTTCGAACTGGATTGGAGATAAACAAGAAAAGGTTACCACTCAAGGCATTACACTTGTATCCAATAGCAGGTGTTAACACATAACCAACGATAGTTAGTTATACCAAAAGATCATGAGGGAAATATGGATGAAGGATGCTCGTAATCCTAATGTTGACATGACAAAGGGATCGAAGATGTGACTTGTATGCGGGAAGAGGGATCTCCAAAGGTGGTGTTCCTTAAGTCTATGCCCCAGCTTTGGGAAAGGGAAAAGAACAATAGTAGAAAGTTGATCAATGCAGGAAGCTTTCAAAAATATTGATAAATGAAGGCTGATCAATGTGGAAAACCTTCCAGATGCCATAATAATAGAGTAGCCATCCTTCGAGGGTATGGTCTACTTTATACATAATATGGATGACAAGAATAATATGATAGCCGTCCTTCAAGGGATCGGTCTATTTCTTTTGATTTTGCTTGGATTTTGATTTGTGTACTTTTTTTTTTTTGTATTTTGCATGAACAACTGTCCTTCGAGGGATCACTCTGTTTTTTATAACTTTGATTTTTCCTTTTACATACATGAATTTGAGCTTCACATGGGGGAGAGCTGGGAATAGCTAAGTGAACCACTTAGGAGGGGATAAGGAATGTACAAGAGACACCCTGGACCCTTCGCATGGTTGCAATAGGAGAACGAGAAGGTAATGGATGTAATGGTTACGGGATCTCATCAAAGTAGTGAAGGTGGACCAAATAATTAAGATTATTACAATGATAAATGGAAGGGGCTAAAGATGGCAGAACAATCTAAGGATGTAACTAAGTTCTCATTGGTAGATATGCTAACAGTAGACTGGTCGCAAGTGCAATGCATTAAGAAGCCCCATTTCTGGTTTACCACCATGAGAGGGAAGACAATGTAGTTGCAATAAGATGAGATGATAGCTCAAGTAGGAAACAAAAACTATATCCTGAAGGAAACAAACATATGACCACAATGGTGGATTTAGATGAAAATAAATGATGATGCCCCAAGAGAGACATAAACATAGAAGGACAATCATGGCCTCAAAGGAGGGCTTGATGAAATAAATGGTGTCCTAAAAGAGACACACATATATCCACAATGGTGGAATTCAAACATATGGTGCCCTAGAAGAGACAAAAATATAGCTACAAAGGTGGACTTGGAGAAAAAGAGGTCCCTTAATGGAGAGACAAACATGGCCTCAAAGGAGGGCTTCAATGGAAAAGATGATACTCCCAAAAGGAGCACAAACATAAAAGAACAAATATGGCCTCAAAGGAGGACTTATTATGAGATGAGGATACAGATATAATTAATTTAAATTGGATGGATGTGAAGAAAGTAAACAAAACAATGTCAAAGAGCAAAGTCCACTAGTAACAAGGGAGTTGTACGGATGAGATGCTCAAGGGTGAGGGAAGATTGTTCCCCCAATGAGTTAAATGTGAAGGAGGTAAAGGATGTCGAAAGAGATTAGACGAGATTGTTTTAGATTTGGATGGGGTAAATGATCGGAGACCACAAGTGTGCTTAGTAAGATAAGCAACATTGATGAATAATGGAGGACATTTCTTAGGAGGAATGACATAGGGTGGATGGATATTAAGGGATGATGTGGATGGAGGGATCATGGGAGATCTTATAGATGGGATATGGATTGGATTCAAGGTAGATAGAGAAGGAAATTTCCCCTGAATGAGGAAATCATCTTTCTCAATAAGGTTGTGGACGATTGACCGAAAGGCCTTAAAATGTTCGATGTCATGACTTGGGGTATGATGATAGGTGCAATTGCAATTAGGATTGAACCATAATGGTTTGTGACCATAGAGATTGAAGGCTTTAATAGAAGAAATTTTAAT
Organism: Taxus chinensis; assembly: GCA_019776745.2. NCBI lineage: Eukaryota > Viridiplantae > Streptophyta > Pinopsida > Cupressales > Taxaceae > Taxus > Taxus chinensis. The sequence goes on along the minus strand of CM034151.1, from coordinate 544,054,295 downwards.
GGTAGATGTTTGAGTTAAATGTCGAAAGATGTATGCGTATGACCCTATTGAAGTGTCATGGGGAAGGTAACTTTTATGGGTTTTGATAGGATGTCCTGACTTGGAGTTAGGGGAAAATGTAGATGTAGATTAGATGTGTGAATTTCATGTTTTGGAGGACAAATCAAATTTGGTTGAAGGATGATATTGTTTGGATGTGGATTGATTATTGCAAGATATCGTAGATGGAAAAATTGATCCTGACATGGATGTTGTGGCATTGGATTGTTGAGAAGAGGGAAAAACTTGAATGTTTTCGTGGATGCACAGGGGACTGTCGAGGATGTTTTCCTCGAGCCTTAGACTTCAACCGGGAAGATTTACCTCTAGTAGGGATGACAATAATTTCAACTGGAGGATCTGATGGCGGTGTGGTTATCAATGGAGAAACTCTCCTAAAACAAGACGAAGATGTTAATGAAGAGATAGGTGTTCGTATAATGTGATTAATGATATCTATGTGAGATGTGGATTGTTTCGATTTGGGCATGGAAAGAGATGATTTTTAAAGGGAGAAGGTACATCATGTTTATTTGATTTAGGTGGATGTGTTGGTACAGTAGGTGATTCAAGGGGTATATTTGTTAAGGTTGCAGATTGAGAGGATTTGGTTGGTGTGATATAAGGATTAGGTAAAGAATATTGGGACGAACTGGGTGATGTGGCCACAGACAATATTGTCAAGGTAGAGATAGGTGGATTTGTTAATATGATAGATATAGGGGTCGTTGACATAGAAAAAGATGTAGGTATTTTTGGAAGATGTGGAGATGTGAGTGATGTGATAACTTATGGAGTAGACCTTATGGGTACAGGTAATGTAGCAAATGCAGGAGCATTTTTAGATGTGGAAATAGAAGGGAGTGGTTGTTTCATAAATGTTTTGAGGGGTAAGAATGATATGTTAGCTAATGGGGTTGATGTCGAAGGTGGGGTTGTACAGGTGTATGTAGTAGAACTAAGTTTTGTTGGGATGGTTTTGAGCAATGTAGGTGTAGTAACAGGTGCATTTGATGAAGATGCCGGTGAATGAATAGGTGTGAGAGATGTAGGGATATGTGTGGATTCGAGTGGAGCCAAAATAGGTGCTAAGGTTGAATCTAATGTGGTAGATTGGGGTGTGTTTAAAGTGGCGGAAATGGATGATATAGTTGAATTTGATGTGGATGTGGCAAGGATAGGATAAGGTACATGTTCAACATAAGTAGTGAAAGTTGATGTAGGTGTGACAGGTTCTAAATAAGGGATGGGGATAATGTCTACTATGGGAACATGCAGAGTTGGTGACAAGATGGGATCTTGATTGATAATGTCAACCACACAAGCGTTTGATAGTTGATATGTAAAGGGGGTGAGGTGATTTGTTGGTGGTTGATTAGTTTGCGTAGTGGAGGTATCAATTTGGATATCCCGTTGATTTACAAGTTGTTGGACATGATCTTTGAAGGAACAACATCTCTCAATGTCATGACCTTTGACTCGATGATATTTACAAAAGTGGGCCTCGTGATACCAAATAGGCTTGGCTTGTGATTTGTCTACGGGTCATATGGGAGGAAGTTGGATAGAGTGTACGCTCATCAACTTATCAAATATAGAACTGTATGATTCTCCTAAAGGAGTGTAGTTGGTTGTTGATTGAGGAGATCATTGTTGAGACCACATGCTTGGTGTAGATGGGGATGAGGGTTTAGTGACCACAGTGTTGGCCGCAGTCTTGAACTCGCCATTATGTGTGAATGGTCTAGTGGATTCAATTTTTGATTTAGTTGAACTTAATTTAAGGTGACCCTGCTCACTGGCACAGGTTTCGAGCTTGTGAGCCATTGTGAAAGCTTCATCAAAGGTTCAGAATGATTGGATCTGCAAAGTGGATGATATATGTTTGGCACATGAATTCGAGAATAAGTTGATGAGTTCAGTTTGTGGGATAGTGAAGGATAGTTGGTTTATAACATCATGCCACAGTGTGATGAAGTCAGCGATGGGCTCGTCTTCATACTGTTGAATGGTGTAGAGATAGTGAGTGTGTGATATTGATAGAAAAGTGTTCTAAGAACAACTATGCAAGTTGGGTGAAAGAGAATATGGAATGTCGTGGGATACTGTTATACCAGTCCAATGCGAGACCAGACAAAGACATGGGGAAAGTGCGAAGAAGTAAATCGTGATCGTGCACAATAAGAAAACATGCATGTTTAAACGTGAGGAGATGTTGTTGGGGATCTTCTTTATTATTGAACTTATTAAATGCAAGAAGTTTCCAACGAGGAGGGTAAGGTTTAATTGGGACTGACAAATGAATTCGTTCGTTACAGATTTGTTCATAGGATAAGGTGTTCTGGGGTGGTATGGTAAGGGTTTCTAAACTAGCTAACCGATTCATTAAGGTGTGAATTGAATCACTTGAGGTGTTGTAAAGTGGAGATTGGATTAGCTGTGTGGTTTGAAATGTAGTTTGATAAGGTGAATGATAAGTTTTTGGGTGTGTGGGTAGTTGAGGAAGTGTCTGATAAGGTGGTTGATAAGTTTGTGGATAGGATGTTTGCGGTATGGTTTGATAAGACAATCGATTAATTTGTGGATATGTAGGTGTTAGAGGGACTACTTGGAAAAGACTAACATGTGTCACAGGTAGGGATGGCTACATAGGTTGGTGTTGAGCAATAAGGGGCATAACGATGAGTGGGGATATGTCTGTTAAGAATTTGAGACGACTGGATAGGTCTATTAATGGAATTGTCAAAATGGGATGTGGGTGGAAGGCGATTCACTAATTTGGGAGATTGGGAGGATTGAGAGATTGTAGGGGATTTTTGGAGTAATAAGTCATACATGGGGTTAGGAGGAGATTTGAGTGTATCTAGAGGAGCAGGAGATGGTGGTGCGATCTATTTAGGAAGGTTAGCTTGATGAGGGATATGAGGGTTGGTGTCAAGGTGGGGAGAATTTTATATGACATGGTTCTCATGAGGTGAGACCATAGAGACTGGAGGTTGGGTGACTGAAGGCATGGTTTTGAGTTTAGAATCTTGTTGTTTTGTCTTGATTTGGGAGAGAGCGACAATAGGTGTGAAATAGAGAAACATATGTTTATGTATGCTGTTGACAAACAAATCAAGCAGAATATTTTTTAGCTTCACGATTAATTTAGAGGATGTGAAGAGAAAATAAAAGTAGGTAATGAAGGTGCCTAAAGGAGTCTAAGGCTGGTTTTAGGTAGTTATGGATTGGGAGATGTCTGAGGCGGTTGCCTGTTGGGTGTTTAGGTCCCAATCAGTTAACCAGGTGAGAGGAATGTTTGGATGTGTTAATTATGTTTGTGCAGTCTCAGGCAGTATGTGATAAGTGAAATGCATAGAGTTAAATCCTTTCACTTAAGCTATGTGATCATGCAATATGTAGAAGGTTCATTTTAAACCAAAATGAAATGTGACGTTCTATGTATACAAACACTTAGGAAAGGGAAAGTTTGATGCAAAAAAGAGAAAAATGAGAAATACCTGGAGAATCGCTTATTGTGTTATTTAAGTACATGTGATAGTGATGTATTTTGAAAGTGTCAGTCAGTGGCCCGAAACGCCTAGATACCCTAAAATGACACCATTTAGAATTGTAGATGAGGCTAGTAAATTTAAGCGTTTTCTTTTTTTGTTGTTTTGGAAAGCAAGTGATATCTGACGACGTTGTTGGATAATCGTGAATTTGTTGATTTCCCCTAGAAAATAAGATAAATATAATTAGTTGATATGGTTAAGAAAGAAGATATAGATGTTGTCAAAAAGTTACTTCGTAAAAAAAAAGCAAGATAATAATAATGAAGCTAATTAATTAAGAAAAAGATTATAGGCCAACATTCGTATACAATAAAAAGAAATAAGCTACGAAAGCTATTAATAGACTATAAACTAAGGGATAAACCAAGAACTGGTATTCTTATTAAAATAAATGAACTAATAAACATAGAAAACAAATGGCCAAATAAACGATTAAATGCTAAGATGTACTATAAACTATCCACAATAATAATAATAATAATAATAATAATAATAATAATAATAATCTATGCAAGAAACTATGAAATGGATCTAACGAAAAGAATTTGGAGTAGATTATTCGATTCGAAATAGACTTGAGATGAGTAATGCATCTAGTGCTTCAAGTGGAACAACACGAGCGTTTTGTAGATTGTTGATGGTGTCTATACTATAGTTGGATCATTTTCAGCCAGACATGCAAAAAATGTTTCAACTTTATTCACCCACATGTGCGGGACCAACAAATTGACTTCCTACCACCACAAGCACCAAGGGATCATTCTACGTGGTGAAGAGTGTTTCCAAAAGGCAGATCATTATAAAGATGATGGATCGTTTTGATGGAAAATCAAACCAAATCAAATCTATGCTTTTAGGAACAACAAAGTCAACAATTGAATCTAGGAGGGTGGGTAAATGGAAAATGGTTAGTTATATTGCACATGGACGTGGCTCTTCAGCTATTGGATGACAAAATGAGAATCACAAAAAATCTAAAGGAGGAACATTAATTGGATCGTATGCTAGAGACTTGTACAAAATTATAAGGTAGTCGCTCTTCCTGTGTTGTTAAAAATTGTGTATTTGCAACCTGTTTCTATGAGAGGACTGTACAACCACTACCCACAACGCTTGCGTGAATTTGAAAGATATGAAAGTGGAATACATGAATCATACAAGAGAGGCGATGGGGGAATAGATAAATTCAGGGAACCGAATAGTTGCGTATTGGAGTGGGATGGTTTTAAGTAGATTACGAGTAATTTGAACTTGAGATGTAAATCAAAGACACCATAATTAAATTTGATCAAGAATGATATAGCTGCCGATCGTGATTTTACTAAGAGGATAGGTAAGCTGTAGCCATGGACGTGGAGATTGGAATGGAGAAGGAGGAGTGTTGGGAATGGATCGCAGCTGGAGAGTGGGGTCTGTGTGGGATGGAGAGATGAGGAGAGCTGGCTAGAGAGTTGTGAGGAGTAAGGGAGCTCGTGAGGGAGAGGAGATGGGAATGGAGAGGTGAGGTGGAAGATAGGGGCTCGACTAGGTGGGAGCTTGAGCTCAGGATAAGGGAGTGGCTGAGCGGAGTTGAAGTTGAGGGGAGTGGAGAGGAGATGGAGGTTGGTGGAGATGGGGAGTGGATAGAAAAATAAAAAATAAAAATAAAAATAAACATTCTTAATTAAATTGTAATGTATTTTATAATTTTTTTGTTTTTGTTTAATGAATTGTTAGTTATGTATGTAATTTATATGAATATCATTAGGATTAATAATAAAATTGCATATGAGAATGATTATAACAAGGTAATAAAAAAAACTGAAGCACGTACCTCCGAGACAACGTAGACCATTGAATGGAAAGATGACACCATACAGAGGGCAATAATACTAAACCTTGTAAATAGGTGAGTAAAAACAAATGAAATATGTAAAATATATATCACATGATGACAACTAAGTAAGTACAATTAACTTCTGAATTCGTTCCCATGCAATCTTAGTACCAGGACGATTAAACACTAGAAGAGTAATTACCTTGAAGATGACACAAACTTCTGCTACAGACAAAGATAACACCAAACCTACATGAAGCGAATAAAAGGAAAAAACAAACAAAAATGACCAGATCTTGGATTTGGTCCCACCGGGCGTGCCAAAGTGTTGATCTGCATTTCCAGCTTCTTGTCCAGATGAGTGTATGAGTAATCAAGAAACACTAAACAACGTCGAGTATACAAGGGCTTAATACCTTGGAGATGACGATGGATGATACGGGCGCAAATAAGATAGATGCATGATATAAAGAAGTTAGATATACAAAACTAAAACATATAAGATTAGATCATAATATGTGGGGGTTTCCCGGACAATGCCGGTTCCAAGAGGATTTTAACTCCCTTGGAGGATGTCAACCCCCGTGTCAAACAAGATAATAATAGATCGTGAACAATAGTAATAGAATATAAAATGACGAGCAACTAAAGTAACAAGAGGACTTAACTTATGCTCTGCTATAGAGATGAACCGGGCATCAAGATGGTAAGATGACGAACTAAGACAAAAATTTCTCCTTCAAATGGGAAAAACTTAGTTAAGCTCTTTCTTCTCTACTCTAGGCCTAGGTCTCTCCAGGTCTTCGATCCTTTTTTTGAAAAATCTATCTCCCTTTTCAAATATGGGGGAAAACCCCATATTTATAGTTTAGATGTGAGACTAAATTGCAAGTTAAATAATACCCAGGGTGGAGTAAAGTAACTTGAGTTAGGGATATGATGTGATCATATGGAAACAACGACTTGAATTATTAGGTGTAGTGGGGGGCATGGTGGGTGAGAAGATTCCATTAAAAAAAAGAGTGTTAGATGGGTGCATTTTGAATTAAATAATTTGTGAGAGATGGGGGATGATTCAAAAAATTGAATTATCAAATGGGTCCATACGGAGCCCATTGATAATGAATCAAATAATGTGAGAAAATAGATAGGATTTTATTTAATTTAAGAGAAAGAGATGCGAGAATGGAATTAGCGTGCATGTAAGATTACGAAGGGGTGCTATAATTAAAAATAGGTGTCTATAGTGACAACACAATTCATATGACATAAAAAATAACTAACCAATCCATGTGGGCAACAAAAACATTGTAAGCATGGCTGCAACCATGGGTGGATAGGGCGGGAGAACCAAATAAAAACTCTCCCACTGTCGTATCCCTAGTGGAAGTGGAATTTTTCCCCACAAGGGTAAAACTGACCGATGGTGGAGGATAAGGGAATCAAAACCTTGACTAGCTCAATACAAAATGATATCTCAACCATTGAGCCACACGAGCTTGATGAGCAATAAAAGGAGCTCGATTGTATTTGAAGTGAAAAAGTGAGATGACTGTGTTAATACTGATAAGGAGGCAGTTTCAAAAATCAACATTTTTGAGGCACTTAGAGATAAATCAAGAAGTCAGAGTGAACTCAGAAGTTTCTCAAATTTTTTGATACACTCCTGATGGTATAGTAATTTTCCCAATTTGGAGTTTTTGTGACATAATTTTTTGTAAAAGAAATCACTGGAAGACAATAATCTGAAGGGAATTTTGCCTTATAGAGATGAGAATAAACAGGGAGAGTGCAATCTGATTATTTTTAGAGCTCACGAGTTCTCAGGATCTTCTTATGCATGTTTTGATGTTTCATTAATGTTTGTAATTTTCTTTTGAATCATACTTGGAAGAAAAAATTAATGGAACAGTTCATCTAAACCCGGGGACGTAGGAATTTCTGAACCTTGTAAACAACTACTATGTCATGTGTCTGATTTTTGCATTCAGTTTATAATAATTTACAATTTTTTAAATCATATTTTTAATGTGGATGCAATTTTAATCAACTCACACTTTTACAAGAAAATTAAGAAATCGGGTATATCAGAAATCAACATGGTTCAAATGGATAACTGATATGAATAATTAAATTCAGTTTTAATTGATATTTGGATCATATTTTAATCATAAAATAAATCAGATTTTTATCAGTTTTGAAGTTGAATAAAACTTATAAATTGATAAGAATTAAAAGATCTAGGTAAACAATTGAAAAAGTAGAGTATTTACTCGTGTTTATGGATGAGTAAACATTGTACCTTGTGCATCTTTCGCACATGATCAATGTGAATTTCCCTTCATTTCCCTTATGGGCCAATTTGTCTTCTTCACAAGTAAAAGAAAACTAAAAGAATTGTTAATATTGCTGAGATCACATTGTGAAAGAATCCTATTGTGACATTACTAAGCCATGCAGACACAAGTGTTATCTTGGCAAGTAACAATGAAAAACCTTGGGAATTTATGAAGGTTTTTTGAGATAAGGATGTTTGAATACTCTAGTATTGACTTGTAGTAGGGTATAGATCCTTTAAGTGAAAATGGAAATAGATTAAACCTAAGACCTTTTAGGGGCCATTTGCAGTCGAAATCTACGAAATCTGTTTCAATATCAACCACCAAAATTGTGTCCCTTGTGACACTTTTAGAAATGGAAAATGTTAACTAGACTTGTGACAAGAATATGTCATTAATTATATCAAGTCATTGGGTGATGGGTATATGTTATGTGTATAGATTTGACCCTATGGTGGGTTGTAGATGTTGTGAATAGTGAGTGAATGGTCATTTATTTTTTACTACATGAAACTTGAATAGTGCGTTAAATCCATAGTGTTCTCACCTTTTCTTTTAACGAATATAATATAAACATAATGTGCAAGTTTTGGTGGAACAATTTTAGTGTGGTAACGTTGACGTTAACCTCATGGTGAGGTCCAAGCAATGTAACTGGTACACAACTTAATCCCCAAAACATCTTAAGAGGTTGATTTCAAGTGATACCTTGTAATTAACTCTAACTATTGAATTGTGTATACCAAGATGTTGTGGAAGGAGTTAATAGATAACTTGATGTTGTACTTTTAACTTGACATTTAAGCTCCTTGTTACCAATAAAAGTATAATGAATGTTTCATGTGGGAGCATGTATCTTGCTAACAAAAACCCTAACTAATAATTGAATTGCAGAAGTTAATTGTGGTAAGGAACCACAAATGATGAGGTATGCTAATTAGGAGTCATTTTTTTAAAGAAATGAGAAATATGCAAATGTGAAACAAGAACATGTGACCTTGGTGTACGTCAATTTTTGTATGATTAAATATGGAAATCATGTGGTCTCTTCACCACTATCAAATGGTTCCTAAGAAGATGTTTTAGCAACTTAAATGAAACTTTTTCTTATCTCTTATAACCGATGGTTAACCTTACTTTGTTTATAACAACTAAATGGACTCATTTCCATGTTGGGACGTGCTTCTTGGGAACATGGATTCCCTATTTAGAAACAATTGTTATATAAATCGTATGCACCTTATATCAGAATGACTAAAACACCTAACATGATTGTAATATATATGAAAAGTAATGGAGTGCATCCTTGGTGACCAAATATTTTAATAAATGGGAAATTTGCAATTTTGAGGCACATGCATATGTTTCATACATGTAAATGTGCCTTAATAAATAAGGTGAAATGAAGAAATTTACCAAAAGATAAGGTGAACTAAGGTACCTATGTACATTGTGGACAAAGCCATTTCTTCTTTCCCTTTTGAGGTTATGTTATTGTATTTTGTTACACTTGTTTTTGAGTGAATGTGGTGTTAATTATTGTTGTCTCATTCGTGAGAATGTACGTGTGTATGAATACTAATTATCATTTAACCATGTTAATGCCAAAATGAGTAAAATTGAAATAAGATGTAAACCAAGAGATATATGTATGTGGTCGATTAAGTCATTATTATACCTCTTTCTTGTGGTTTATGCTTATTGTTTAGTTTTTATCATTTGGAGATAAGGTGAAATTATATTATTGTCACATTGCTTGTGTGAATATATGAATGTATGGGGGTGGGGTACATAATTGTATAGGGAGGGATAAGTGTGATGCTAGCAAAGGGAAGAAAAAGGAGTTATTTATTCACATGGAGGAACTAAGGGAATTTGGGGCTAGGCTTTGTGGAGTGATAAGTGTTGTCTCAAGTGGAGGGATAAAGTGTATATTTTTTATATTTTTATTGCATTTTTATGGGAGGAACCAAGTGCTAGCCAAGATTTCCTAGTGGAGTGATAAGTGATAGTTTGCAATGATGATCCTTCCTCTTTGCAAGTCTCGTAAGAAGGTTTGGTAAAGTGTATCATATTATTGATGAAATTTCGTTTTCACAATCTCATTATTCTTAATCTTTTGTTGCTTATTGGTTGCTCAATGGAGCATGTGTTCATTTTATTTGATGGTAGTTGTATCTTGAATGCATGTGTATATTTATGTATGTATGTATCTTAGGAACTTGTTTTGCCATGGTGGAGGGATAAGTGTTATTATGGTGCACGAGTTTTCTTATTTTTAGGAGGAAACAAAGGTTAGAGATACTAGGCTAAGTGGAGGTATAAATGTATTTTCATGCGCGGTTGCATGATTTTTTTAGAGGAACCAAAGGCTAGTCTTCCTTTCTTAGTGCAGGGATAAGTGGAAGTGATGGACCCTCTTCCCCTTAACAAACCATTGGATGGTTTGGTTGTTTTATGTGTAGTGCATCTTTTATTTTGATGGCATAATTTTCTCATAGACTTGGAGATGCATGCAAAGTGATACATGTTGTGTTTTGGTTTAGGCATTATGTTGTTGTGATGTGGCCCAATTGATAGTATTGTTGTTGAAAAAAAAATTATTCATGTTTTGGCCATGTTACTAGTGTAATTACATATTTATAAAGTTTTTTTATGAAAAATATTTATTAATTTTAACTGGTAAATGATCTATACACACTCAAAATTTATACACATTATATATAATTTAAACTATAAAATGACATATAGACCATTAATTTTTTAGGCATGCTCAAAGTACATCTTCAAAACTTATTGAATTAGGTGTTTTCCTTTAAATATTGTTATATTGTTCTCAACTCCTACTTGTTTACAAAAATGATAGTGATCATGCAATTTATATTACCATCGCCCAATGTAAACACAATTATGAGGAATAATGCACTAGACATAAAATTAAAACCCACTTTATTACATTTAATGAACTTGTACTTTTAGATCTTGTTAAATTTAGGATTTGATATTTTTTTAATGTGGTTAATTCTCTTATTTCTATTAGATCCCATAATCATAATACCTTTTGTGTTTTATGTAAATTATTAGATTTGTGGTTTAATATTTTATTATTATTATTATTATTATTATTTTGGTTTCATGTGTAAGTTATTAGAAGATTGTTTTGTACCATATTATAATCGATCGTATTAATTAGACTGTACCTATAATTTTACATTGTTTGTATCATGTATAAATCCTCAACTTCAACATCATTTAATCTAGATGTTTCCAATGAAAATATGAATAATAATGACATAAAAAAAAAACCAAGAAGATCATACTTGAAGGTCTTCTACGAAGTAGTAAACCCCTCCCACTTAGCTATTTACCAGAGGGCAAGTGCACCAAGTTGGGGGACCAAAAAGCGGACAAAAATCCACTTTTTTTCGCCATTTTGTCCATAATGCACTTGCATTATAATGCAATAGGGGAAAATCAAGGTTGCGTTATAATGCAATCGCGTTATGGCTTAGATTTACCAAGCCATAACATGCTCTCGTTATAACTCAAGCGCATTATAACCCGCTCACAATTTCGACTATTATAAAACATTCGAAACCTCGAGAGTAGTTTCATTTTAAAAACAAAAAAAACCTTAAGGAGAGGAAAACACGATCAAGGAATAACACGAATGCATTTTGGATAGTTTTATGGCATCAACACCTCGTGGTACCTCAAATCGATGATGACAGCGAGCTTAAAAGGTCAGGTATTGTTGATTTTAGGTTTATTTTCTTTATTAATCTTATTTTTTGGGATAGTTGTTGATTTGTTATTTACTTTCAGTTTTCAGATGTTTCTGTATGCCTTCAATTCGAACCCCTCATTCATTCACAGATCAAGATGAAGAAGAAAACATCCTTGAAATACCCCCTTCAATAGCAATACATCCTCCTAACAACTAAAAATAGATTTTGAGGGAGATTGAAAACAAGTTCAAATTGAGTATTTAATATTAAGGGTTAAATAAACCCTAATGCCACAAATCCACATCGTCAAAACCTAGCTACATCATTAGGATTAATTATTATATAATATCGACAATGTGGTTGGATAAATAAACACATGGGAGAGTTTTAAAACCAACTACTTACAATTTTTAAGCAGACAAGTTGTCTTACGATGCAGTGAAGAAGAAAAAAATCACAAAAGACAAATTGTGTGCATTGTTTACAGATCCTAAAACTAATGCACCATTACGATTGGATTTAGCAAAATATTCCCCGTCCACTGGTGTAAGTCACGAGGGGACAAAAAATAATTTTTGGGATAGGAGGTGGATGGGTTTTGACCAACCACCACCTTGTAACAATTTTTAGGTGCCACATTATTTCTTGAGGAAATTGTATTGTGAGTTTCATACTCAATTAAATACCTAACTATTTCGAAATTTAAGCTTTTCAAGGCATAGGCAAAGGCTCTACACATGATAGAGTGGGTACACAACGTTTGCAGAACCGAGCAGCTAGACCCATTACTCACCCATCTATTTATCATGTTTCAGTCCCTTCTGTTGTGAAGGAGACAATGGAGGTTCAGAATCTTGATTCTATCAGGTCATTGACACATTCATTGCTTCAGACATCACACTCGTCTCTCCCAGGGTGATGAGGCTGGTCCCTTCTAGGAAGAAAACATCATATACCATAGAGTGTCATGCTTGTGGGAGTATAGGCAGCGTAGTGGTTGACGTGGTAGATCCATAACCTAACGAGACATCTCCATAGCCTGAGGTAACTCCACAACCTCATGAGGCAACTCCATAGGCTGAGCAAGGTGTTTGATTTGAGGAGGCACATCATGATTCTGTGTTGGAGAATACCATCATCACAAATGTTCTACTGGATTTGACCTTTAGTATTGAACAATATGTAATTTTACATGAAATTAGTTACAATTTAATATATATATTTGTAAAAATATCTTATAATTAACCATGTTAATCAATTGTGAATGAAAATTAATAAGTCATGTGTGTTTTTATAAAATTACAAGGTCAAACTATACATCCAGTGTCACATTCCCCTTATTCGTAGTTGTTTGCGGGCACATCATCCCCTCAGGTATATATTGGTTATAATGTCGTAAATATATTGTGTTATTTTGTTTTCCATAAGAGATGTTATCCTAAATTAAAATTTGATGTTGAATAGGTGAATTTCGTATGAGTTCGCATGTTGGTGAATTTACTAGTGTTAGTTTTATTATTTTTATTCATCATATACATGAAGAGAATGAACTATAGTTAACGTATGAATTTACTAATGTGAGTTTTATTATTATTTTAGTTTATGATGTCATTACAATCTCCTGTTGAGATTCGATGATCATTAGATATTGGAGTTGCTATGGGCATAGCTTCTGCCACGCCTCTTACACAAGTATGTGCTAGTAAATTTATTTTCATAATGAATTGATTGTATTAAATAACATCATGTAGTATAATTAAATGACATTCATGTGTATTCTAATTTTCATCATCATGGTTGCCACAGGAGGAGCTGACTACTCTAGTTCATGCACCTCATACTGATGTTGATGATCTTGAGAGGTAGAGGATGATTGCTAGTGATCATCAGATTGCAGTAAGTATTTATTTTTAAGTAGTGTCATTTTATATATGTCACTAATTGTATACTAATGGGTATGTTAATTTATTTGTATTAATAGATGGAGCTATAAGCATCCTTTGAGCATAGGAGGTCTGATCAGAATAATGGACAGTTCCATTGATGTGCTTGAGTCATCTTCCTGATGGCTGAAGAGAACTAGATTATTTGATGATACCCCATAGTTTAGATGTATACGGATTTTGTTGTCTTGCCTTCGTGGCATATTGGCGTAGATTTATATTTTGTTGATGTATATCATTGTATATGCCTACATGGCTTTGTTAAGACATTGATTTTGATCAAATTTTGTATGCTATCAAGGATTTTTGAATCAATATAATATATGAGAAAAAAATTGTTTTAAAACTTGTATCTAAGTGGATTAATATGATATCATATGTATGTTATGTTAATATGTATTATTAGTGTTATTTTTTTATGTTTTAAACATGGGAATTAAAATATATATGTAACTAATTTACAATTTTTCCATTATACTATAATCATTCAATGCCATCAATTATAATAATATAATGTCAATGTCAATGCTATCCACTTCCTTGCAATCTCAATAATTCAAATGAAACATATGTAACGAGACAACACAATATTACATTAATTCTAATAATTAAATTGTAACTACAGAGAGAAAGAGAGAGAGAGTATAGACATGAGAACAAGAGAGTGGGTGTGAGAGAAAGAGTAGAGAGAGAGAGTGAGAGAGATAGAGAGTGAAGAGAGTGAAGAATTGAGAGTGAGAGTGAGAGACAAATTGAGACAAAGAAAGTGTGTGAGAGTGAGAGTCATGAGAGAGAGAAAGAGAGATAAAGGGTGAGAGAGAGAAAAAAGAGAGACAAAGAGCATATGTTGCCAGGATACTTAAGATTTTAAGATTATACATTCAATGTTCAAAACATTCAATATACTTAAGATTTTATAGTATGATCAATGTTCAAAACATTCAATATACTTAAGATTTTACATTACATCTATGATATATAAATATTATATTCTTTATGTTTCATCCATTTCCTTTGAGATTAATTTTTGTGTTGCGATGGTGGCCATAAAATATGTATATAGGGAGCTCTTGAAGGACCTATTTAATCAGGATGACTCTAACATGCCAATGATAACTAAAGAGGTAGTCCACTGGTTGGTTCTTGCATTCATATTATCCAAAATCAACTTCTAATCATTGTTAAGGATGTAGGAAGGAGTCAATGTTGTGCCTTAATAGTTTCTAGGATAGGATGCTCTTTGAAATTTTAAGCTATGTAATTTACACTTCCAAATTTTTATATTAGTATTGAAGATCACCTGAGATTTGATCTCATAAATAACTTGTACAAAGGCTCAGATATAAATTCAATTGAAAATCCTTTCCTTGGCCAATTACCAATGATCCCAAATAATTACAAACATTGTTTATCTAGAATATTAGGCTCTTCAATAAAATACAATCCTCTATTTATATATCAGTCAACACTTGTATAACTTGGATTATGAACTTCAAGGATCATTTTCATAGTTTATACTCCAATGATGAACATATTTGAGAGTGGAAACGACCATATCTGTCATGAGAAATGTGAAGTTTCTAGAGTATGCAAAATCCTTACCAAGTTAGTGAGACAAGCCAGAAACTTTCAAGGAAGAAGAGGTTATTTTGAATATGAACATGTATCAGAACAAAATGGCTTATGCAGATATTGTTGTGTTCTCATCCCACCTTTCAAACTAAATCATGAAGGTACACATTTACACACCAAGAAGACAGAGGTTATACACTACTGTGACACAAGGTGTCAAACATGTGGTTAATTTTTCCTGTTTCCAATGGGTCATCCTGTTTGCATAATGCCATACATGGAAATATGATAAATGTGAAATTTGTTTCAAAGTTTGAAGAAATTGACATTCAAGAGTACAAGTATATGTGGGGGGGAAACAAGTTTGGAAGAGATGTGTAATATGCATTGCAAGGCATAAGGTAGAGGCCATATCCATTTAGTTACCAGTCCCACCTCTCATAAACAAGGTAGCTGTAAAAACAAACTCAATGATGGTTCTAGGCACGAGACTAGGAAATATGGTCTTGATATTGATGTTCCAAAAGACGAACTCACTCATGAGACCTACTTGAAATATATGAGGTTTTCCGATCCTCATAGTGTAGAAGATCAAGAGCATTTTTTACTTTGTAATCACTACTGTAGATTAGAGGAGCATGAAAACTCCTTGGATGAAGGGATTCCTATTCAAAAATAGTGATAACGAGTGAGAAAGAATGTGAGAAATAGTGCAATGCAACTGGCTTGGTCAATTGGGAAGGCTTCGTTTCGGTGCCCAATGGTGTCATTGCTTCCGGGATACTTCGGTCGGACGTAATCCCTTAAGATCCTTGAGAGCAAGAAAAGGCTATAAGTTCACCATGTGATTTCTCGGTTGTCTGTGGCACCTTGAAAGGTCTTGTCTGATCCTACACCTCAGTGTTGGGACCCTCTAGGAAAACCTGTCTCAGTTTTCTCCATCTCAATTTGGTCCTCTCCATTGTCCTATTGTTTGCAACCATGCTTCGAATACTCAGTTTGAGTCAGTGTAAGGTTGTCCAATGCTATATTTTACAAACGGAAGCTCGTGGCACCTAACCAACTGCACCAACACATGGGTTGGCCTGGTAAACACTTTGGGAGGCTTCGTTTTGGTGCCCAATGGTTTCGTTGCTTCTGGGCTACTTTGGTCGGGCATAGTCCCTTAAGATCCTTGAGAGCAAAAAAGGCTATAAGTTCATCTGGGTGATTTCTCAGTCTCCATGGCACCTTGAAAGGTCTCGTCTGATCCTACACATCCTATGCATTAGGACCCTCTACAAAATTTATCTTGGTTTTCTCCATATCAATTTGGTTCTCTCGTTGTCCTATTATTTGTAACCGCGCCGAATACTAAAGTTTGAGTCAGTGTAAGGTTGTCCAATGCAATATTTTGTAAATGGAAGCTATCGTGGCACCAAACTGAATACCCCCAACATATTGGGGTGGCATATTAAATTCTTAGGGATGCTTTGTTTTGGTGCCCAATGGTGCTATTGCTTTCTGGGCTATGTCGTTCGGACGTAGTCCCTTAAGAACCCTGAGAACAAAAAAGGCTATAACTTTGCCAAGTGATTTCTCGCTCTCCGTGGCACCTTGAAAGGTATCATCTGATCCTAAACCTCCATGTTGGGGCCCTCTACAAATTATCCTGTCTCAGTTTTATCCATCTCAATTTGGTCCTCTTGTTGTCTTATTGTTTGCAAAAGTGCCGAATAGTCCAATTTGAGTCAGTATAAGGTTGTCCAATGCAATATTTTGACAAATGGAAGCTTGTGGAACCAAACCAACTGCACCACACATGTCAGGGTGTCCTGATAAATGTTTGGGGAGGCTTCATTTTTGTTCCCAATAGTGTCATTGTTTCCAGGCTACTTCGGTCCAGGCGTAGTCCCTTAAGAGCCCCGAGAACAAAAAAGGCTATAAGTTTTCTGGGTGATTTCTCGGTCACCATGGCACCTTGAAAGGTCTCATCTGATCCTACACCTCATGCATTGGGACCCTCTATGAAATCATGTCTTGGTTTTCTCCATCTCAATTTGGTCTTGTTGTTGTTCTATTATTTGTAACCATGCTGAATATTGCAATTTGAGTCAGTGTAAGGCTGTCCAACACAATATTTTGCAAACGCACGGTCCTGACACTAAACAACCTATGCCCACACGTCCAGGTGGCCTGGTAAATGTTGGGAAAGGATTCGTTT
This sequence comes from Taxus chinensis, assembly GCA_019776745.2. Classification (NCBI taxonomy): domain Eukaryota; kingdom Viridiplantae; phylum Streptophyta; class Pinopsida; order Cupressales; family Taxaceae; genus Taxus; species Taxus chinensis. The sequence continues at coordinate 544,037,098 of CM034151.1, read as the reverse complement.
AGTTTCCCAAAATCCTTTAATGCGAACAAGTACTAGGAAACATGTTAAGAAGAGATTGTTCATACAATATACGTTGCGAAATGAGAATTTGAAGAAGAGATTTTTCATACAATATTGGTGGTGAAAAGAGAATTTCTGCTTGTTGTTCATTTCTAATATTTAATTTTCCTTAGCTTCTCTTAGCTTCGAGAATAATAAATTCTTTACTAACAGTGCCAACCACGTGAAGGTGGAATCTTTTTTGGCATCACTAACCTACGTAAACATGTTAGTAAACAATTAATTAGAATTTTAAAACATACAAAATTTAAACAAAATCATTAAAGTAAATATTCAAATTAAATTCATATAAATGTATATCTAATCTTAAGTGAACATACCTTTGGAAATTAAATCCAATGAATTGCAAGGATCAACTCTACTCTTGACAGTAGCAAGAATTGCTTCATGATATGATTCACGAACCTTTGAAAGATTCTTGTTTGATGGTCTACCTCAATGTTTGATCAACTGAATATTTGTTGCATCACAAAGTAAAAATCAATTCAAATTTAAAACACATTAAGAGATTATAATTTCATAATTTATAAATTTATAACATGACATGTATATACCTTGTGGCACTAAATCAAAGACTTGGTCAAAGTCAGGTGATGTTGTCATATGATCTAAAGACACTGTAATTTGTAATGCTCATGGAACTTGATATTTATTCATTAAAGGAGTGTGATGAAGGAGATGTTGAAGGTTAGAAGGCTTAAGGCTGCTTAAAAAGACCAAAATTTATGCTAGTATTGCTGCAAACCTGTAGAAGGTCATATATGCCTAATTGGAGAAATCAAAACATGTGGAAAGGTGTTTTAACTTTAAAGGTTGGCGTTCAAACTTGGTAATCAACTAGAATTAGCAAAAGGGTATCCTAAAATGCCATTAGTTAGTCTTGAAACCTTCTTAGTGAAAATTTAAGCTTGAAAATGACCTAAGACAGGGATATAAGGAGCTAGAATAGGTGAAGGAGTGATGGTAGAAGAGAGACTTAGCAATGGATATGGGCTATAAAATTTGTCACACATCTTGAGTAGCTTAATGGGTGCCTAGAAATGGTGTTGGTTTGTTTCAGTTGTCTGTGGGTGATTCCCAACACCAACTCACCAATGTTATTGTTCTTGAGAAGCTAATGAAGGCAATTTTGGCCAAGGTAAGAAATTTGAAGACTTCTTGTATTTTCCATCAATTTGATTGGTTACTTGATATAGAGACATGGTGCATTGATATGAATTGATAAGGTGAACTCATTTAAGATAATATTTACTCGTTTGAAGTGTTCTTGACTTTAGAAAGTAAACCACTTGGCAGGCTTAAGGGCAATTTTATGTTTTTGGAATAAACCAACTTTTTGGACGGGCTGAGTGTGATTTGTACAAATTCAATCCAGTGAGCCATTTGGGTTCGATCTAATTTTTATGGTGTCAAGTATGGCTTCATGGTCAGACTCAAGAACTTTCCATAAGATTTTATTGATTATGCTAAAATGTAATATTTAGCCTAATCTAATGCAAGTTTGTAGTAAATAAATGAATAATGAAAATACTGAAATAATACCCAAGCAACTAAGCAATAAAAATACATGAAACCCTAATGTGCAAAGAGGGTTGGAAGAGCCTTAGCTGATTCAAGATGTTGTCAGGACTATGTTATAGTGGAGACCGGTTGAACAGAATGAAAGACCATCGCATAGGAGCCCGGAAGAAAATGCAGATCTGAGTGATTTAGCTAGACTGGGGCACCTGGAGAAAGGGATGGGGGTGCACCTGGGGCACTCTAGTCTGAAAATCTAGGTGCCTTGGTCTGTGTAAAAATGGTCGGAAAAGCTTTTCACAGAGGTCACTAGATGATTCAAACTTTTTTTACTTATTTATCATGTATGTCACACTTAGATCATCTGTTGTCATTGTAAACCTGCAATGAAGAAATCACCTGTAAAACCCCAAACAAAGCATCAAAACCCTAAAAAAGAAAGATGCAAATGAAGGTTCAAACTGTCCTCAACCGCCACAATGGTGGACTTACAACTGAGCACTGCACTACATCTCAAACCCAATGTAGTTCTATGTGTGTGTGTAGAATTGTGCCCTAGGTTTCTCTTGTGCGTGTCACACTTGAAGTAGCGAGCAAGTAGCTATATAGAATGTAAATAATGTGTGCATGGAATAGAATAAACTCCCCTCCTATGAAGTGTGATGTAGATGAACCAACTTTTGTCCCTTGTGATGGAGCTAGATGGATGCAAATGGAGCTCTAGATGCCTTGATGGATGCAACCTTAGGTGGTGATAAGTAGTGCTTAGTGCTTGGTCCCTTATTATGATCACATAACTTTATATTTATATGATTCCTTTGCTTGAATTTCATAATTAACCCTGGAAAAGGCCAACTACCAAAAATATAAGATGATCAAATGGATAGAAATGACCCAAAAAGTGTGAGTAAAGTACAAAGAGGATTGGGGCACCCAGAGGGGCCATGAGGGTGCCTAGCACTGGGTCCTAGGCTGAGTGCTCCAGTCCAGAAAGAGTAAAACTAAAGTGTGAAAAGACAAACTGGGCTAGTAAAGGTGCAAGACTGAAAGTAACAATAGAAAGTAATGAAATATGGCCAAAGACATGGGTTAATTATTACTTTTTGTACTTAGGAACCATATGAATAGTAGTATGTGATCGAGACTAGATAATTACCCAAAGTGTATGATTTTTGTGTCTACATTTTCCCCCACTTTATGTTGGTGAGCGATAATGCTTGGTAACATAAAGTAGATAGAGATGCATACCTGATATCCATGTAGATTGATGTAGAAAGCATGTCGAGGGACTAGAAAAAGCGTGGAGTGATAAAAAAAGATGGAGCGTGGAGACTAAAGATGCAAAAGTGTAAAAAGGTGATGAAAGTGAACCTAGGGCAGAAAATTAGTGTGTAGATTCTGATGTGTGTGATGTACCTATTGTCAGTGTTGATGTGTGTGATGTTGAGTGTGTTGATGTTGACTGCTTACTTCCCATACGAATGGACCTGCAAAAGAGAAGACGATCAAGTAGTCAAATACACATGTATATGTGTAAAAAGCATGTAAGGAAGTATGTAAAAGAAAATGCTGAAAATGTGAAAAAGGAACATGTGCACCTGATCTGTGATGAGAAAGATGGGTGTAGAAAGGATCACTATGTGATGATGTCAATACACTCGAGTTTTTTGGGTGATCTCACACCACTGTAATGGAAGAAGTGTAGGGAGAAATTGTCTGATTTATCCTCCAACTTTTAACTTCTTGAAACTGTAGAGATCTCCATACTGTCTATTTTTTTAGGTGATCCGACACCACTAATCAAGTAGTGAGTGGAAGGTCATGTGTTAATGAACTCTTTAACCTCCTGTAAAAGTCTACTACAAATGTCCAGTGCTAAAGGACATCTCTGCCATGTCAAAAGCCTTATGTAACATGCTGAATTTGTGTAATTGTCCCCTAGTTACTGGCACTTTAGGAAAGACCATTGTATATTGCCCCTCTGATTACTGACACTCCAGGAAAGGCCACTTGCTTGTAACTTAGGACCCAAGTCTAATTATGAGCCTCGAAATCTAAAAATTGTATCTGGTACTATGTTGTGATGTGTATACTCTGTATGGGGTTACTGATTCACCCAAATGATGCCCCCCTCTTTGGGGGCACATGCGACGTCACTGTAGGAGTATGTGGCCCAAAAGAGGACCAACCACTGAAACTGTGCCCTGCAGGGGGGAAGGGGATGTGCTTGGTAGAAACCAAGGCACATGCAAAACAAGTGGTTGGGAGATAAGTGTTAGTACAAGAAAATATAAACATGCATGTATAAGACAAAGTGTAAGCTAAATAAACAATGATGTAAGCTAAAAAACATACAAGAAGACAATATAGACCGCAAAAAGTGGGTTGCAAACATGGGACACCACTCACGGTGTCGCAATAAAAAGGTCGATGAAGCCAAAAGTCATACAAGTGTGCACAAAAGACAAAGGGAAAATCCCACAAAGCAAAGGCATACAATGACAAGTAAGTACAAGTGAATAGTAACAGATAACCATGGTGGCAAGTAATCCTGCAAAACAAATGTTGCACATGAAGCACCCGTTAGCACGTTAGAAAGATAAAAAGTATGTCAAAGTGTGTATAATCTAATAAAGTAGTGTGTTATGAAACAAAATGAAATAATAACACCTATAGTGTATAGAAATGGATGCCCCTAGGAGCCGCTGTGGGACTGGTACTAGGTACTGTGCCAAGCATCCATGTTATGTGTAATGGATCTGTAGAATCTGCGATCACAACTAGAAAGGCAAGTGAATGCACATGTGTGTATGATAAAGATAATGACATACAAGATATCTATCTAGCATGTGTAATAAAGTGAACATGTAAAAGTAAATGTAAGCAAGAGTAAATACAACCAAGATATGCAGTATGTTATGGATGGATGGAATGGAATGCAAAGTGAATGATATGAGTTGCTTGCCCCCCAAGTGAATGGAGGTTGTATGCAGTGAGGTTCATTTGTTTATACCCCCTCAACAGTCAAGAATGAACCATAAACGAGAGTTGTGTCATTGAGAAATGGTTTGAACTATGTGTTGTACGTGTAGTAGTAGTGTGATGAATGTGTAGTGATGATATGCAACATAGAGATGATGGTGTGAAATGTGTGATGATGTAGCCTAAAGTGTATATCACTACAGATGATGAGTAGGAGAAGTGATGATGTAGCCTATGAGCGTATATCACTAGATGATGCTAGAGGAAGTGATGATGTAGCCTATGACGTGTATCACTAAATGATAGGTAGAAGGAATGATGCCTATAACGTGTATAACTAAATGATGCAAGTGGAATGTGATGATGTAGCCTATGGTCATATATCACTATGAATTTATAATGAGGAACAGATTTGAATGGTTGAATATGGAGTGTGATGTGAGTCCATTTGTGATAAGTATACCCTCAACAATCTAGTTGGAGTGATACAAAAATGTATTGGGTACCATGAGTGCACTAAAATGTGTAATAGTGTGTGTAATGTGTGGTGTATATGATGTTGATGTACGATGTAAAAGGATGTAATGCTGAAGATGATATGTCTATGCAAAGAATTTAGGATGTGTAAGATGTCGAGTAATAGTGTTTAATGTGTAGTGTGTGAGGTTTATGTGTATAGGATTCCCTCAACAGTCAAGTGTGAACTAAAGCACAAGAGTGTGTCATCGGGTAATGTTGATGTGTATGATGAATGTAAAAGTACTAGATGCTAATGTAGATGTGAGACAAGATGAAGTATGCTAGTCGTTTAGTAGGGGGGGGGGGTAAGAAAGTGTAATGCCCCCCAAGTGTATGGTGATGATGTGTGTTATTCAATGAATGATGTTTGGAAAAAAATAGAGAAGTGATGTATGAAGGTGGTGAAGTATCATAGATATTGTAAGATTGATTGAGTAATGGCATAAATGATGAGAGATTGTACTGGTATGTGTCACGAGTGATAGATGGTTGTAGATGTATGTATGTATGAGTGATTATGTAATAGATAGATATGCTTAATGAAGCATGTAATACTGATGATGAAATGGGGTTCTTATTGTAAGAGTATCCCTCAACTAGTCATGTAAGAACCATAAGAACACGAGTGTGTCATCAGGGGGTAAGGTGACAGGAGTCACCTACTAAAGACCAAGTTTGTGTGAAGTTATGGAAGAGTATATGCGTGACATAAGCAAATAAAAAGGACCATGCAATGGTGGTATAAATGTTTCTTGGCTATCAGTAGGAGTAGTTGCTTTGACAAAATGAATTGGAAACAAAAGTGGAGCTAGGATGGGGAGGAATATTGAATGGTGGTAACTCAGGTGGGATTGATGACATTGCAGATGACTTGATAGGAGAATAAGGTATGGACTGATTGTTGAGAGGCCTGGTTACATAGTTTGGACTTTGTAATGCTTGCAGATGTCTTTGTAGAGGAGGAGTTTGTTAGATTGATTCTTGAGATGGAGGTTACTTAAGGCGGGTGCTTGATTTTTTTGTAGAAGGAACCTGTGAGAAGACGATGGAATGGTGTTCGTTAGACATAGACAGGAATCATATTTCGAAACCCATTAGATATGTAATAATTGTAGATGGCCATGTCCACAAAATGTTGCATGCAGCAAATGAGATAAATCCCTTAACGCTTAAGATGTTTGAATATTTGTCATCGTAAAACATAGACATTCATTGTCATTATGTCCATTTATTCGATAATAATTATAATATGGATGACCTTGATATTTTGATTTCTGGATAAGGAGGATAGTAATGAGTAGGTGGTAAAGTGATCGATTGATGACTAAGGAGTCTTAGTTAGAATGCCATGTCACTTGAGTATTTTGATCAAAGGTGAGAGGCTCTAGTAATGGTATGACTCGAGGCTCACTAATATGAGCACATGTAGTAGACATAGAATGAAAATGAGATGTAGAAGAGAGAAAAAACATTAGCCTAAGAAGTGTCCTTAAGATGTTGGATTTTAGATTTTAGAGCTCAAATCGTGGATTCCATAGCCTTAAATTTGTCTTGTAAAATAAATAATGCAAATATTGAATTGACTCCAACATGGGTTAATTAGATGGAAGATTACGAAGACTAGGGTCATCAGATAAGCACATCAAAAATAGCCCTCACTTGATGCATGGAGGCATATTTCAGGGAAAGATACATGGTGTTTAGGGATTATGTTAAGAAAAAATCATGGAAATTATGATGCATTTGAAGTAAATCAGACAAATAAAGTTGGGGAATTTTAGCAAGCCATGATAGAGAAAATGATATGATAAAGAAAGATCCTGAAGCATGACCAAGCATGAGTGGGGTTCACCAAAATGATTATGCTAAAATGTAAAATAATAGCCTAATCTAATGCAAGTTTGCAGTACAAGTAAATGAATAAGGAAAATCACTAAAATAATACCTAAGCAACTAAGTAATAAAAATATGAAACCCTGAATTGTGCAAAGACGGTTGGAATAGCCTTAGATGATTCGTAGATGATTTTTGAACTTGTGTCGCAATGAAGACCAGATCAAAAATAATGAAAGACCGTTGCACAAGAGCATGATAAAAGTGCAGATCTAGCAGATTTGGCTATGGACTAGGGCACCTGGAGAAGGGATGGGGGAGCCTGGGGCACTCTAAGCCTAATAATTTTGGGCACCCTAGTTTGTGCAGGATGGTTCAGAAACTCCAATTATCACAGGGTTCTCTAGATGATGTGAAACCCGTTTGCTACTTGTCGTATGTATGTCACACTTAGGTCACTGATATCATCATAAATTTGCAATGAACCAAGCACATACAAAACCCCAAACAAAGCATAAAAAACCTAAAAAAAGAAAGATGCAAATGAAGGGGGTCAGGCTATCCTTAGCCACCACAATGGTGAACTTAAAACTGAGTGTTGTACTACATCTCACACCCAATGCAGATTTGTGTGTGTGTGTGTGTGTGGAGTTATGCCCTATGTTTCTCTTTTGTGTGTCACACTTTTTGAAGTAGTGATAAAGTAACTAGATGTAGAATGTAAATAATGTGTGCATGGAATAGAATAAACTCCCCTCCTATGAAGTGTGATGCAGAATTAACCAGCCTTTATACCTTTGTGATGGAGCTAGATGGATGCAAATGGAGCTCTAGATTCCTTGATGGATGTAACCTTAGGTGGTGATAAGTAGTGTTTAGTGCTTGGTCACCTTATTATGATCATATAGATTTTATATTTACATGATTCCTTCACTTTAATTTTGTAATTAACCTTGAAAAGGTTGACTACAAAAAAGATAAGATGCTCAAATGGCTAGAAAGGACCCAAAAAGTGTGATTAAATTAAAAAGAGGATTGGGGTGCCTAGAGGGGATGAGGGAGCCTGAGTGTTCGCATCCTAGATAGGCGTACTCCAGTCTAGAAAGAGTAAAATTGAAGTGTAAAAGGATAGATTGGGAAAATAAAGGTGTAAGACCAAAAGTAGTAACCGAAAGTAACGAAAGATGGCCAAATACATGGGGTTAATCAGTACTTTTCTTACTCAGGAACTTTATGAATAGTATTATGTAATTGTGATTAGATAATTACCCAAAGTGCATGATTTTGTGTCTACACTTATTGCAAAATCTACCTCCATATTTAATCAATTGAGGATTATATGCAACAACTAGGTGAGAATAACGAATAATCTGTCTATGAGTGTCAAAGTCCTCAAACAACAACACATTGGATTTCTTCAATGGGTATCTTCTTAACAATGTTCTAGTAATAACCACAGACCCCGTAGGATATTCTAGGCCTTCTCCATCTACGATTGGGGCTATCAATTTCTTTTTTGCCTCAATAAAGTGACACAAATAATAAGATGTTCCTTTGTTATTATTTTCTTTAGCAACAACCGCATAAACATGACCTACATCACATTGTACAAAAAATTGTTAATTTCAACAAATGATTCATAAATAAGCTACACAACATGAAAATAACTCTAAATTTTAACAAAATAATGCATATATATATATATAATACTAGGTTGCATTAGATCTGATATATGGTCAAAGTCAATTGATGATTGACTGATTGTGAGTTTTAGATCTTGTCGAGGTTAATAGGTGTAAAGTGAATATAATTGTCTACAACACCATTCATCAACCCACTCTTTTGACTCACATTCATCTCAAAATGAATACGTACATGAAGAGTAAAAACATGCCATTTTCATTGTATAAATAGTCCATGAACCTACATTTGAACTTCTAAAAGAGTGTAACTCAGTAGATCTCGTTAGTGTACACCAATCTTAATATTTTGTAATATTAGCTTCTTTTACCAATAAAAAAACCTACGAACTGTAGACTTACCCTCATTACTTGGACCCATTGTTGAGTTATAGAATTCCACGATGGATTTTGTATCGATCAACTTGGCACCATATTTTTACTTCAATTTTTATCTTGCTAGGGATCTTTTAACACATGCTCCTGCACCATCATGTTCTCCTTTTCCATGTCCGTTCTTAGTGAAATTCCAAAAATGTTGAACACCGCTTATCCCATGCATCTTGTTCAACTAATAGAACATTCGTGCATTATGGAATTGTGATGTACAATTATTTGACCATATGATGTGTTTATCAAATATGAAGTTCTTGTTATTAAAATTGCCATAGAAGATATCAAAATAATTGTTGGTCATTCAAATGTGCATCTGCGTCTCAGATATGGGAGAACCGAGTTGTTTAAGACAACATGGAACCATCTCCAAGTTGTAGGACCTTGCGCGCTTGAGACAGATCTCCGGAGAAGGTCGATTCCTCTACTTACCTCTAATGTTACTGCTACTCCTAATGTTGAAAGCAAATCCTAGACTAAACATGCCAAGGGACCAGGGATAGAAGGGTGTGCAGAAAGGGGAAATCCTAAGCTAAGGAAGGTGATAGCGCTAGGGAAAGGGTCAATCTCTCTCCATGAGTGGTGAAGGAAATAGAGAGGGCACGAGAGAAGAGGGCGAACGACGCGCACCAAAGATCAACATGCGAGCTCACCCTTCCAGCACACATAACACATGAACATGGGGACTACAAGCGGGGGAATACGTACAACATGTCAGAAAACACAAACACAGAGGTGAGATGCAATGAAAACAAGAAAGGGAATACAAGAGTTCCACAAAACATAATTTTATTTCTTAAGGGATGCACAACCATTTACATTCACAGAAAGAGGCAATAATACATTAAAGATACCATGCCAAGGTCTGAAACCCATGGAAAGTTAGCCACATTCTGGCATGGTGTTGTTATAATAGAGAGGGGATCCTTTTTACAAAGCAGAACTCTATTATTTATAGAAGAAGAAGGAGAGAAAAGAGGGAAACTTGGATTCAAATCTGCAACCAACAACAACAAGTGATAAATGCTTGCAAATCTGCCTGTAAAGTTTTTGGATGCACCTCCCCATGTTGTGTTTGGGGTGTGGAAGAAGGAAGGAACAAAGATCTTATTGAAATCTGGTGGTTAAGGTCAATTACATGTGTGCATTGATGATTAGAAAGACGTTTCCCTATTTTTTGCCTACCAAATCCCGCCTAGATTTGAATTTGAATAGTTCAACATGTAGCTTGTGTTAGCAACTCTCTGACAAGCCCATGTGCACTTGATCTAAGCACTGCAACAAAATTTATGGTTGTCAGAAGTCTACAGGTCGCTCTAACACGCAATGACACATGGCGCACACTGATTGACTGAGGGAATCGGCCAATTGTTCATACTTTTTTATATTTTTGCCATATGCCATGCACTAGTTGGTTGTCCAGATTTGGTGCCCTATTGGCACGCTTTGATAGGTTGTGTGTAGCACACCCAAGTCTAACATATGACATGGTACAATGACTGGTGTAGAAGACATAAAGCGCAAAAGTGAGAGGCGCAAAGGTGCCCGCACGAAGGACAAGTGTGCGAATGCAACGTGCGCAGGACAAAGAAGGCATACTTGTAGAAGGCAAGTATGGAAGTAAGGCACGAGCATCCAACTGCAAAGATAGGAAGAAAATGGGGGCACGAGAGTTTAGTGTATGCAAGCATGCAAGAGGAATGTCAGGGACTAAGTCATTTTGGAAGACAAGTTTGTAGAGGTGTGCGCAAAGAATGTGTGACAAGGTAGGAAAGAGAGCAGGTGCACAGAGGGAAGGCACAAAGGGGAAATGGAAGACGATAACAAAATGTAAAGGGAGAAGCAGGAAGGCACGTAACAAATTGTGCCAAGGGGTTAAGCTTGAGTGAGCATAGCCTGAAAAGTGAAACATCAAAGTCAGAATAAAATATAAGTTATCCAAATAACTAGGAGAGTTATTTAGATAACAGTTTTGGCGACTTTTGGAGCCATCTGTCAACTAGATGAAGAGACTAGTAACCTTAGAAGCATCCATTAGGCATGGAGTCAAGCCCTAATTTGAAGATCTGATTTATAACTTGAAGAATACCTTGGAGTCGGTTGAAGCTTTGTCTGAACTCTGAACTAAATTGTTGCTCTCATATGAAGATATTTTGAACTGGATTGATGAGAGTGAAAGCTATGCATTGACTGTTAGAATTGCCTCTGCCAAAATTGAATTGTCATCCCAGGAAGCAATAAAAAGGGGCACGTGGGTGCAACAAGAAAGGAAAGGTGCCAGAGGGAGCACGCCAAAACAGAAGCACAACACTGTGTACAAAAGCTTAAAATCATACATGTCCCAAAGGGAAAATGCAGTGTGTGCACAAGCACTTGTGTTACTAAAAACAAACCTATTCTAACCTAAACTAACCAAAGGCAGAGGGTGCTCAAGTAAAACCCGTAATAGGTAGGGAGAAGTAGCTTCCCTTCCTCACAAATTACGACCATGTAATTGATTTGGCACTGAACATGGTCGGAAATAAGAGTGAAAAAGTGACTTGCAGATGGTGTTTCACCCTCCTCAAAGTATCAACAAACAAAATATATACATCTTGAATTTGATTTGTGCTTGGATTCGGGAGGGTATTTTTGTTGACCTTTGGCGTGCTGAAGCTCAACCTCATGTTCTAGAGCAAACATAACTGGTGGCAACTCTATCTTTGGCTCTAGACTAGCCAAATATCGGATCGAGCACGACCCGATCCTTGTTATTTTCCCATTACTTTGAAGCTCAATCCCACATATGGGATTTTCTTGCAGACTCTCCTTCTGAAGGTGAATGCTTGCCTACTGGGTCACATAGAGTTGGGGCGCGTGAGGTTCTGCCTCTACAAGTAACTCAGTCTCCTTCAAAACTGCGCCCTCGGGAACTAACTGATTTTCTTCTGAAATAGGTGCTCGTATGATTTCCTCTTTCCAGTTAGAGTCGCATGAGTCATGCCATTCTTCAACTATTCTACAGTCGTCAAACATGATGACGTTGGTTGGGAAAGGCATGTTGGTAGGGAGTTTGTTCATTTATGGTACAATTAGACATAGGGGACTTGGAAGGAAATGGGAGGATGGGCATGAAAGGCGTGGAAGGCAGGCACACACAAGAGGAGTGGAAGCCCACGTGGGAGGGATGATGGTAGAGAAATGAAGGGAATAAGGTGAAGGAATGGAAATCTCAATGGGGACAATGCACAGAAAGTTGGGAACATGGGTAGTAGGCTGAGATGGTATAAGTTGGCGTGGTGGAATGGGAGACTTGTGAGATGGTAGTGTAGGGTTCCCCCATTGACAGGGTTGATCAACGTGCTAGGTTTGTGAGTCTCCATTAACTTCAGCCCACTTTGTAATCTGGGGCAACATATCAACAATAAACTGTAGCTTCTACTGAGTGTTAAACCAGCCTAGTATAGGGCCTACCCATGGACAAGGGACCTTGTAACCAACTCTAGCTACCTTTATGTAGAACTTGACTCTGAGTTGCATCATGTCCATCTCCATCTTTTGACACCTGCCTCTCAAATTAGCAATGTCCGCCATGAAGTTACCACCATCATATGCATAAACCCTTTTGTTAGAAAAAGAACCATATTGAGTGAGTAGAAAGTCAGGTTATATGCATATTCAAGATGACATGGGGCTTAAAAAACTGATTTGGAGGAGGGTTTTTGAAACTGTGGGGATGGAGGGAAATAGCTTCTGCTACTACAAATGAGAATTCTAGGAAGGAAAATAAGTCATGATTGCATGACTTCAAAAGGGAAAGGTGGAACGATGGAAAAAAGAGATAAATGGATGGAAGAAAGGGGAGACTGGTCTATGAATGAGAACAATGGGTGTGTTTAAATCAGTGGAGTCATCAGATGTATTGAAAAATTGCCTCTAAAGGCTGGATCTCAACAATAATACACATCAAAATCTTTGAGATGAAGATGTAAATCTCTTCACTCTCCGTCCCATTGGGCGTGCTAGAAACTGTTGTTCATTCAAATTTACACCCGCGTCTTGGATCTGAGAAGAGCCGAGCTGTCTGGGACAACAATGGAACGATCGCCAAGTTGTGGGACCTTGAACGCTTGAGATAGATATCCGGACACGGCAGGTTCCTTTACTTACCTCTAATCCTATTGTTACTCCTAATGCTGAAAGAAAATCCTAGACTAAACATTCCAAGGGACCAGGGATAGAAGGATGTGCAAAAAGGGGGAATCCTAAGCTAAGGAAGGCAATAACGCCAGGGAAAGGGTCGATCTCTCTCTGTGAGTGGTGAAGGAAACAAAGAGGGCATGGGAGAAGAGGGCGAACGGTGCACGCCACAGATCAACACGCAGGTTCGGCCTTCCGATGCGCGTAAAACATGAACATGGGGAATGCAAGAGGGAAATGCACACAACACATCAAGAACACAAACATAGAGGCGAAAACACAATGGAAATGAGAAAGGGAAGGCAAGAGTTCCAAAAAACATGATTTTATTGCTTAAGGGATGCACAATCATTTAAATTCATAGCGGGAGGCAAGAATACATTACAAAGACCATGCCAATGTCTGAAACCTGTGGGAAGTCGATCCACCATTTTGACATGGTGTCCATTACAATAGAGAGGGATCCTTTTTACGAAGTAGAACTCTGATTATTTATAGAAGAAGAAGAGAAAAGAAGGAGAAAAGGAGGGAAACTTAGATTCAAATCTGCAACCACCACCATAGTAAGTGATAAATGCCTAAAAATCCATCTTTTAAGGCTGTCAAATGCACCTCCCCATGTCTGTTTGGCGTGTGGAAGAAGGAAGAAATCAAGATCTTGATTGAAATCTGATGGTTGAGGTCAATTAGATGTGTGCATTGATGATTATAAAGATGTTTCCCTATTTTCTGCCTACAAAATCCCACCTAGATTTGAATTTGAATAGTCCAACGTGTAACTTAGTGTTAGCAGCTCTCTGACAGGCCTAGACGTACGCTTCAATCTAAGCACTATAACAAAATTTATGGTTGTCAGAAGTCTATAAGTCACCCTGCCATGCAATAACACGTGGCACGTGCACTGATTGACTGAGGAAATCGACCAGCTGTTCATCTGATTTTGTCTGTTTCTGCCATGTGTCATGCACCAGTTAGTTGTCAGGATTTGGCATCCCTATTGGTGCGACTTTGATAGGTTACGTGTAGCACACTCAAGTCAAACATATGATGTGGCATAGTGACTAGCACAAAAGACACAAGGCACAAAAACAAGATACGCAAAGGTGCGCGTGCGAAGGACAGGTGCAGCAAATGCAATGCACGTGATAGGAAAGAAGGCATGCTTGCAAAAGGTAAGTATGGAAGCAAGGCACAAGTATCCAACTGCGAAGACATGAAGAAAATGGGCGCGTAGGAGTTTAGTGTATGCAAGCGCACAAGAGGAATTCCAGGGACTTGGCCATTTTGGAAGACAAGTCTATAGAGGTGTGTGTAAGGAATGCATGACAAGGTAGGAAAGAGAGTAGGTGCACAGAGGGAAGACGTGCAAAGGGGAAATGAAAGAAGATAGGAGAATGCAGAGGGAGAATCAGGAAGGCGCGTAAGGGTGTGTAGAGGAACTTCAACCAAACAAATTGTGCCAAGGGGTCAAGCTTGAGTGTGCACGTAGCCTGAAAAGTGAAACATCAAAATCAGAATAAAATATAAGTTATCCAAATAACTAGGAGAGTTATTTAGATAACAATAATCTTACATGAACTCTGATGAACATCCACGATTATCACTAATATAGAAATTGTACTCCATTAGAATCTTTCTTTGTGCTGTCGAGAGCATGAGTGAATACTATTTGAACATATATGGAAACATGAATAGAGTTGTAGTATTGCAATTGCACTTCATTTTGTGGCAGTAGAGTATAGTTCTCTACAAAATCAACAACTGACACAATGGCACCAAGAGGAAATGTGTCCGTGTATAACCTGAATTTCTTATCTAACCATTGAGCTTTGTGTGTACATCGTGCATACTCATACACTATCTTCTTTCAAAATATAGTCATAAAAATTGATACAATTATTTCTTTACTCACTAATTCACACCTCTTAGATTCTTTACCATTTTTTGAAGTGTATGCCATTGAGTTGTATTTTCCAAAACTAACTAGTTCATTTCTAATTACATGTGTATTCTCTGTGTGTATACATCTTTGCAAACGTTTCAAACCACCACAACTATCACAAGTTCTTTCTAAACATGATTTATTATTAAAAAATTGTCATTTTCTTGTACAAAAAACACTTGAGATGAAATCTCTTGCTGATTTAGGTGGAGCATTTATCATACCCTCTTGTAAAATATTCTCAGTATGGAAATTAACACACATATGCCATAAAATATTGTAATCCATAACAAGTTCAATATGGATCCTACAACAAGTAGTCCGTGAGTGATTTATTTTAACATAAAATGGTTTTAACATTTCAAATACCTTTGACTAATTTGTATTTTGGGATGAGTCTCTTTAAACTTATTAATTTTTTTTGTTTGTGTCATATCCAAAAAATGTTTAGGATGTGATTCATAGTTTCTGGAACCAATTCTTCTTTTTAAAACATCTTTTTCATTATGTGAAATCCTTGTATTATTTTTCCAAAATTCTATTTTATTTTATTTTAACTCATCAACTATGTCTGTCTTTTCGTGGCAGTCTACTAGAGAATGCTCATAATTCATTGTTATTTGTATCTTCAATTCTTTCACGATGCACAAGAGTTGTTAATAATGTTTTCCTACTTATTTTTGGTGCACTACTTGTTTTTGTAATTAAACAAGATTTTTTTGTTGCTTTACTTACTACAGTCGATGTAATAACACGTCAGGTAGTATTACTATCATTGGTATGTGAGTTTGGACCTACTAATTGGTATGCATTCATTAGATTTTTTACAATAGATTTTTCATTGTTGGTCTTATATGTTCTTAGACCAAGGGTCTTCATTGTAGGTCTATAATTAATATTTTTCATCATTTCAACAAATAATTGACATGAACCTGTTTCATTTAAGTCATTAGAATATGTTTTCCATATCTGATTAGCTTTTCCTCTACAAGTGCGTTGACTAATCTTATTAGTCATTGGGTTTAAAATATTTTCATCAATCTCAAGTAAAAATTTGGGCATTTTCAATGAAATTTTAATCGGTGATTTAAATGGAAATGATTGTTGAATATCATATAAACATTGTTCATTTTCTATTTGTCGTTCATCTTCATAATTTGGTAAAGAGTGTGTGTTTTCAATAGGTTGGTCATTTGGTGTAAAATCTATCTTTAAATTTGGCATTACATCATCATTCATTGAATACTCATTATTTATTGATCCATTGGTGTTTCAGGATATGTTGCACCATCAAATTCATTTGGAAGAGATGACATACCTTCATCTCCATACATTGATTTCTTTTTTACATGGAGTTTTTGCACTTGCTCCCTTGTTTTATTTATTTAGCTTCTTTATTGGCTTTATAGAATGATATACTGCCTTTAGAATCATCTTCAATATTTGGTAAAGACGTGTTCAATTTCTTTTTTCACACCCCTTTTTCATCCTTTCCCTTTTATTTTCCAATTTCTCGAGTGTTTTCTTTCGTGGTCTCCTCCCGATAATTCTCAAATATCTTTATCGCCACAAGACAATTAACAAAAAATGTTATTGAGTGTTAGGAATATAAAAAACAATACAAAAACACTCATATATAAAAAATGCTTAAATAATTCACAAAAAAATCTCTATATAAGACAAAATAAACAAAATTGT
This sequence comes from Taxus chinensis, assembly GCA_019776745.2. Classification (NCBI taxonomy): domain Eukaryota; kingdom Viridiplantae; phylum Streptophyta; class Pinopsida; order Cupressales; family Taxaceae; genus Taxus; species Taxus chinensis. The sequence continues at coordinate 544,020,295 of CM034151.1, read as the reverse complement.
CAATAAGAATAAAAAACGCAAGAATATGCAACAATTTTGAAAGATCCTAAACCCCTTTTGCCTGAATACATTTTTTTTATAGATTGCTCAGGCTTGGAACTAAACTGATAATATTAAGCGAAACCATGGAACAACATTCTCATACTGCATAAATAAATAAAATAAAGCAAACCCTGAAAACCATGTGAATATAGAAAAGGCATCTAGGTTTAAACAGGAAGATTTCTTCATAAATAATTTAGTAGTGAATTTAATAATGATTTATGTTGACAAATATTCATGGCAACACAATCATAAATCTGTGAAAGGATTAATAACAAAAGATTGTCCAAAACCCAGTTGTAAATGATTCAAACCAAATCGATTTGATATATAAATGATACTAGAAGATACAATAATAAGGTAGCATGAAGAATACCTTAGATACTGCATAAAACAACTATAGAATAAGTCTCCCCACTCTATAAGATGTATGAATGCCCACTGCTGCAATTTTATTTCTCTTTCTGAACTGCTGAAATGATAAAAAACCTGTGAATACAATGAAGTTCCCTGAATAGGAACTCCTCTCACTACTCTTGGGGTTTTTCGTCCACAAGAGGAATAATCCAGAGGGTTTTCATCCTTCGATTTTGTCTGCAAAGCTTCAGAGCTAACTATCGGGAAGAAAAATAACAATAATCTGCATAGTGCCGGCACAAGTCGCACTTCTCCTTATAGCCAAAAAACCCTTCCAAAATGCAAGTCACACTTTTTCTAAAGGAGTATAATTTATTTTTAATTAATTTTCCCCATCTCCAAAGCAAGTCACATTTTTTGGCTTATTTAATTACTTCCCAAAGCAAGTCAAACTTTTTGTCTAGGAAAGCACATTAAATAATTTATTAATTAATTTCCATGAACTTTCCTAAGTCGAAGTCACTTATTAAGTCTATTAATTAATTATATGTGCTTTAGTGATATTTTATTTTATTTTAAGCACAATATAATAAAATTAATAAATTGAAGTCACCCTTGAAATCACCCCTTGGCCGTCGGGTAGACAAAAAAGGCCAAAGGTCTTCGATCAAACTATTCGAGAACGAGGGACATTACAGTCCTCCCTTCCCAAAATTGCTTGTCCCCAAACAACTACAAAGCTGGATGCTGTAATATAGACTCACCCTCCCATGTAGCATCCTATATTGGCAACTCTTTCCACCTCACCAAGAACTCCTGAATAACACTATTCCTCAATCTCCTCTCTCAGCTATCCAAGATCTCCTCTGGCACTAAATCCAACCTCCCTTCCTCATCCAAATGTGGTAACTCTACAGAAGAAACAATGTGCTGCCCTAAAGCTTTTTTCAAGTAAGATACATGAAAGACATTGTGTATCTTACTCTCAGAAGGTAATTCTAGCTCATATGCCACTTCACCAACTCTCCTCAATACCCTGTATGGTCCATAGAATCGAGGCTTGAGCTTTTTAGTGCCACTGTTCTTGAGAGTAATATGTATGTAAGGATAAAGACGTAGAAATACCTTGTCTCCTACCTCAAATTCTCTCTATACCCTGTGCTTATTTACATACATATTCTGCTGATTTTGGGCCCTCTGAATATTATCCACAAGTACCTTAAGGATGTCTTTATTATCCTGTAAGCTCTCCCAAGCCTTGGGAGCTCTACTGTCCTCAAATGCCAAACCAACAAAAGATCTCACATCGTATCCATATAATGCTCGGAATGGAGTCATAACAATAGACATATGGTAAGTGGTGTTATAGCAATACTCACATAAATACAACAACTTTACCCATGCCTTTTGTTGTCCTGCAACATAGTTACATAGATAAACCTCTATCCACTTGTTCACAATCTCTGTCTGCCCATCAGTCTGAGGATGATAACTAGTGCTCGGAGTCAACTCAGTGTGTACCAAATGGAAAAGTTCCTGCCAAAATATGCTCAAAAATCTGCTATCCCGATCACTAATGATTTGGAAGTCCATGCAACCTGAATACCTGACGGAAGAACAAATCAGCCACATGAGGTGCCTTAAAGCTGGTAGGGATGGTAAAAAGGTGTGCATATTTTGTCAACTGATCAATTACCGCATAAATGTGATCATTCCCTTGCACCACAAGAAGACCTGTAATGAAATCCATCGAAATACTCTCCCACTTCTACTCCGAAATCGACAATGGCTGTAATAAACCTACTGGCTGTAATAAACCTAATGCCTGTATGTTTTAAAGTACGCTGGATGTCCTGTAAGTGGTGCATCATGGAAAGCGTGCATAATCTTCTCCTTAAGCTTAGATTCAAGAACTAGGTAAATTCTGCCCTTATACAAAATCAAATAAGCTATTACCTTATATCGGTCATCCTGAATTTTTCCATCCATACTGTCACATGCCCAAGTATTTTTGGAATACTCAACTAACAGTTGAGATTTCCAATCTACTGAAATCTCGCTCAAAGAGCATAGGGTAGCGAGATGGGGCTTTCTAGAAAGTGCATCAACAACTACATTCTTCATCCCCTTGACATACTCAATGTCAAAATCATATGCTTGGATTATGCTAACCCATTTTTGTTTCTTCTCATTGAGCTCCTTCTGTTCCAGGAAATATTTCAAGCTGTTGTGGTTGGTTCTCACCACAAATTTCCCACCCACTAAATACTGTCTGAACTTTGCCAAAGCGTGCATAATGGCAAACATCTCCTTATCATAGGTCGAATATAATCTCTCATTATCTCTCAACTTCCTACTCTTGTAAGTAATAGGATGACAATCCTACATAAGAAGTGCACTAATCCCCAATCCCAAAGTATCACAATCCAAAATGAAGGGTCATGAGATATCTGGAAGAGCCAAAACTAGACAAGTGCTCATAGTTACCTTGAGCCTCTCAAATATTACCTGTCCCTCATCTGTCCATCAAAATTCACCCTTCCGTGTAAGATCTATTAATGGAGCTACTAGCTGAGATTATCCCTTCATGAACCTCCTGTAATAACCACATAACCCCAAGAATCCACACAAATAAGAGATATTCCTGGGTGGTGGCCAATCTTGCATTTCCTGTATCTTCTCCTGATGAACCTTGACCCCATTGGCCCCAATGACGTGCCCAAGATACAATATCTCAATAAGTCCAAATTCGCACTTAGACATCTTAGGAAATAAAGACCGAGTCTCCATTATACTAAGTACCTCATCAAGATGCCTCAAATGCTCATCCCATGTCATGCTATATATCAAAATATCATCAAAGAAGACCAACACAAAATTCCTCAACTAGATGTTGATGAGATGGTTCATACATGATTAAATGTAGCAGGTGCATTGGTGAGTTCAAATGGCATCACCAAGAATGCATAGTGCACGTAGTGACACTTGAAGGCTATCTTGTGAATGTCCTCATCCCGAACGTGAATTTGATGGTATCCTGATCGAAGAGAAATATTCAAAAAATAGATAGCTCTATGCAACTCATCTAAAAGCTCATCTATGTGAGGAATAGGATACCTATTCTTTATGGTTTTCTTGTTTAGTGAACGGTAGTCAATGTACATCTTCATGGTCCCATCCTTCTTCTTCACCAAAACAACTAAAGAAACAAAGGTACTAGAATTAGGATGGATGTGTCCCATCTCCAAGAGCTCTCTAATGGCCTTTTCTATCTCATCCTTATATGTCTTAAGATGGTGATAAGGCTTAGTTATCACAGGTTTAACACCCTCCTCAAGCTCTATAACATGCTCAAACCCTCTATCTAGTGGTCTACCTAGAGGAATGTCACCAAACATTGGGTTGTGCTTATCCAGTATGGACTGGATATCTATACGAAAGGGTTGCTCACTATCTAAAGAAGGTTTGAATGAAATGAAACATTGGGTTGCCCATGCAACCTCTCCATGTCTGACAATAGATTCCATCTTGCATGCTGAAACAACTCTAGGCCCACCATCAGAAAGAGCCCGAAGCACAATCTTCTTCCTATCCACCATGAACTTCAATTCCATCCTCCGGAAGTTTTGAACATATCTGCCAAGGGACTGTAACCACTGAATACCCAAAACTGTATCAATCTCACCAAGTCCAATAATATAGAAGTCATCAGTCAATGTGTAGTCCCCCATCTGAATACTAAGCCGTGGAATCCTCTTAGTGCAACTAATAGCAAACCCATCTGCTACTCGTACACTAAACCCCTCAAAATCCTCAACATGTAATCCCCGCTTTGCAGCCAACCCCTCATCAATGAAGTTGTGTGTAGCTCCACTATCAACCAAACAAAAAATTTGCTATCCCTTAAGCACTCCCTTCAGCTGAAAGGGATGGTACCTAAGAAATCCTGAGAGTGTAGCAATAGTGACATCGAATGAATCCAATGCCTCATGCTTGCCAAACTCTACTTGGGGATGCTCCCCCTGTGCATCATGGCTGCTGTAATCATTCTCTGCCTCTATATCTAGCGAGTGGTCCTCATCCTCATCTGAAATCACCTCAATGAGATGCACCTTGCCTTTACCAAGGCAACGATGTCCAAGCTCCCAATGATCTTTGCAATGAAAGAAAATCTTCTTCCTCCTCAACTCATTATGATATTCCTGATCCATATTAGAATGTGGTGCACTCTTATCCTAAATGGTAGAGTGCTGAAATGGCCTAGAGCTCGTGGGAAACATCTTATTGGGCTGATAAGAAGTGGGATGTTAAGAAGTGGGGGATGTGTCCAAGTCTAATGCCATTTGGATGGCATCATGAAATGTCCTAGGCTTAAGAGCCTTGACTAATTCTCTCATCCTGTCATGAAGGCTCTCTATGAATAACATCACTACTCTCTTCTCAGGAATCTCTGGAACCATGACTGCTATATGCTGAAATTTGTTGATGTATGAATCGACGTGTCCACTTTGTTGGAGCTATGCCAAGTCCTTGTAATAAAGATTCACATCCTTGCGATCAAATTCCATAATTAAACTCTTGCTGAAGTCCCTGTATGATCACAGAAGTCTGTGATTCTGTGTAACTAATCCATGGAGCCACCAATCATAAGCCACCCCCTCAAGGTGCAAAGTAGTGAACTGTATAGCCTCTGCTTCCCTCATTGGTTTGAGGGTAAGATAGGTGTCAAGCTTGTGAATCCAAGCCCTGACATTGATCTTTCCGCTACCATCAAAAGTGGAGAGGGTTACCTTATTAGTAACTTGTTGCAATTCTCTGTTCTACTATGCTCTAGGCCTCCTGTCATGTCCAACCCTCATGTTATCTCTCCTCTGAGCACAATACTGTGAGAGGGGAAAGACATCCCTCACATGCTATGGAAAACTCCTCCACTCATCATTGAATTCCATAATAGTATCTGGAAAATCTACTTCTTCCGGCCGCACCTCAATATCTGGTGGGTCATCTCTAGGAAGGAAGTTAGGCTGCATGGGCCTATCTGCAGTCCATGTAGTCCTTCTCTCATTTGTATGGGTGTGCCTCCTCTCACAGCATGATGATCCCCTAACACTTCCAATTTCTGAAGGTGATCTGCTGTGATCTTTGTAACCACTGAAAATTGCTACGGATCTATCCCTTCTGCCATGCCTGTCCTGCGGCCTATCCAATGCCAACATGTCCAAGGTAGAGCCCATGCACTCCATAGTCTGTAACAATTGCCTCTGAGTGGTTGCCATATCCCTAATGAAGTCTCTATATGGGTCTGCATGCTCATCCCAAGGAGGACTCTCCTGTCTATCACCCATAAAATCCATTCTGTCACCTCCTACAATACTAGCTTCGAGTCGTGCCTGCCTGCGGGTGTAGTATCTATGTGAACTGACCTCTTTATGCTGCATTCAAAGCTGATTTTTTATTTAATCTCTACTTCCTTCCCACACAAGCTGGGAGGATACACTGCTCTGATACCACTGAAGGATACCAAACCTCTTTTACCTAAATACTTTTTTATTTTTATTTTTTATAGATCACTCAGGCTATGAACTGAACTAATAATATCAAACAAAACCATGGAACAACATTCTCATACTAAATAAATAAATAAAATAATGCAAACCGGGTGAATATAGAAAAGACACCTAGGGTTTAAACAAGCAGTTTTCTTCATAAATAATTCAGCAGTGAATTTAATAATGATTTATGTTGACAAATATTCACGGCAAAATAGTCATAAATATGCAAAAGGATTGCTAACAAAATATTGTCCAAAACCCAGCTGTAAATGAATCAAACCAAATCGATTTGATATATAAATGATACTGGAAGCTATAATAATAATCTAGTATGAAGAATACCTTAGATACTGCATAAAACAACTGTAGAATAAGTCGCCCCACTCTAGAAGATGTTTGAGTGCCCACTGCTGTAATTTTATTTCTGTTTCTGAACTGCTGAAATGATAAACAAGCTATGAATATAATGAAGTTCCTTGAATAAGAACTCCTCTCATCGCTCATGGGGTTTCTGTCCACAAGAGGAATAATCCAGAGGGTTTTCATCCTTGGATTTTGTCTGCAAAGCTTTAGAGCTAACTGTCGGGAAGAAAAATAATAATAATCTGCATAGTGCCGGCACAAGTCGCACTTTTCCCTTATAGCCAAAAAACCCTTCCAAAATGCAAGTTGCACTTTTTCCAAAGGAGTATAATTTATTTTTAATTAATTTTCCCCATCTCCAAAGCAAGTCACATTTTTTGGCTTATTTAATTACTTCCCAAAGCAAGTCACACTTTTTTCCTAGGAAAGCATATTAAATAATTTATTAATTAATTTCCATGTACTTTCCTAAGTTGAATTCACTTATTAATTCTATTAATTCATTATATGTGCTTTAGTGATATTTTATTTTATTATAAGCACGATATAATAAAATTGATAAACCAAAGTCACCCTTGAAATCACCCCTTGGCTGTTGGGTAGACAAAAAGGGCCAAAGGTATTTGATCAAACTATTCGAGAATGAGGGACATTACAAGTTTTCAGACAATCCGTGACTAGTGTTACCAAATTCACGAATTCCTTTTATTTTTTTACAAGTTTGGATATTAGTTTTAACAATGTTACTACGCGCTCATGTTATAACGCAAACATGTTCCATATTCTTTGGGTTTGAAATTCCTAATCCATAGGCTTGGATGTGTCTTGGATATCCAAACCTAAGGGTTGGACTATGTAATCCGTGAATAAATCTGTGTTTTACAAAAAAAACATCAAAATATCATGTGTACATCCTGATATTGCATGCATTACAACATAATATTCCAAAAAATAATTATACTACGATGTCAAGCTTGGTTTTACCTTGGTGACGATATACTTCTTTCTAAAATTCGATTAGTTTAAGGCTTTCATCCTTATTTTCTTTTACTAGTGTCTTCTTTGCTTGTCAAAACATATGCATACGTTTTTGTACACAATTTATGATTTTTTCTTCCAAATTAAATAAAAAAATGCCTCTTCTAAACTCCATTCTACATACACTAAAAAAGGACTATTTTTTTCAAAGTTACAGGGGTGTACACACAAATATTTCATTTTCGGGATGTGTGCACTTTGAAAATTAATAAAAAATTATATATTAGTCCAAAAATTATGAAAAATTAGTGGGACCTCGTACACAGATTTAGATAACTTTCTACTGAAGGGATTTGAAAAATAATTTTTAGAACTCGGAAAATGGGGGGGGGGGGGGGGGGGGGGCGCACACATAATAGGTTCTTATCTTTTTTTACACAAAAATAGACATACTTTGTGTGCGCCACATTTGAATCTTTTAATATCCACCATTTAAAAAAAAAGTAGTTTAGAAACTAGATGCCGAGCTCTATGATACTTATTCTTATCACCTTGTCAAATTTCGAGTATATGCACGCCAAATTATTAGATGAAGTTCAGGTTTCTCTGATTTCATGAAAAATGTGTCCACTTTTGACCCCCTTTTGGCCACCCATTTCCATGCACTTACCCTAGATATTATTTTATATTTCCTTGCATTTGATAAAGCTTCATTAGTTTGATTTTTTTGGTTGAATCCTCGTTAAGAGTATGGTGAAAAAATTGGTGCACACTAACTAGAAATCTTATGGTGTTAACTTGAGGGTGTTCAAAACCTAGACACATGTTTTTTTCTTTTCAAGTTTTCAAATACAAGACATTAAAAATCCGTAGTCATTCACGACTCCTGGTTTATCCACAATATCCATGTGCTCTACTCCCATCAGATTAAGATTTTCATTGTTTCAAAAAGATCCAAGCTTAAAATCCCCATTTTTTTTGAGTTTCCAGGCCCACATTTCCCCATTTGGGGTTTCATAGACCAGGTTATAAAACCTTTAGGTTGTTTCATATGCGACAATCGAAACAAATTCTACACATCTACACCAAAACTTATGTGTATGTTAAGGTCAATATTTCCAAGGATATTTATGAAACCATAGACATACAAATATGAGACAAGTATATATCGTAACTCATGTTTTACATCAAACCGAAAAAGACCTACTTTATGTGCCAAGCTGCAAACAACAAGATTCACTTATCACAAATTAATGCCTTCTTGTCTTGGCCAAAACCCTCTTCAGTTGAATAAAATATCTATTACTTTTGAATATGGGTAGATAGCAATCATCAACAAAAAATAATCCAAAAAGTTGGTATAATGGGAAAACCTCTAGATAATTTGTATAAATCCATAGATAGTTTTATCACAACCAACAAGTAACTAGTTCCCACCACTACACAAGAGGCTCCACTTTTTTTTCTCAAAATACAAGTGGTAGTGAACTATTCTAGTCCTTAAAGACAATTTATAACTTCCTAACTTTCACAACCCCCTATACATGCAAATGATTTAAGCTCAAATAATAATTTAGTTGTTTTTATGTTAAATAGTTATGCCCCAATTGAGTAGGGAATTATGGTTCCGCTCAATGTTCAGATGCCCAACCAGGATGGTTGGCTGCTCAATCCACCTTCAGACGAGCCACACTCCCTCAACTTTCTTCTGCCGTGGGATGATCCACCTCCTCCTCCGGGTGCCGTAGCTCCTTGTGCCTAATCCTATTTTCTCTTGATGTAGTTTTTGGTGCTCTCTCTTTTCATGTTAGCCATTATTTGTAGCCTTATGTGGCATGTTTTTGTTTTCCCTCGTGGCTTTCTTTTGTCTGCCCATGTTGCATTTGTTCTTTTTTGAGGTTGTGAACACTGCCAATTGTCCCTTTACCACTTTCAAAACCCTTTACCACCTCTCAAAGATGTTGAGCATGATAAAGAAAAGAAATGCTATTTTTAGCTCGATAAATCTTTACATGACAATCATCAAGCCTACGATATCTTTTCTACTTTAGATGAGGTGGATGAGGAGCTAACACAAATCTTGATGTTTCCTAATGATAATTTATTCTTGAAATGTGTACAAACTTACTGACATGTCTTGAAATTTAATTATAAGAGTCACATGTTAGTTTTTTGATAACATGAAAGATTTGTGTTTTCAAAAATTTAAAATATCAAAATTTTTACTTCATTGCACCACCAAATCTATTTGGCTGAGAGCTATTTTCTATTTGGCCAATCATAAAAATATTCACGAGGGAGTGTTTATACTTATTGTACCATATTTATCTCTACACATAATTAGTTAGGGTTCTAAGCCCATGCATCAGATTGTATAATGTTAGTTGTCACTCCCTTGGTATTGCTAAAATTTAAGCATCCCTTGCTATTTTTGAAAGGGTAAATTTTGGGCAATGAATTAGTTACTCACTTATATATTTCAACTCTATTTTATGTGGTAGTTTTAATATAACTTCATTTAGGGAAGATAAAGAGTGTATCCTCTTGATAAGGTGGCACATTGATGAAATATATGTGTGGTTATATGTGCATAACAAACTATGGTTGTCTTATCCCAACTGAATCCGATGGTTTCCCACCACAACCCTGTGGTTTACGTAGTCCAAATTTTGACAAGGTGATGTACTGATGAAAGAGAGGCGTGATTCTGCACACATAATAAACTCTGGTTATTTTATATGAACCACATTAAGTGTCTCCCCACCAATGCCCCATGGTTCATCTAGTCCAATTTTCAACAAGGTGGCAATAAGGTGGTGAAAGGCTAGATGTAGACTTATTTGCATAGTAAAACCTTATAGTATATGCAAGTAACTAGAATCACCAATATCAGTGTAACTATAAGAGAAATTATTTTAGGTCAATTGCTTATAAGTTTGGTATTTATAGATACCCAAAAATGGAACATGCCATTTTATAACGACTTTTAAGTGATTTTAAGCATATGGTTTCATTTACTTGAATAAAATGATTAATTATCACATTTATCCTTCTCTTTGTATCTATTTATTCCACAACCATTCCTAAACAATTTTATAATATTCATTCTCCTACTATGATGTATTTTCTAGGGATCCCCACCTTATGGATTTCATTATTTTTCATTATGTTGTGTTAAGGACATAATTTCCCATTTGGGGGTAGAATCGGTTGACAGTTCTACCCTAGGTTGATGTTTGTGTCCACCCTTCATTTTACTCAAACTTGCAAAAGGAAAATGTCTTGAGGTCATCCTTTTATTAATTTTAAATTTGAATTTATGTTAATTATGTGTTAAAAGGTTATAAATTTGAGGATTGATCAATATATAAGTAAATCACCTAAAACCATTTAGGGGGATTTATTGCAAGATCTATTCAATAACTAACATCTCAAGATCATATTTGCATTCAATTACAAGGATGATTATTTTAATTTGGGAAATTTAAAATATCTTATTATATATTGTGCCTCTAGGTTTAGCAAATATTAGGTAGATTTTGTACTATTATCATATGTTCTAACACATATATTAGGAGGGAAGACTACATTGGTCTAAGGCCTCTTTCAAGTAATGCTATATATGAAGTGCTCAACTAATTAGGGGGTTAAGGTAGATTGAGAAATTTGGGACAACCCATTTTTCAGGTCACAAGGCAAGGAACTAGGGTTTTACAAAGGAGAAAAACATTTGTATATATATAAGTGTGACCATGAAGTTTTGATAAAAAATACCACATCTAAAGACATAGGCACACTAGGTTCCAAATTTTATTTTTACATCAAACTATTAGAGGGCAAAATCAACCACAAGAAGGAAAAAATGCCATGTTTTTATGTGTATCTTGGGTGAACCTATGATACACTCATCTTAAACACCCCAAATTTTACAAGAACATTTACAAATGTTTACACCCAAATTAAATATATGTTATGTAAGTTCAAACCAATAAAAAGGATTTAAGGGTTTTGTAATAAGGGACTATTTTGATCATTTAACTTCCAACATTAACCATTCACAATTTAAATAATGCTTTCATACATGTAACAATTGATAAATGATAAGTAATTTCTAAAATACACAAGAGGAGAGAAAAACTTAGCTGTAGATTGTAGAAAAGGGGGGATTTGCATGTTCACGTTAGTGAAATAGGTAGATCAAAGACTAAAAATGCTTCAGTGTTAATCTTGAAACTAAATACTAAGTAAGGGTAGGAATGCATTACTACTATAAAGACCAAACCTGATTTGTATGGTCCTGACATAGATATGTACAGTCTTAGACCCATTAACAATATGGATTTGAAACTTCATGTGTGATTTTATTTTTTGGAAATGATCTTCAATGTATTTCACTCTTTCTCTCACAACTTTGAGATAACTTATAATAAACCTAAAACAAAGTGGAAACCATAAAAATGTGCAGAACCCTTCATTAGATCATTAGAAAACCAAAAGGATAAAACATGTATGTGTGGTTAAGGTTGGACTACCCTTGGTGGTCAAAATATTAACTGATGAACTAATCTAAGTGTTGCATTACATGCCCTTATTATGGTATCAAACCTCATTTAGTTCTCCTACGTGCTTGTGCATGCGTGAACATCTAACTAACCCCTTAGGGATGCCATCATGTCTCTTGACACCAATATAGAGATATAACTATATAATGTAGAATGTACCCAACATGTTAGTAGTGTGTTATGGTGTGCCTCAGCTATGTGACCTAACCCTTTGTTCCTTTAAACATTTTAACAATGCTTGGAGTGACCTTTCTCTTGCTAAGACATGGCTTTATGACCTTTGTATGCTTGGAAATGAAGGAAGATAGAATCTTTAACCTAGTTTAGAGTTTCAAACCTATAGAAGGGACTAATTTAATTTATGCTCACCTATTTTGGGAAGATTTAAGGGCCCTTTGAGTTCTTTTAGAATGATATTTTCTATAAGATCTTATACAACTTTCAGGTGAGTTATAAAGTGATATTTTCTTGCTTATTTAGCTTTCCACAGGTGAAATATTTTAATAAAGATGACCCTAGAAAGATGAAATAACCTGAATAAGATATTCAAATTGAAAACTAATTTAGTGAACTTGAGGATCTAGGACCATACATGTTGGCCAAGACCGGACCCCACATACTGACCTAGTTGTACTGTTTTGGACAGAGAAGGAGAAATGTAAAAGAAGAAGTTTGGACATGAAGCACAAAGTTTTTTACTACTTTTATTAGATAATATTCCTAGAATTGACAACAAAGAAGAGTGTAATGATGAGTAAGTCATGGTAGAGTTAGAGATGAACTGATTGTATTATGAATGTGAGCATTTGACTTAGCAAGGGAGCTTGAACAAACTTGGCCTTGCACAAGGAAAAGTTTCCAAATTTTAGTGTCCACATTTTCCACCCTTTTAATTGTGTAGTTTAAAATTTCATGCTTAAAGGAAAAACATACTAGAGTTTGCACACACACTTTGTCTTCACTCGATAGTGGTTCTCTAGTGTGTTGGTGTTTACATGTTCTATAAATGAAACCTACAACATTAAGTGTAATCAATTTCTATGATAAAAACTGAACTTTCACTCAAAACATAGATGATTATTGTAAATTTGAATTCGAAAAAAATTATGTAAATAGAATAAAAACATGGAAGGAATACACCTATTTTTTTTTTGTAGAGGGAAGCGTTCTCATTATTGTGTAGATTTGGTTTAGATTTTCAAAATCCAGACACAAAATAATTAGAAAAAATAATATCATACTATTGATTTATTCATATGGGATAATGCTTCTAGATAAATAGGTGGAGTATATCCTAAGAATAAGGATCCCTAAACTATCTCTTATAACCACTCCACTCAATATAGAAAATTTATTCTAACTTATATAATTCTTGTGTTCACAAATATCTATAACTAACACATTATTATGAGTTGTTTCTCAAAAAATAATATAGTAATAGAATCATATAAGTTTATTTTCTAATATATTTAAGCACTAACATTATTTTCAGAACACCCCTTAGTGTAAGCATGGTAGAAAAACAATCACACTTCTTCTACAAGGTGCCGCCTCTACTTGCTCATGATCTTGGTTCACAACTCAAGATGAAGGTAGAGAAGGAACTCATCAATATCTTATCATCCATACATTGGTGGGGACTCATCTAACCATACTGGTGTGGGAACCACAAATAATAATTCTACATCTGTTCAACCTTCAAAAATGGTTTTCACAGGGTGACTACTAACCTAGGTATGAACAATGACACACACATTTATTCATCCTCTTTTTAGTTTTCCACTATATTTTTCCATCACAGGATTACATCAGAATTATGCTCACTTATTACATATGCAAACAAGAATGCACCTCTATTATTATTATCAATCACACCAAACTAAAAAACATGAAAAAATAAAAGTAAGGACTAAGTCCTCATCATCTCTTATAGCCATTGATTGTTGTTACTGAATCTTACATATCACAAATAGTTTCCAATACTATTGGTCGCCAATCTTGACATTTACCATTTCGTAAATTTTATTCATCACCACTGCATTATGCAACCTCATTGATAACAACTTGTGAGAGGACGTTGGATGTCCTCTAGCTTCCGTTGCCTCCATCATCTAGTGTTTCATCTACTTATAAATATAATCCTAAAGGTGAGTTTGACAGTATGTATGACCCCCTCCTCCCCCCATCCCCCTCCCCCCCACCCTACAACTCAAAATGCACCCAATTATAATTAAGGTTTTTAAATATTTTTGATGATTTTACCACTATTGACAAAAAAGACAACAACATTAATTTTGATTAAAACAACTATAATTGTAACAAAGACCTAAACATTAAAAAACTAAAGAATTTTTAATACTTAACAAAAGAGTTGACTATACTAAAAAAATTATAACTTTAAAATTTAACCCACATAGAATGATGCCACACATAAGAAAGGCTCTATTTTAATATACCACTTCAATTTATTTGAACACTTCCCACAAAAGTTAACCTTGTTTAATAAAACCAAATGCTTAACACCAAGACTATTGTTTTTACACTACAATTTTTGGCTTTATAAGACTACGAGGTTGTCGAGGTGGTTTTTGTGGTGGAGGGAGTGGAGCTTAGACTTGGAAATATCACTTTTAAACACAATGAGTTGATGCATTCAAAACTTAAACACATATGATGCATAGTCCATAAAGTATGTGAAAAAATACAAGTGATTCACAAGGATTGAACATTGAAATAGATGCCAATATTAACATGTGCACATACATACCTACCAAGAAAATATCCTTTGCCCCACTAGTAATTAGGATATGGCTAGATTAATAATTGAAGTAGATCCACAAAAGACTCACTATGTATTTATACTTCTATAACAAACAAAACTCAGAAGATTTATTTGCACTACTATACATTTATGTAGAAATATTAACAATCCTTTTCCATTATATAAAGAAGTTAGGAACACATTTGTTTTTTCAATTTGATGCTTTGGATAGATGAGATGAACTCAAATATTGTAAATCCTTGTGAATCTCATCAAGGTAAATAATATGATCTCTGACTATTAATATATGAAAATTAAAACTGATATATCACCAGAGTCACATGCTTAAAAATGCTATCAATTAATTTACACTCCAATCCAATATTTAGTGACTTATAATTATTTTATGAGCCAACCACTAATTTGATGACAGATAATTTTTAAATACATTTTAGCGATGTGAAAATATGTATAGGTATATAGATATCTAACATAAACTCCCACTATTTCCACATGTTTGCAAATTACATTATTCTAATAGAGTATAAGTTAAACTAGAGAAAAATTATATAAAAGAGAGAATATCATTACTAGAGGAAATTCAATAGTTGGAGCTTCCCCTAATCAAACAATCATCTTGCACTTACACCTGATACCAAATGTGGATTTGGTTTAGACATGCAATAGCCTAATACAAAAATAATTAGAAAAAATAATAACATGCTCTTGATTAATTCTTATGGGGCAATGCTTATAGTTAAATGGGTGGAAGATATCCTAAGAATAAGGAACCCCAAAATTTCTCCTAGGACCACTCCACTCAATATAGACAAGTTGTTCTAACAACCTGTATAATTCTCGTGTTCAAAAATATCTATAACTAACACATTATTATGAGTTGTTTTTCAGTAAATCATATAATAATAGACTCGTAGAAATTTATTTTCTCATATATGTGAGAACTAATGTGTTATTTTCCTAATATGTTTCCATGCCTTGGAGACTTGGAATGTTTGCAGAGATTTCAGAGGATTAGGGGTGATCAATCCTTAATTTTGTGCCATATGATAAACTAGTGTAGTCACGAAATTATGTACTTTCTATTTACACTAGGCCTCTAAGTATGTCGTTATACGCATGATTCCTAAGTGAGAAAATTAGACGTTAACACATGTTTTCCTTTTACATCGCTTTATTTTCTTACACACTTTTCTTATTTTCTTTTCTAGAATGACCACTTTACTGTTGTACATTAGACAACATATGACCCAACTCTGTATTTACCATTATATACTTCAAACATTCTAGACAATACCACCCTTTAGGGATAGGAGCAACCAAGTGCTAATTCCCCCTTTGGGTGCTTCTGTCCTTTTCCCTCATTTTTTTAATTTTTAAATGTCATGTTGTTTGGTACATTTTATAAAATATTTCTTATTACTTTGGGTTGCCTTTTCTCATTGTTAATGATGAAATTCAAACAAGGGAATCATATATATATACATGACTTACTCACTATTATTAGGGGCTATATAACTTTGGGATAATACTTAATATCTATTATTTGGGCAAAGAGAAACATTCAAGGACAACATTTGGGGTAACTCATTCACTACATAGGAAGGGATATTTCTGAATTCCATCTCACACATTCATCTTGGGGGAAAAGTAGTTATATCATGTTATCTTGGTGCGAATGACACAAGGGAAACCTAGCTTTAAGACACACAATTCAAATCACACACACATAAGAACTACATAGAGTCTGAAATATAGTGTAGAGCTTGGTGAAAATCACATTGGGGTGACCACCGAGGTCAGTCCAACTCAAGCATATGCATTATTTATTCCATCTAATGTTTACTTGAGCATTGTATATGTAGCTATGGTTTGTTTTACAGGTATATTTGTGACACATGAACCCTACAACGAAGTGGATGCAATATAAATCAAAAGGAGGAAGCTAAGTTCAAACCCTAAAAAGAGCAAAAGTAGAGATGCTACTAGGACACTAACACCCATATCAGACACCAATGCTCAGGTGGTCCTATCCACATCTGGGTGCTACCATCCGAAGAGGTTCCAAATCCTAGTTTATTAGAAAAATATTACACAAATTAGATCTAGCCTTTCCAACTTATTTTTCACACAAAAATCAACATAGATATCCTGATACAAAGTAAGTCACTCTTATCTCCTATCTTGCACACTTGTTTGTCTTTTGCGTGATATTTCTTGCTCATTATTGTTATATTCATTTTGTCTTAGTCCTCTAATTAAGAATTATTTATTTATTAAATCATTTGTTGAACTCGATCCCTTGCACACTCTTTAACGGATCCATTCTTCTCCAAACCTAAACCGTAGTTGCACTAGGGTTCATATCCGCATCTTATCGTATGATCCAAACTTGATTTTCATCTATCACCTTTCATAAATGAGATCTGAAAAAATTTCCCTAGGGTTTTGTTATCTCCAAAAAATAACACCCTTTAATTTGTCATGAATGAATGGATGAGCAATCAATGTTTTTAGGTAACATGGGATTGTATTTCAAGTTGTCGGACTTGCTACTTTTAGACAGACATCCAAGGAAGGTTGGTTCCTCTACCTAATCCTAATGCTTAACTACTCCTACAACTGGAAATGCAACTATATAATCCTATTCTAACAATTGAAGGGACCAAGGGGAGAGAAAGGTGTCTAAAAAGGGGAAATCCTAATCTAAAAGAGGTGATAACACCAAGAATAAGGGGAAAGACACTCTCAAATGAGTGGAAATGGGTGGAAAATGAAGGAGGAGAGCGAAGGCATAAGTATCACAGTCCCAAACAACATACAAAATCTCATTTCCATGGAGCAAAATAGAGATAAAATTTGTAAAATGAGAATAAACATGCATAATATACCTGCAAGTAGATGGAGCGGCAAAATAATGCAATAAACACAAGCTATGGAAAAAGATGGCCACAAAACATGAATTTTATTACTTTATAAAGATGCACAATCCACTACAATGAAGGGAGAAGGATTTTTTTTTGCAAAGGTCTAAATCTGAGGCTCGCAACTCAAAATATATATGCAACACTTGTAGAAGGATGCACTAACATTACAAGAGGGTCCAACCCTTACAAACGAGCCTCATTTTACAATATATAGAAAATGGGAAAGAGAGAGGAGGGAAAAGAGAGGGAAACTTGAATTATTTATTCCAACTGCCAACAACATGCATTGAATGTTTGAAAATATGCATGGGCATCCTTACAAGACCATTCCCCTATGACACTTTCTTGTGGAAGAAGGAATGAGCACTATACTTAATCAAATATGGTAGTTGCGCTACCTGGAACTACATCTTTGATTCTAGGACAGTATTTCCTCTTTTTAATGCACCTAACCTCACTTAATTTAAGAAATATAGTTTTTGTTGTTTATTACATGATGAGGCCTTTCCAATGGTACCAAGTTTGTGAAATTTGGAGCTATAGGGCGAAAGATATGTCCATTTGAAGATCAACACTCGGGATGGTCGCGACAGGGTAACATGTGGGCTCCTATAGTCTACATTAATAAAATTGTTTCAAGTGCAAATGGATCGAGCGATTGAGGAACTAGAGGAAGGGGGAATAGTTCCATTTTTGCTCGTGGGACCTATCTTAACCGATTTTCCATAGGTCTTTGTGTTTTGTGGGGATCAAAGTTTGGGTGGAACTGTGGAATAGTTCCACCTGTTTCGTCAAGGCCCAATTTTTCCCCATTTTCCACTTTGTCTTCCCTAAGCTGTTTAGTCAGTTGCGTTGGCCAACTGGTGAACTAACAGAATATATGAACAGTTCCACATGTTCCCAAGGTACCCACATCATCCGATTTTTTCTCAATACAGTCTCTACTTCACTCTCTTCATTAGTTGGCTGAATCGGCCATGCGGAGAACCAAAGGCTTGGTGGAACTTTCCATTTGTTCTACCACCACCCTCTTTGTCTACAACACTGCCCCTTTTCCTCACTATTGGTCCAAATCGCTATGTGGGGAAATCAAGGCCCCGAGGAACTGTTCCTCTAGTGCTCAAAATTTTTGATTCGTCTGAATTAACTTCCCCAAACTCCACATGCGGCTGATGTGGTAATAAGGGGAATATGAGGAATGAAGGAACAATTCCTTCTGGTCCTCCAAAAGCTGATTTATCTGCACTAAAGCATATTTTTCCCAATTCTTCTAAATTTTGGCTAAGTATTGGGCAGTATAGTCTTACAACAGAGAGGGAAAGCCTAAGAACATTGAATTTCTCCATTTTTATCAGTTTGTACCTATCCAAGTTCAAGAAAATGATGCCAATTATCAAATAACCTAGGGGATATTTTGGATAACAAGTTTGATGCTTCATCTAACCCTTTGGGTCTCTTTCTAGGGCTCCCAATTTTCAAATCACCATTTGTTTCATATCTCAAGTATAATGACTTTATTTTCAAATTCCTTTGAGGTTATTTTTATTTTTTACATTATTAACGAAAACCTCTTTTTGTTTGCCCTATTTTTTTTCACAATTTTCGGAAATTCAAAATTACAATATTTTTCATTTAAGGTATAATTCAAAAAATGCACACTTTAGAGAAAATCCCTTGGAGGTTTTTATTTTACATCATTAGATTCAAAAACATATCTTTTTGTTTTATAATATTAAGATTATATTTCGAGATATGGTTGTTTTATGCATTTGATGACAGCTATTTTTTCATCAACATCACTTTCAATGCAAATCCATTTGCCTATTTAGCTTGCTTGTGTAAAATTATTTTATGGATTACCATAAAATTGATGAAAATGATTCCCAATTTTATATCTAGGCTTTAATTCATAATGTGCTTATTAAGCGTGTTTTAGTTTATAATAGATCCGATCTTAATAAATGCAACATTTCCTTTCACCATCAAATATGATTTTATGTTGTTGATCTAACTCCATCAACTCTATGTATCCATAGATTTTATAACACATCTCAGAAAGTGTTGGGAGAAATCACTCTACCCATATTACTGTAGGCCCTTGCGCTTTTAGTGTTTTATGTGACATTATGCCTGATGATCTCACTTATAATATACTTCTAGGCCTGCCCTTGGTTACATACTATGCATGCAGTCCTTTCTACCCATGCCACCACACACAATACCCTTGCAACACCTTCTTCCATTGGTATTCCTATAATATATTCCACAACTCATGTTGCTAAGCTTTGTGATATCCATTTCATACATAATAATGAAGTTATTACTTACATTTCACATCATTCTTCTCCATTGATGGAATATAGTGCTACTAATTTACATGATCAAATTTCTATTGGCACTTTTTTATACTCCTCCACTTGTGTATCACTCTTGCTAGACTTCTATTGATCATATATTAGTGATTGCAATGTTACATCCCTTGCTACACCTTCCTCATCACAAGTTAGAACACATTGTGATGATTTGATTCATGATTCTATTGATTCATTCACTTTTAAAACTTATATGCATAAATCATATACTATGGCTACACCTCATCTTGTTGCATCTATGGGGGCAATCAATTCCCCTCTTTCCACATTTATGTCTATGATCATAGGGGCTACTACACGTAACTTTAATTTTGAAGTAATCTCTAGGGGGGAGATTTTGAACAAAGTTATAGTCAAAATGTTTGTTATGGGGGCGGTTTATAGGTTTTGTAATTTATTTGATGTAGTTTGGTCATTTTATAATTTTTTTGATGTTTTTAATTTAAAGGGCACAAACCTGTTTTGGTGACACGATCGCCATGGCGGTTACACAACTGCTGCTCTACATAGTTTGGTGGTTGAAAAATTATTCCGGTAGTTGTGCAACCACCACTCTCTATAAAGAGGTTGTGGCATGGTAGTTGTGCAACTGTGACTATGCTCAGAGGGGTGGTTGAGTGACTGTCATAATTTTTTCCATTATTAAAGGAAACAAAAATGTTTTATTGTTTTTATTAGTGTTTTATTGTTTTTGTGAGCTTATTATATGTCAATGGAATTTGACACACTCTCTTTGTCTATATTTATGGATGTATGGAACCCATGTGAAATGGAGCAAGGACAGAAAGTGGTAGTGGCTTGCTAGGTTGTTTCTCTTATTGACACTAGCCGAGATAGGCATATTGGAGAGGGTTGGGACATGGAAGTTAGCTCGGACTAGACCAATTACCCTGGTGAATTAGATTCTTTGTGACTTTTTGACATATTTAGACACTGATCAGAACAATTTCTGATTCCTTGACATCTGTGGAGAGTGGAAAATCACATTAAAGGACATCTACTAGATTTTGGGTGTTCCTGTTACGGGGAGGAACTTCGCACTAAAAGTGCCCGCTCATCGAATGAGGCTCACATATGGGACACTTACCTAGGAGATGCACATAAAATCAACATGAGTGCCAAGAAGGGGTTTAGATAAGTTATAGTTGAGGGTGCCCCTATTCCTACTCTAAGCAAGGCCATTATTGGTATCTTGGCCTCACGTTTGATTGGGGATAAGGGGGGACATGTTTCTATTCTTATGCGCATCCATTGTAGAGAGCATTGAGCAACATGGGAGGAGGATTACATGGGGGATTGGACATGTCAGGAGCCACCTATAATGATTGGGACATGATTGTTAGATGCAGATATACTTCACTAAGTTACCTAACATTGGTTATGTCCTAGATTTATGAGAAATTATTCCCCTAGTAGAGGGGCTTTAGGATAACAGAACCTACAAAAATCATATCAACTAGATGGGTTTTTATGGATCCTCTTAGGGCCACACCATGGATAACATGTACATTTACCACCACAAACATGGTGGCTCAACCATACCAGGGAATGTTATGACAGTGGGGAGAGGAAGTAGCCACACTAACTGTTTGCACATACATTACACAATTAATCGACCGTGACGGTCGAGTAGAGACTCATCTAGTGATACAGGTACTCTGGTAGTTTGGGTTACCCTTTATTGATGCACTTCTAGTAGATAGTGTCATGTTTAGAGGTGTTAAGGAGGCACAAGCCAGTCACATACACTGAATGAGATAGATAGCGATAATGTCATGCATTGCTATTGGGAGACTTGGATTTGAACTTGAGCCAGCTACCAAAGGAGAGGTTAGAACACCCAAATTTTTGTAGATTAGAGAGGCTCTAGCAAGGAGCAAGGAGGAGGAGGAGGTAGAGATAAATTCTGATTTAGGTGAGTAGTCAGAGCTTGAATAACAGGGTAGTGGGGATGAGATGGAGGCTATTAGTGCCGAGGAACAATCTATTGACCTAGAGGAGGGGCCTATAGATGTTGAATAGGTGGTCGTGGACCCTAATTGGGTCACGAGATATCCTAGTGAAATATCTTACGTTTCTCCTTCTTCTACTTCTTAGATTAGAGTTATTTACTTAGACGTAAGTAATTGTCACTTGTTCTTTTATTTATTTTTTTCTTTTTACTAAATTACCGCAACAAACTTGCTTTTTGTACATATTGTTGAGGGATGGTCAGTATTCATTAGGCGGACAAACTTGGATTTGTTCATCCCCTTTTTCCTATCTCAGGAGACTCTACTGATGAACCTATGACTCCCAACACATGTTGGCCCCCACACCATTGTGTTTGCACCATCCTCCGATATGAGATATTTCTCTATTGTAGGTCGAGAATGAAGTGTTGAAACAACAAGTGAAGGAATTTTATGATAGGGGACAGATGACAATGATCCTCATATAACGGGGATACTGGATCTGGACACTCTCATGGATGCTCTCATGGGAATTCTCACCACTCGACACAAAGAGGCTCATATGCCGTACCTAGTATGCCTCACCACAAGAGCCACAATAGGAGTCCTTGACCTACCACATCACAGGGATCTCGTAGAGATGAATAGGCCGAGTTATTTTATTGCTTTAGTCCCATTTTTGCATATATGTAATTTTTTGGATTTTGGCTCATGATTGAGAATTTTGACCACACTTGCCCTTCAATGTGATTATATTGTACTAAAACATTTACACACACACACACACACACACACACACACACACACACACACACACACACACACACACACACACACACACACACACACAGAGAGACACGAATCATCTTTTTAGCTCAACATTCTCTTGCATAATTTTTTTTTGTATGCTATACTTCATTTGTGCACTCTTGTATGGTTAAAAATGTTCAATATTTATGAGTTTTTTGAGTAAATTCTATGGATGATGATGTAATATGATAAACAAAATGATTGCAAAAACTACACACACAATTAAAATCATATTTCGCTCGCTTTATTTCTCAGAGAAATTTTAAACATTTTATTTCATTGGAAACATATATTATTGATGATATGATGAGACCTTCTCACTCCATTCATGACCCCACATAACTAGTAAGATGTGAGGACTCATCACCGAGATCCACAAAGGACATGAGAAATATGGGTGAATTCTGTGTAGGGTGAGAATGAAAAATAAGAGATGTAAGATTTAACTAGAAACTTTTGGGGAACTTAAAAATTGACCTTGATCAAGATTAACTGACCAAATCTGAAATAATTTACACTTATGAACCTCAATGAGAATTAGATCAAATAATGTCTTACTGATTATCAAAATCTGATTTGGGGATGATCTTCTCTCCTTAACATGAAAATCTAAATCAATTACTTGGGAGTTTCATACATTCAAACTTTCTATTTTTCTTTTAAGGCCTTTTACTTTATTTATATATTTTTCAATATACCCCCTACACCTTGTCCCCTCGCAACTGGTAGGAAGTATGGGATCATCATTGAGAAAAAATGTAGGCAAGTAAGGACATCTTCCTCTTTTCCCAGCCTCACAGTACTAGTAATAAGCATGGGCTCATAACCAAAGACTGGGAGGGAAGGAACATATGATTATTTGTGATAATAATATTCATATTGTTAGTGTGAGTTATCCTATGTGTCCTCCTCTCATATTCGAGGGTCATCTCACATGGGTTAGGTTTAGGGTTTCATGTGTGTCATGCACTAGGGTTACTCAGCACCCTATATGCATCCCTTTTCTATTCATTTTATGAGCATGCCAAGACACTCCACTGTCTTTCCTCTATGCAAGCTTTGTTTCTGTTGAGCAAGTTCTTCCATTACTGATCATTTTTTCCTTGCTATCGCTGGAGCTATCACGATTCCATTGGAGTGCAACTACTTCATGGTGCCTCGTTTCCGATTCGATTCTTGCAAACTCTTTTCATGGTATCAGAGTTGAGATTGGGTAAATGTGCACTCATTATTTTTTAGTTGCGATTACTCTTTCTTGGTTTCATTTTTAACTCTACATGCAAGTTTTTCGATCACTATTTTCTGGAATTATTTTGCTAATCTCTTTAACAAGTTGTTCCTTTGGAAGTGCATTTTTTTGGGGTTTGTGCATGTATGCAGGTTTGTGTTTTTTCACCATTGGATTTCACTGGTTACAGTCGTATTTAGTGGAAAACGTTATCTTGAGGTTGGTTCCTTTTATGGTTTTATTCAGATTTTCTACTAAAAAATATATATTTTTTTGGAAATATGTGTTTTTTGGATTGTATTTGCTTTGGCTTGTTTTGCTGTCCTGAGTGGCCCACTCCCTGTGCACTGCAAACTCTGCCTTTTTTTTGGCTGGACCAACAATCAAAACTGCCATTTTTTTGGCCGGACCAACATTGCAAACTCTTTTAAGAAAAAAAACAAACTGCAAAATCAAACCCTGCTGTGTTTTTTTTTGGCTGGACCATTTTTTTGTTGTAGGACCCTTGCTGTCTGCGTCACCTCTCCCTGGCTTGCCGCCGCTCCCTTCGGCCTTCCCACGCACAACATAAAAACAAAAAATAAAAAAAACTAAACTATTGTATAAAGCTTACCTTTGCTTGTTTTTTTTTGGTAAGTTTAAAAGTATTACTACCGTAAATTTCTAAATCGTGGTAAGTTTTTTTTGGTAAGTTTGTTTTTTAAATTCTTTCTACTCTTAAACTACGGTAAGTTTCTTAAAAATTATTTTAAAACAAAACGTGGGAGATTGTTTGGTGAGTATTTAAAATCCTTTTCTTAAAGACTTCATTTAAATATTCAGTTTTTTGTAAGTTTTTTTTCAAAAGCTTCAAATTTTTTTTTAGTAAGTACCTTTTAAAAATTCTTTCTATCTAAAAAAAGGAGAGGGAAAGTATCTTTAATTTAGGCTTTATTTTTTTTAGATCTTAATTAGCTTTTGTAATTAATTAGATTTAATCTGATTAAATTTATTTTTTATTAATTACAAATTAATTAACCTATCTCATTTCCGATTAATAGTAAATTAAAAATCATCCTTCATATCTTTTTGTCGTTTTTAAAAAAAATCTCCAATAGCTCTAAAATAGTAACATTGGGCATTTCTAAACGCTAAAATTTAGGCGTTATTGGCATTTTTTTCTCTAATCATGCGCTCAAGTGTGCAGTGACACTTCAACACCTTATTTACCTTCTGAGCTCTTTTCCGGCGCTTTGAAGACTATCAGAACTCCTTGAATTCCCAAACCTTGTATTCGACCCTTATTATTGCTTGCGACTAGTGAGCGCGTCCGCCACAGTCTGCAGCAAGGGGGTTTCCATTTACGACGTGAGATGCTTTTTCTCACAACCAGGGTTGGTTTTCACCTCCTTTTTTGTTTTTTGCTTGTGCTTGTTTATGGTGTCCTTTTTTTGTTGCGCTCTACGAAAAACTGTTGCGGTCTTACGTGTTATTACGCTAATTGCAAGACGAGTTACCACATGTTTCAAACCGCACACACGGTCCCGATTGTAATCAATGTACTAAACTATAAAATGCCGAAAGCAGGGGGTTGTTATTATCCTGGGTGGTTGTGTTTCTTTTCTGCATTTCTTTCTCTCTCTCTTACTATGGATGCACTTTCAATTCCTTTGCTTACGCCGTTCAACTTTTTCGAATGGAGATCGAAAATAATAATGAAACTAAGGGGTAAAGGGTTATTCCACATCACCATGGGAACTGAGACTGAACCAAATGACGAACATGAAAAATCTAAGTGGTTAAACCGTAGTGATGAAGCTTTAGGTCTTCTTTGCATGTCCGTTTCTCCTGACTTGCTCTTCCACATTGAGGCATCTGAAACACCTAAATCTACGTGGAAAATGTTGGATGTGATGTTTGGACAACTAGATGACAAGAGAGTGCATGAGCTGGAAAACGAACTACTAGGGTTAAATCCTAGTGACTTTAAAAATCTACAAGCCTTCTACTCGAAATTTGTCCACATTAGATTATTGTTAAAAGGATGTGAAGTAGAAAAGAAAGATTCTCAACTGATCTTGTCGATTCTCTCTAAGCTATGTCCTAAATATTCTGTCTTCGTGTCAACTTTCTACGCTATAAAATCTGCTTTAGGCGATACTTGGACAATGCCCTCCTTTGACTATTTTTCGTCCCAACTCATTCGAGAATAGGACAAACTCATTCAAATGGGGTCTCTTAAGTCCACGTCACATGCCCTTGTAGCAAGTAATAACAAGGGAAAGTAGACTAAAAAGAAGAAAGAAACAAAGGATTAACCTAAGAAAGAAACCAAGGTCAAACTTAAAAATGACACAAGCACTTCGACTTCTGAGCCTAAGGTACATAAAAGCAAGTATTTGTGTTCCTATTGTAAGAAGACTGGTCATGACGAGCAACATTGTTTTAAGAAACAAATTGATCACTTATCTCATTTACTTGAGAAGAATAAAATAAGTGTTCCTGAATGCATAAAACAAAGTGCTCCAAAGGCCGAGTCTTCTACTGCAAAAGGTGCTAAAAATGATAAGAAGAAAGGAAAGGCCCTTGTAGCCAAAGTTGCTCCTTCTTCGACATGGATTATAGATTCCGGTGCCTCGCACCACTTGGGTTCTTTGCATGTTGAGTTTTCCAACATCGAACCTTGTGGAATGTCCCAAATCATGATGGGTAATGACACAACAGTGTCAGTTTCCAGGAGTGGATCGGTAGAGATGGATGGGGGAACATTTAACCTAGTGTTGAGTGTTCCTGATCTCTCTACCAATCTCCTATCGGTTTACCAAATTACTCACCTTGGTGAAGGAATGCGAGTGGAATTTGGTCCTAACTCGGTGATTATTTGTGAGCTTAATAATGACACTACAGTGGCCGATGGAAAGGAATATCACCGTTCATAGTTATACACCTTCTCCCACTTTACTTCTGATTCTACGCCCACTGCCTTGCTCACTCATGCAAATGAAGTTAGTAAGCTATGACATGAGTGTTTTGGACATCTAAATTATCACTACCTTGAACAATTGAGTCAAAATTAAATGGTCAACAGGTTGCCTCACATCAAGTTTTCTAAGGGTATTTGTGAGGGTTGTACCCTTGGAAAGCATCTTGAAAAGAACTTTGACAAAGGGAAAGCCTGGAGAGCCACTCGTCCTTTGGATCTTGTTCACAGTGATGTTTCTGGTCCATTTCCTTCTCCTTCATTTACTAGAGCTCTTTATGTGCTAACCTTCATTGATGACTATTCATGATATACTTGGGTATATTTTCTTAAGCTTAAGTCTAAAGTCTTTGAACATTTTTAGGACTTTAAGGCTCTTGCTGAGAAACAGGTGGAATGGTTTATCAAGGTTCTTTGAACTGACAATGGAGGTGAATATGTAAACAATAGGTTCATGGATTTCTATACTTCTGAAGGGATCTCTTTGGAACATACAGTTGCTTATAGCCCTTTGTAGAATGGAGTCATAGAAAGAAAGAACTGTACTCTGAAGGAGATGGCCACTTGTATGATTCACTCGAAGTCTCTTCCTCCACAGTATTGGGCTGAAGTAGTGAATTGTGCAAATTACATTTAGAACCGTGTTCTACACAAGGCAGTAAGAGGGATGACACCCTTTGAAGCCTGGTTTGGATGCAAGCCTGATGTTGAGCACTTTAGAGTCTTCAGATCCAAGGCTATGGCCCGGATTCCCAAGAAGAAACGTAAGGATTTGGAACCGCAATCCAAACCTTGTATCTTTATAGGGTATCCTGATGGCGTGAAGGGATATCGATTGATGAATCCTACTTCTGATAGTTGTATATTGAGAGAAGTGTTAAGTTCAATGAGTCTTCTTCGACTTCTACTTCTCCACCTATTGAGGTTCATCAGCTCGCTGATTCAGATTCTGACTCATCAGATGATGATACTGTTGAGCGTGCTCCTCTTCCGGATCCTCCTGACCATCAAACCTTTGAGTATTCTGATTCTGATAGTAGTGATGATGAGGACTATGTACCTTCTCACTCAAGTGAAGAATATTATGACTCTGAGCTTGATTCTCATGGCCCCCTTTGGGCCAGGAAAACTTTACAAAGTGCTGGAGATCTAGTTGGAGATACTTCAGATATGAGACGTACTCGCTCAGACTTCATTGGACCCCACTCTTTCTTCACCTCTGCTTCTGATCCACAATCTTTCTGGGAGGCTTATGGTATTCCTGAGTGGGATTCTACCATGGATGAGCAGTATTCCTCTCTCATGAAGAACGATACTGGGATCTCACCACACTTCCGAAAGAAAGAAAAATCATTCGGTGTAAGTGGGTGTTCTGAACAAAGTATGGAGTAGATGGATATGTCAAAAAGTTTAAAGCGCAATTAGTAGCTAAGGGTTTCTCCCAGATAGCTGGGGTTGATTATACAGAAACCTTTACTTCGGTTGCGAAGATGACTTCTATTCGACTGACCCTAGCCATTGCCGCAGCGCACAGATGGAAAGTCCATCAAATGGACGTTAAGAGTGCCTTCCTTTATGGTGACCTAGAGGAAGAGATCTATATGGAACAACCTCTAGGTTATGTCAAAGATTCCCTCCTCATTTGTAAGTTAAAGAAGTCTCTTTATGGCCTTAAACAAGCCGCTCGGGCTTGGTATGCCAAGATGGACTCCTTCTTACTTACATCAGGGTTTACTAGGTGTCACTCTGATCCAAATGTTTATATTCTATGACAAGATAACTCCATACTCATTCTTGTTCTATATGTTGATGATTTGTTGATCACAGGCAACTCTTCCTCTATTATTGATTATGTGAAGATAGCCTTAGCCAAAAAATTTTCCATGACTGACTTAGGTCTGCTTCATTACTTCCTTGGGATCCAAATTTCACAATTTGACTTGGGAATCTTGATTTCAAAACCTAAGTATGCTCTTGATTTTCTAGCTTTGTTTCAAATGTTCGATTGCATGTCTTCTCCTACTCCTTTTGTTTCCAGGGTGAAGTTGGTTTCAGATTGCTCTACTCCCTTGGTTGATGGTACTCTTTATCAACAGTTGGTGGGAAGCTTGATTTACTTAACTCACACTTGACCGGATTTATCATATGCTATTGGTATCATGTCCAGATTCATGCAGGAGCCACATGAGCTTCATTGGAAAGCAACTAAATGGATCCTTCATTATGTTCGTGGCACTTATGCTGATGGCATTCACTATCATGGAGGGGTTGATATTGACTTGATTGGATTCACAGATTCTAATTGGGCCGGTTACTTAGATCATTAGAAATCTACTTTTGGCTATAGTTTCTCTCTTAGTTTGGGTCCTATTAGTTGGTCTAGCAAGAAGTAGAATGCAATTGTGATATCATCTCCAAAGGTAGAATATAGAGGAGCAGTTAACGCTGCCACTGAAGCTATTTGGCTACAGGGTATTCTGATAGAGTTTGGCATCCACTTTCGGCGGCCTACCATTATCTACTTTGATAACACGAGCACAATCTCTATCTGCAGAAATCCAGTTCATCATCAACAGATGAAGCACATTGAGATCCATATGCACTTCATACGGGATCTTATTCATGATGGTATCATCGACATTCAGCACATTCACACAACTGATCAGATTGTAGATTTATTCACCAAGCCCTTCACTGAGATGAAGTTTCTTCACTTAAGGTCTCTTCTTGGGGTGAGGTCTTCTGCAGCTGCCCATCTTTTTCAGGCTATGTAGTTCTTCTTTTTCTTCTTCTTCTTCTAGGAAGATTGTGTTTGTATATGGGCACCTTATCAGGTCTTTAGTTGACGGGCCCCATTGGCACATATTTTTTAGTTGTCTAGGAGTGTCTTCCTTTTCCATCTAACTCATCACAACCGCTACCCTAGCTTTGATGAAGGGGGGTGTTAGTGTGAGTTATCCTATGTGTCCTCCTCTCATATTGGAGGGTCATCTCACATGGGTTAGGTTTAGGGTTTCATGTGTGTCATGCACTAGGGTTACTTAGCACCCTATATGTACCCCTTTTCTATTCATTTTATGAGCATGCCAAGACACTCCGCTGTCTTTCCTCTATGCAAGCTTTGTTTCTGTTAAGCAAGTTCTTCCATTACTAATCATTTTTTCCTTGCTATCGCTGGAGCTATCACAATTCTGTTGGAGTGTAACTACTTCATGGTGCCTCGTTTCCGATTCGATTCTCGCAAACTCTTTTCACATATGAGCTTTTTTTTTAAATTTTAGCCTTATTCTGTAATTTTGTTTGTTAGAAAATAACATCTATTCCCCAATCTCAACACCAGGCAACCAGTAAGATGAGATGGACAAATATAGAACCCGAGTGAAATGCCATGATTTTTCTTATCATGGAGAGATATTTTAGGGAGGGATTTTATATCATGAAGCTTCTAGAAAAGGTTATTGTATGCACCCAATTTTGCACGTGCTACATTTTTGGAATGATTTAAAGTCCCCAATGATGATAAATATCTTGCCAATGGTGTTCAAGTCCAATTTCCCACTTGCAGTGTATATTTTTAGCCTAGAATAATTTCCTTGTTCATTTCCATGCTTTTATTGCTTTCTTTTATCATTCTGCAAGATTTTTCCTTCGATTTTGAATTTAATTCACGCAACCGCCACGAGGATTATGTAACCACCAGTATTCCCTAAGTGGTGGTTACGTAAGTGCCCCAATGGTTACGCAACCACTGGTGTGCGCAAACCAACTGTTCTATGCACATTTACCTGAGAGTCTTTTGGCGTGTTCTAAATGCATGTTAACTCCTTCAAACTCACTTTGAGCACATATTTCTTGATCAAATTGATGTTCTTGGAGTTGACAGATGCGCACCAACTTCCTCTTCCCCTTTTTACTGTTAATTAAGAGTTAACTCCCCCTTACTTGAGTGATGTCGCATCTTTTGGCTACTAAATGGCTTGGACAATTTCCCTGCCATTTTTCTATAAGAGCTGAGATTTTACCCAGAGCATTGGTTGGAAATTATTATTTTTAATTACAATGTTATGCTACCCACAATCCTTCTGAGAAATACATAAGCAAGCTCAATTCTCTTGCCTTATTATTCTCTCGCCTGCATTGCCACGATATTACTTGTAAGCCATTCCAACTCCAACATCTTCTTCATCATTTCTTCCACACGAAGCCAACACAGTTCCCTGGACATGTTGAACACCGGATTGGAAAAGAAGATGAGGGGACAAAAAATCAAAACCAACACTTGGATTGTCACAGTTCTACATTTCCAGGTTGGGGATGTATTTAGATTCTTTAAGTGTTCTTTGTTCAAAGTAAATCTCATTTCCATAATCTATTAAAGTGCATTAATTCAAAGAATTAGAATTACTATAACTTTCCTTTATTTTACAAAGCATCTACTGAAACCTGCTTCCCTGCCTATCCCTTTGGATTTGCACGGGAAGTTTTTCTGGAGGGAGCTTTTGTATTTGTTTAGTACTAGTGATTTCCCTTCATTTTGTAAGCTTCCATAGATCTTGCCTGCTTCTACCAGGGAAGTTTCAGGGGAAGAATCGCTTCTAAGAAGCTTTTTCATTCTTCCCGTGACTCTAAGGTAGTAACAGTTGAAGTTGTAAATCCACAAATCATAAATCGGAAAAATATTATGTTTTATTTAGAATAGGATTAGATCCACTTTGCATACATGGAAATAACCACATCCGGTTATTTACTTGTTTAGTTTTAGTGTAGAAGAAATTTCAATTAATTTAGAAGAAGTTTAATTAGTCTATGCGTATTTCTTTTGTTTTCTAGTAAGCATAAAAAATACAAAAACACAGATTATATTAATTAGTTTCCTTATTTGTTTTATTTCTCTTTTATTCAAAATCATTGGAAAAACACAAAAACAAGTAGAATAGATTCGTTTCTTTACTTGTGTTAATTAGCTAGTGTTCATTTGTTAATTAGTCTACTCCGTAACACGTAGATTTAATTAATTTCAAGGAAAGTAATTTAATTGATTTAATTTGTATTTGTTTGCTTTCCATTTGTTAAATTAGGTACATATAATTAATTAGACGAAGAGTAATTTACACATCTCCCCACGTGTTCTTAGTTGGCCTAGGTTTAAACATCGACCTTGCCCTCTTGATAGACTTGCTTTGCAAGACTTGATTGCTTCGTTAACTTTAATAGTTATGCATATCCCATATGACCATTCAAAGTCCTCAGACAACCTAGATTGATTCAAGTGTTTGATCCCTTAGTTCCACAGCCATTTGAACACAATTGAACTATTTACAGACATTGACACATGGGCCTTAGAATCTTAGGTTTTCCAGACCATGCAACGCTTCCACCTGCATTATCATTTCACAGTTGAAAAGTTTTGAACATCAGAAGTAGACAATGCTTACGAGTTCTAGAAAGAACTAAACCTGGGAGTCATAACTAGTTTCCACAATTCACCCATTTTTCCTATTCAAAAGCTATCCTCCCACACCTCTATGACCTTGTCTGGAGACTTCTACGAGGAAAACACAAGACAATTTCCACACATTCCACAACCGGTTCAGAGCATATTTGGTGAAATTGATATTGACCTAGAATTACTTCATTTCACCATTTTCCTTAGACTGCTCCATCTCATGCCCACTCAAGTTAGAGATGCCTTCATTTCTACCTTAGATGAGCAGATTCCCACAAGTGCCCATGTACAGGACAGTTAGATTGCCTTGATCACTTTCCTGTCCACTTTCAAATATTTTGCCTATTCGCCTTATTTAGCCTACCACATAGCCATTTATCCATTTCATTGTGGCTTTCCCGACATGACCCTTCGGGATGTCCCGTGTGCTTGAAGGTCATTTGTTGATTTAAAGTACATACAAAATTAGTGAACCCGACGTGAAGGACTAGTTACTTTTCATTTTCTTTATTTTTTCCTCTTTTTCATCCATCATTCTCCTCTCCCATTATTCTACGGGTATTTATATATTCCCCCGAATATGTCAGGTTAGGAATACGACATAGACCCCATCTTGGGTCTTGAAGCGTAGTACAACCATATGGGTATGCAACAATCACCCTCATTATCAGGGTGGGTTGATAATTATTCATCCAACCTACCTTCACCTCACACTCCTTCTCCTCAAGGTGCCAACAAATGGTTCATCTGTTAGGATTGAGGAGATCAATCAACCGGAGTTATCCAACTCAAACAACATGAAATTCATTGGAGATCAGTGTTTCTATCCCTAGGGTCTTGTCAAGACCCCAAATCAGCATGCAGTCTTGATCCTTTTTCCTCCTTTCCTCTCGTCTAATGATGAACTCTATGATCATGCTTCACCCAAAGAGATGAGCATCTCAACGTGATAGACCAATCCTTGGACAAGGATGTAAGGGTACACTGATGTTCTTCTTCAGAAAAACATTCTACTACCCCTCCTCCTAACAATAGAAAATACACCCAAAGAGGGGTGGTTTGCAAAATACCAATTCATAACAGGACATCATGTGCATTTGCCTCCTAACAAGGCTCAATATCTACACCTAGGCCAAATGCAACACCATATTTGAGCAATGTCATTTCAATGTTGGTGGATAGAGTTAGGGAGTTAGATGCTTTCCCAATCCTTCTCGTGTTTGATCTTTCATTCCGGGAAAGTTAAGGTCCCCCAACCATGCTCAGATCTCTAGTTATGTGCCTTCTATCCTATCAACTCCTTCGGTCTACATGTGTGTTCCTAGTCCTGGAGACCTCTTTAATGGATCAAGAATGTTAGGTATGCCCTCTCACACTTCATATAGGTACCCTCCACAGACATCAACCAAAAGTACTTTCTCAAATGCCATTCCTAACAGGCAATGCGACCTTCCTTGGTTTCACACCTACTAACTCTGATATAAAAAAAATGTTCCCCCATATCTTTACATATGTATTCCAAATCACCACAAGTGGATATGCTTTCTTTTCCTGGCTCATATGCTTAGCCTCAAGGGATACCCTATACTCCCGCTAAGTGCTTATGCTATGCAACTGTATCACCTCCCTATTTCACCTCCACCTCCCCATCAAGGATTGTCTATGGTAGAGATCATATGCGGTGGGCACATACTCTAAATATCTTAAGGAGCCCCCTGATTTTACCATAAAAAGTGTGATGCTTCCATGCGACCGTTACCTAACCTTCCAAAATTCAAAGGGGAGGGGAGATCTGAATGCTCATATTAAAGTGTATGCAACCGTCATTAGAGAGTTTCTCCCATGGGATGTAGTTGTTGCTAATATATTCCCTAAGACCCTTAAAGGGAATCGCTCTCGACTGGTATCTATAGAATACCATAAGCCTCAATCCATTGGTTTAAACAGACTCATTTTAGAGTTTATAAAGGCTTTTGACATGAACAAACTCTTGTAAACATGGAATTCAGGGAATTCCTCCACATTAAGCAAGAGCACAATGAATATGCCACTCCACTTCATTTAGAGGTAGCAACAAGTCCTCTACTCCTAAGCCAGTGCTCCTAACATGGATCAAATAGATATTTGTGACCTATTCCTCCATTATCTCAATCGAAAGACTAAGGAGGAAGTACAAAAGTTCCCTCTCAGGAGTTACTGGGAATTTTTAGAGGGCACCCTCTGCTATTTACCAAGTGGCAAAAATGATAGCAATCAAAAGACCTATGGCTCGAACAGGAGACTGGTCACTCCCTCACAAGGGAATTCAAATTACCTGAATTGTTCTAACAACAACAAATCAAGGACCCAAATTCCTTAACAAGAACCATGGTGCTACGAAAGATGGTGTCGCTGATCAAGCTAAAAAACCAAATGTCATTAGCACAAACAATGATAAATAATGGAAATAACAACGCAAATACCAAAAATTAGATGTATTAACAATTTCACTCCTCCTGTTTAATGTGGTTGACTTTAGTTGACCTCCTCCACCTCAGTAAGTCCAGGCCCAAGGCTCGGTTATCCGAACCCAAGTGGTTATTTGAACCATTATCATAACCAAAGTCAAAGGCCTTCGAACTTCAATTATAACAACGAACAAAAAAACAACAATAGAAACTATGGACCATAACAAAACTATAGTAAGATATCTCGTGATTATGATCCCAATTTATACTATCGCTTTTATAGGGTTTGAGGAAAAAAATGCACGTTCGTTTCGCGGTTGTAAAAAATTTATACAAGGACTTTTAGAGGACCAAAGACAACGCTTTATTGAGATGTTTTTGGCTAATCCTACCGATGCCAATGCAAAATTCTCACATGGGGCTTGTTTCCCCTCATAACGCTCCTCTTGGATTCTAGAGAGACCCTGTTCCAACGCATCCCAAGAATGGAAAGCTTAATCCACATGGTACCAATAAGGGGATTCCCATAAAGATGCCCATAGAAATATCTGTAGGGAAAAACGATCACGAAAAATCTACATCGTCAAATCCTCTAGCGGCTCCTCCTTTAGATGGTTAGAAACAAACCAATATTGTAGGTTTGGTTGGTTGAGTCAGAGACTACGCGAGGTTAATGCAACTACCCACACTCATGATTATTCCTCAAAACCTCTTCATGTGTATCCTTAAATGTCAAACGATGCACCATTGGCTCCTAAACCAGTAGGGGCCTATGATTTAATCATGGATTTGACCAAGACCTTTTCACACATTTCCTTTTTGGATTTGTTAAAGAATTCCCCTGTGCACTGAGCAAATTTATAAGAGGTATTAGGCCTTTGTCATTTAATTCACGTTACCCCTCCCTTGAAATCCCAATTTAATCATATAGAATTTGATGTCTATCCTCCAGGGAAGCCCGAGAGGGATGTGGGGTTTGTATTTGATATTAGCAAGATGCCAACGGATGCTGAGTTGACACAAAGAGGTGATCCTACATTGTACCTCTAGGTTTGGATTTACAACAACTATGTCAAGTGTGCGATGATAGATGACGAGGCCTACTGTAAATGTTCTTCATTTCTTTAGGAGCTCGAATATGGAGAAACCAATTGTTCTTCAACATGAAATACATTTAGGGGCTATGAGAGTCTTAATGTAACTTCCATTTGGGACCATAGTGCTTCCAGTTACCCTTATACCAAATACCGTGTTGACTAAGTTTCATATTATAGATTAGGAAACCAAAGTATAATACGGTCCTTGACTGAATTTGGATTCATATAATGAAGGAAATCCCTTCCATGTTTTTCCAAGAGGTCTGATTCTTTCACCTAGGTAAGGTCTTCATAACTTAGGGTGACCTAAATCCATTTGACATCCATTTGTCCAATCTAAAGAAGAAAATTAGGATTCTTACTGAGTTCTAACTCCCAACTAATCAGTTGAAAAAGCCTTAGGATGCAAATCTCGAGTCCCGTCTTATTCCTACGACCGAATTGGATATCCCTAAGGTAAACAAAGGGGTCAATTCTAGTGAAGTTAAGGCTATTTTAGTAGAAACCGTATCAACAAAAAATACAATAGAGATTGTTAAGATTTTGGAGAATGATTCGTGTATTGTTCTCCCATTCAATTCTTTGGGCATAAGACACACTCTTCAGATTGGTTCTCTCCCATTTAGTGTCTTTGACAAGGTTTGCATGGTTGAAGTTTCAGAATTTTGGGAAGAAGATTCCAAGAAATATCAAGCTTCCATCTTCCCTGATGATTGCTAGACTCTTGACTATGACAGTGTGAATTGCTGCTATAGCACTAGGGCAGGGGTGATCCTTACTTCTCCAGAGGGGAGCGTCATGCATTTCACCTTTAGGTTAAAATTCAAATGTACAAAGAATGCCACAGAGTATGAGGCTCTTCTTCTTGGTCTCATCGTAGCCAAGAGGATGGGTGGTTAACAACGTTAGAGTTTTGGGTGACTCCCAACTTGTTGCTAATCAAGTATTTGAAGTCTATGAGACAAGTGTTGAGAACCTGTAGCTCTACAAGTCCACTATGCTAAAAATTTGTAAGGGTTTTGACATTATCTCTATCGAAGCCATATCTGGAGAGAATAATCAACTGACCAATTTCATGGCCACATCTTCCTCAGAGTTTTGCCCAAATGAGGATTTGAAGGAAACTACGTTTACTGTCTCAATTTTATGCAAAACCCCTTGTTCAAAGAATGCCAACCCAATTCTATTTTGGCATATGTTGAGGCCGATAATGAGCCTGCCACCATGGATTTCACAGAGAATGATGAGGCAATCCTAGGATTCCTCAATGCTTATACATATCTTCATCCTGCAAACCATAAGAGAGGCTTTTCTCTTAAACCTCACCCTTCCTCCTACTTTGGAGATCACATGATGTATCCTTCCTCATCAGAGGGTCTTGAGATCTATGAGGTAGGGTAAGAAGAATTAGAACTATCTCTAGCCCCAACTGAGTTGGAAGAGGGTAACACCTCTTTGATCGAAGGAACCGTAGATATCAATATAGGGATGGAGGAAGATCCTAAGATCTTGAAGCTCGGTTCTTCTTTAAATCCTGATGAGATAGAGGCACAAACAAATGTTCTCAAAGAACATTTGAAATCCTTTGCCTTCAGTTATAAGGAAATGATTAGAATCACTCATGATGTTGGTAGTTCACAACCTCATCATGAAGACTGATGCCAAGCCCATAAAACATAAGTCCTGACCCATGAAGCGAAAAGTGCCTTTAATGGTTAAGGAGGAAGTAATGAAAATCCTTCAGGTGGGTTTCATTAAACTAGTGGCCTATTCCATGTGGGTGTCTAACATCATCCTTATCCATAAAAAGAATGGGAAGATACATATTTGTATCGATTTTAGAGACATTAACAAATCCTGTCCTAAGGATGATTTCCCATTGCATTCCATCGATGTTATTGTAGATGCAATAGATGGTTATGAGCCGTCACTTATGGATGGCTTCTCCACCCATAATTAGATAAGGATCTATCAGGAGGATCAAACTAAAACTACCTTTACTACTCCTTGGGGTTCATTTTGCTACGATGTCATGTCGTTTGGCTTGAAAAATGTCGGGGCTACTTATCAACGAGCGATGATATACATCTTCCATGATATTATTCATAATATTATAGAGTCTTACATCGATGATCTGCTGGCTAAAGCTAAGAAACGTTGTGATCACCCTGAGGTGCTTTGCGTTATCCTCTCTCATCTTATTAAATATAGTGTAACGTTGAATCTAGAAAATTACGTATTCGGCATGACGGTAGGCAAATTTACTGGGGTATATCATTTCTTCTCAAGGAAATGATGTAGATCTAGAAAATTTTAGGGTAGTTTCTCTAGATGAATCCACCTTCAGATGAATCAGGCATTAGGTTTTTTCTGGGTAAACTTGGAGCAATCTATAGGTTTATTCCCAATCTAACTTGTGTTGTCCATCCTAATAACAACTTGTTAAAGGAGTGTAGTAAAGAGTGGACTTGTAAATGTCATGAAGCATTTGAGTCAATTAAATGTTTTCTCATGTCACCCCCTACACTCATGCCACCCAAGGCCAACCGTCCCTTGATATTATACTCTCAAGCCATTGAGGTCTCGCTTGCTTACATGTTGGCACAAGAAGATGATGATAAGTGTGAGCATGATATTTACTTCATCAGTCTCAGTCTGCTTGACTATGAGACACATCATACACATGAAGAGAAAGAATTCCTGACAATAGTTTTCACAATCAAAAGGTTAAGGCATTATATGTTTAACTAGGAAATGAGAGTAATCGTCAAGTTTGACCAACTGCGAACATTTCTGAATCAAGGTGACTTATCTAAAAAGGATGGACATTTTCTTACATTGATGGGTGAATTCAAACTTACCTTCATTAACCAAAAGTCTGTTAAAGGAAAAATTATTGCTGATTAGTTGGTGGACAACCCGATAGATTACAGAGACCTAGTAGACATATATTTCCTTGATGAGTGTGTATTCTACGTGGAAACAAAGCCTCCCTTTGCATTGTTTACTTGGTATTCTGATATCATTAATCACATCATGAACCATACGTATCCTGAGGGAGAAAATTCATAACAGAGGTGGTGGCTATGTGTCATAGCTTCCCAAATATGCAATTGTAGAATAAGTTCTCTATCGTAGAGCCTTCAACGACATGCTTTTGAGGTGTGCAGATGAAGAATATTCAAAAAGGATTCTCGTTGAAGCACAAAATAGAGTCTATGGGGGTCGCTTAAGGGGGCATGCTACCACTCAAAAAATTCATCAAATGGGTTATTTTTGGCCCACCTTAGAGCATGATGTTGTATATCAAGAATTCTCACATGAGATACACATCACTTCTCAAGATCTACAACCAATTGTGATACCCTAGACCTTTTCTACTTGGGGTCTGAATTTGATAGGGAATTTTCCTTCTTCTTCTACAGATGGCCACTACTTTATCATTATGGCCACATAATATTTTACATAGTGGGTTGAGACCATGCCTCTTACTACTGTACCTAGGTCTGTGATCACCAAATTCAATTTTAATCAGATCATCTGTAGGTATGGAGTCCCACAAGTCATTATCTCAGATAATGACACGTCCTTCAAGAACAAAGAGGTTCGTGAGTTGTGCTCACAATTCAAAATATTGGATCACATGACTTCTCTATATTACCCTCAAGCTAGTGGAAAAGCTGAGGCAACAAATAAAACATTAAAGTCCATACTCCTCAAAACAATAAAGGAGAATAAACGTGATTGGAATTTAAAGCTATTTCTGGCCTTGTGGGCATATAGGTATTCAAGTTGCCTAGCCTCTGAATATATTTTCAAAGAATTTTAGATGAAGATGTGTATCGAGAGGCACAAGTGGTTCAATTGGAAACCCTTGATGAAGCTCAACTTAGTGCTGAGTAGTGATACAACGTTTAAGCTAATAGGATGGCCCGTAAATATAATAAGAAGGTTTATGAACGTGAAATATACATAGGTGATCTAGTGCTAAGACTTGATAATTGGATTGACAAAAAGAATGATGGAGGAAGAAAGTTCAGAACTAAGTGGTTAGGTCCATATCGGGTCATGAAGGATTATAAGAATGACATGTATCATCTATGTAATTTAGAAGGTGAGGAATTTGGTGAGTTAATAATTTCAGTTCACCTTAAATGTTTCTACACATGATTCATTTACATTTCCATTTGTACATTTTTGCATCGACTGCATATCATTTGCATAGTAGTATTTGTAAAATTGTAAAACAAAGAAGTTACTTTTCAAGTGACTTTCATAAATAATTTTCTAAAAATAGGCAAAGCATTCTATCACACTTCTCCAAAATATTCATTATATCATCCCTAGATTATTCAATCTCTTTATCAGTATAGTAAATGGAGTTTTACATTGATGCTACCAAGAACCTATACAATTACTTCTATGCATGGTTGCTTAATGCTTGGGTGTTTTTCCCACAGTCTGTACTAGGAGCTTCTTGGTGTCACATCTCTCCTTAACAATTTCTCCTTTGACGAATCAATCTAAAAAATTTCACCTAGATTTCCTGTTTTCCTATCTCAAACTTTGGTGTTGATCCCTCACATCCTACTAGTTGGGTGGGGTTGATGCTAGGGGAAAGTATTACTTCCCAAAAAGTACAGATTTTAAAATTAAAAAAAAGGATAAACAAACAATAATCACAAAACAATTTCATTTTGCAAATAAAACTACACTTATTTTCCCTACTAGTATTCGGTGATGAGGCCATGTTTCGTATAGGTAGCATGATGCTAGGAAAGGAGGGTAGTTCCCTCACTCACCTATGCTTGGTCCTTGGTGATGAGCCCATGCTTCTTATTGGTAGCATGGGGCAAGACATAGGGGGTCCCTTCAAATAAATCAATAAGTTGAAAACAGGTCAATAAGTAAAAAGTGCTTTAAGTTCTTTAAAATAACTAGCAAATGAATTAGATGAGTGAGTTACAAGAAAGTTAATCCATAAACCATAATTTTTCAGTCATGAGGCCACCTATGGGTCTAAGTATAGTTAAAATTGCAAGAAAACTACATTCTAAGATGGATAGTTAGTCTTGCCTAATTGGGTCTTTGTTAAAATATTATCCTTATATCACCAACTACATTCATTAAGGTCATATAACTCATGTCCTTCTCGGATCTCGGTGTCGAGCCTTGGCATATTACTAATTGTGTGGAGTTGAGAATGGAGTGGGTTCATTTTATTATTTTATCACTTTCATCAAGTTTGCTAACAAAAACAGGAATATCAAAAGTTGCTTGAAAACCAAAGTTTTAAATTTGTAATTTATCTTCATATGTATTTCATACATATCAAAATACAAAAAATAAATAAAGATCATTCTGTTACACATTTGCATCATCATCATCATTCATGCAAGCATATAAAAGTATCAGAGATTCTACACATCTAAGAGTACACAGATGAAACAAGTCATGAAAAAGTAAAATCTTACACAAGATATCCGAGTGAAAAAAAATCATATATGTATATATCTATAATAATCAAGTTTGTATACAATGTTTTCACACTACCAAGTGTGGTCAAAACACTCGCAATGAGCACAAAATCCAAAAAATTTGATATATGTGTCCAAAAGTATAATAAAGCATTAAAGCATATAGCCTAGCCCTCCTTACAGGATATAAATGAAGGAGCACGATGAGGACTCCTGTTGCGGCTGTTATGATGTGAGTGGAAGCCTCCATGAATGGAATGAGAAGAATGACCATGAGATGGGGCATGTGATCTGCTAGTGGTAGTTTTGCTGCGAGAGTGGCCTTGCTACCATCTCCTCTCAGCTAGTCGGTATGCAACAAGCTTGGTCCTTGTCTCAGTCATAATCTCTGCATCTCGCTAGACTAGTGCAAATACATCAGTATGACACCCAGTCATCTATGGCTACCCCGCATCTACAAGCATATCTTCTCACGTCTTCCTCACGGGAAGGAGTAATGTATATACCAGGATCCGACGATTAAAATCTCGCCATCCATCAATAGTGGCTGTAAAACACAAAAGAAAATAATGGTGAGTTAGATTTTTTTTGGAAAAATAAAAAAATATATACAAAGTGCATAATCCACTAAAATTTCTAGTTTAGATAGTAGAGTCTAGAGGAGAGTGTTCACTTACTCGGATCTCTTGGTTACCAGGATGGGTCTACTGGCGTTGGTGGTGGAGGTAGAGCTGCTACAGGCACCTTCTCTCCTTTACCCTCCTCTCCTCGA
The DNA here is from genome assembly GCA_019776745.2 of Taxus chinensis. NCBI lineage: Eukaryota > Viridiplantae > Streptophyta > Pinopsida > Cupressales > Taxaceae > Taxus > Taxus chinensis. The sequence continues at coordinate 543,978,175 of CM034151.1, read as the reverse complement.
CCCTCCTCTCCTCTGATCTCCTCTAAAGCCACCCACTATCACATAATAGATTATTCATCCCCTACTCCTCATACAAGTGATAGGGTATTCTCCGTGAAGAAAGTCTCAGCATCGGCCTTAGCCTTGGCCCTCGTTACTATGGAAGCCTCTTTACTGGCTCTACACTCAGTATCAATTTCATCATGTCCCTCTTCGTTACCTTCCTCATGACCCTCTTCCTCATCTTCCTCCCCCTCCCCGTTATACGTAGGTACGACCTCAATTTGTAGTATAAACCTTAGTCTGGCCGGATTTGGGGCAGTCTGCGGGGTGTAGATTGGGACTCTAGGAATGGCGATGAACCACTTGAGATTGCCCTTAGGGCCAGCTCTAGCCTCTTAAATCCTATGGTAAACAATGGGAACTACTGAGAGGGCATCAATTTAAGGTAACCCAAATGTTGGGACACCATCTTAGCTGGATGGACCTCTACCCTATTGGTCTTGTCCACAAACTGTGTAGTGGTGTTGTATGTGGCCATGAGAACAACATCCTCCCCCATAGGCTGACAATGTGTGGATACGGCCATGCAATCATATCATCTATGGTTAGTGTGCTAACTGGTTGATGAAATCCCTTTGGTGGGGCCATAACTTTCCATCTCGAGGCTCTTATAACCCCAGGGTGTACAATCCTAACACCCCTATGATAGGAGATCATCCTCTCGTAAATCCAACCCATAAAAAGTGAAGAATGATTTATTTTCCCCCCATTCTAACAACTCTATAAAGATTGTGGTATGTAGCTCCTAAGATGTCTATACCCCATGCATAAACGTGACCATACTACTCTATGCTCTGGATAATAGGGGCCTACAAATAAAGTAACTTGTACCCACCCTAGTCCTCGACCAAGTGCAAAACCAAAATACCAATGATGGCCTTTCACAAAGTGGGAATAAGGGTGGAGGAAAATGACAGTAATCTCATGCCATGCTTGGCCTTGGTATGACGTGCTAATGGATCTCCCATACATGTGGCCCATTGGCATGATTGTATTATAGAAACAACACTAGATAATATAAATCTCCTAATATGAACCCCCAAAATTCTCTAGGTATTGTCAAGAGTGAAGGTCCACTCTCCTATAACACAACGCATCTAGAAATTGCTTCGTTCTGCATCCCAATAACTCAATAGATCAACTAATAAGTAACTAGCTGGTGCAAGTATCTATGTTTGGGATATCCTCCATATCCCAACCTTGTGTAATGTATCCCTCTCAGCCTGGGTAAGACTATATGAGATCAAAGGAAGCCAATCACACTCTTTGGCTCTACTCCATCTGATATACGGGCCCTACATACACCATAACATCAAAAAGAGTAAGTTAGAAACATCTCATACATAATAATCTCATCAAAAACATCATAGAACAACAAAAAAACCAAAAAAATTCTTCACACTTAGTCAATTTTGGCCTCTCGCTCGACAATAACGCAACCGACCCTCTAACAGAGCGACATTTATGTGATCGCCCCTCTGTGTAGATTGACGGTTGTGCAACTACCCCTCTGCATAGAGCGATGGTTGCGTAACCTCTGTCTGTAGAGAGTGATGATCTTGTCCGAAAAGGACGTGTCGTACCCTACGACCTAAAAAGTTCAAAAAAGATAAAAAATGACCATTTTTGACAAAATAAAAGATAAATACACATAGGCACCCCCCTTGTGAAAATTTTTACTATAGAATTATTGAAAATAACCCCCCCAAGATGAATTTTTCAGAATTTTCACATTATAGGTTAAAAATGAATAAATGTAAATAACTCACATGTCCATGAGCCATTACTCCTCCCACTGGTGGGGCAGCCATCATGTTTGAATTCTCTTTGATTTGACTATACTCATATGTAAAACCATCATAGGTGATCTAGAGCTCAAAAATCGCTAAGTGGGCAGGTGAAAATAATTTCTAACAATAGTGATTTTGGTTATATATGGTGTGTTTTAACTCTACTTTTCGAGTGTGTGTGTTTTGCAGGGCTGTAATGCTGGCGCAAGTATATTTCTTTCCGCGAGGGTATGGTAAGTCATCTTATCATTTTGTTTTAACACATTTTGTTAGTTTTATATTATATCTGCACTTGATTCTATTTTTTTTTTCTTGCAGGTAGTGGGAAGCTTGGATGGGCGTCACCTCAACACACGGGCATGTCAAGTATAATTTCTAACTTTCCCATTTGGGAGCACCATCCTTGGACTCTAAGTTTTACACCTCTTCATGGATAATTTGAAAATTCATGGTTAAACTAAACCTACTCCTAACAAAGAAAGTTGTAAAGCAAAACTACAAAATTAAGATACTTCGTATAATAGTAACTAGCAAGTTACTATAGACCTTGTCATTAAACGTATAACTTGACTTAATCTCTAAATGACGAAATCTACTTAGTAATAAGATAACTATATTATGAAAGGGTGGAACCTAAGTCCCACCTATCTACTTGATTGAACTCTATCCACACCATCTTATGATGGCTGTGGGAAGGGTAATAATTATTTAATGACTAAAATCATTAAGTAATCATTATTTTTCCCATATGTTTCCTAAGATGGGACTAATAATGTACTCTCAAGATGAGAGGCGAGACCTATATTTTATGCCTTCTTAATACAAGAACTTAAACATTAAGTTAATGAGACATGATCTAGATAACTGTGTGGTGATGGGACAAGTTTTGTTTGGCTTATGTGTAGTTACGAAACTAAGCATAGAAATCATAGCTTGAAGAATTTGGCCTAAGTAGTGTACTAGCTAAATACATTATCAGTTCGCTGAGTTCCTATCTAATGGTGTGAGATGCAAGATGAAACTCAGTTAACTAATTTTTAGGTAGACACTTAGGAAGTACACCAGTTCTCAAACCAAAATGAATAGGTTAACCAATTGCATAAAAGTTATGCACACTCAAAAAGAGTGATGATAAAATGGATTAAGTAGATATAATTGACCTTTACAGCTGTACATGGTTATGATGTTATCAGATGGATTGTAAAATATATTTCATGCTGGATTATAATTTCTTCTAGTTAAAATCATTAAAAGCATTTATTGGGGTTAAGGGGTTTGTTTTAAAAGAAAAAAAATCCCTTAATTTGGAGTTTTCATAACATGGGTGTTACAATTCAAACACGATGGTGAAAAACCCAGTGGCATCTGAAGAGGGACAAGAATAGGTGAATTATAAGCATTTTTTTCCCCTTAAAATCATACTTTTTCTTGAAGTTAGCTCTAGGGGGATATTTTGAATAAAATTATAGCCAAAATGTTTGTTATGGGGGTGGTTTGTAGGTTTTGTGATTTATTTGAAGTAATTTAGTCATTTTATCAATTTTTTGATATTTTTAATTTGAAGGGCATGAACTGTTTCAGTGACATGATTGCCATGGAAGTTGCACAACTGCTACTCTACACATATTATAAATTACAAAATCATTGTGGAATTTTCACATCCACCACTCTTTGTAAAGTGGTTGTGGTGGGGTAGTTGTGCAACCACAACTCTACTCCGAGAGGTGGTTGAGTGATTGTCATAACTTTTGCCATTGTTTTTTTTTTTAAATTTTTAAACGATTTTGACTAGAACTTTGAACTGGAGGGTTAAGGGACCCCACCCAAACATAAAAGAAAGAAGAGAAATAAAGACCACAGACAGAAGGAACAAGGTCAAAGACCGAATGCCCTCTGAGTAGAGAAGGGGACCAGGAGGGTTGAAACGAAGTAGGTCAGAGAAAAAAGTACAACCAAAATAACCACGAAAGACAAGGAGGGAACCATGACAAAAGACAAAGAATAGGAATGGTTTGAAAGGGAAAATACCACCAATGAGTGCCAATCTCATATCATGTCATGAGCCACACCACCAACATTACCTCTATCACGCTGCAAAGCTTCTCGATGTAAGAATCGAAAACTGACACTGCACGGTTCCTTAACTCGTTGACGTTGTTGATGGTAGAGTGAAGAGGGAAAATGGCCACATCAATATCCAATGAAGGAAGAAGATGAGAGTCAGGGTGACCATGCATGAAGATAGTGTCAATATTTTCTACATAATGAAGTAAAGCCCTATATTTACCACCAATCCATTGAATACCTCTCCTAGAGCCGATAGCTAATTCATCAACTTCCTCGATCAATAGAAGGGGATAAGGTAATTAAAAATCCACCAACTCATCGTGAAGGTCACTCTGGTGAACATGGTAGATGATGTCATTTTCCATGAATTCCACAGTGGTAGGAACGTGATGAAGAAGAAGGCTAGAAAGAGATGAAGGTGGCTGCAATATCAGAATTAGCACGATATCTACGTGATTCAAATAGGTAGGTTTCCACCAAAAAATTTTCAATAACTTCAGCTTTACTATGGAAGGAGTACCTGAAGATATCAGAGAGATGGTGCCAATTGATTTCCAAAAAGAGTGCCAACTCCTACTGCTCTCCATGAAGAGAGTGAAATAGAAAGCCCAAGAAATCCATGAAAAACAAACTAGGAAAACCCAGAAAAAAGATGGGAGGACAAAAGGCCGATGACCAATTAAAAGGACGAGACGTTAGCAACACCATTATTAAGATGATGTAAACCTACTCTTTATTCATGTGAGATGATCACAAATAATCTTGACTAGAATTTTGGGTTACTTGAAGTTTTGATGGCATTCGACGTATCAATGACAAAGTTGGTAAGTAAATAGGCGGCACTGTTTGCCTTGCGAAATGTGTGATTGATGCTCTAGTTCTTAAGTTTTCTTAGTCAATACAAGATGTTGGAAATATAAAAATTAAGGTGTCAAGATGTAGCCAAACCTTTAACAACATCATGTATAATGACTTGCGAGTTGCCTTCAATCATGAGTGACTCACAACCATTATGAACTGGAAGTTCAACCCCTTCCAAAAGGGCTTGGGCTTGTTGGTCCGCAAATCTATCACTTGGGTAGATCTTTGGATAGATGAGCCAACAGTGTGTAGGGCATAGCCCCTCTTTGAGTCAGCAAAGTGAAACTGGTTTATTGCTATTCTACTAGCAGGAATCTTTGCAAGTCTCACAATATTCCACCTCCAAGGGGGTTTGGGATCTCATCCCAGTTGGGGTATTTCCGATTGTGAAAAGGAGCGAAAGAAGTGAGGTGAGGAGATAAGATAGATCTGAAGGGAGAAAATAAATGAATTCCAAAGCAGAAAGGTTAGAGGGTCTATGTTTTGGGCTGGTAGTAAACAGAGCCGAACCTACTTGCATAGACGAACAAAGCAATACTGATGAATAAATGACAAAAATGTAGAGATAGATTCAACATAATAAACACATGAATCTGACATAAGAAATATTAAATGCTCATAACACACATATTCAACACAAAGTCTTAATATTTGTATTAATGTTTTCTTCTGTTACAAAAAGCTCAAAGTCTTTTCTTCTCACATCTATTTTTCATCTAAAAAGTATCCACCACTGAATACAACAAGTATCCCAGTTTATATAGAAGAAGGAGAAGAGAGAAGGCAAAAAGAAACCAACAACTAATTACAAAATATCTAAAAAATATTTAAAATTCAATGTTGACTTTGGTCAACTTGGTGGATGACAACATCCCATGGTGCAACATGGATGATGTCATCATTTGTACCAACATACTCTTAGATATTTACAAAAAGGAAGCCAAGTGGAAGAAGGCTATTCATCGTCGTCTCACGGCTGAAAGGGGGTATCTTGCTTCTATTGTTGTTCGGGAGAGGTGATGTGGAACTGGGTCTAATATTCCATGAATTTACTGACCATCGACTGAAGTTGATCTTGGGCAGGACCCTTTGTATGATCGCCGATGACCTCACAAGTCTATCGCTCATCTCTGAGTTTTTTAGGGAGCTTGAAATATTCATTACCTGCCTCCATTAGGTACCCCACAAAATCATGGCAAGCCAGAAGGTTATTGATGCATTCAGTGTCAAAAGTGGCTTCTGGCCCTAGCCCTTGCGAGACGATCTCCTTGAAGATCCAGATAGTTTCATCTGCCTTCCTCAAGGTGAAAGAAGGAGTAAGCAAGCCTGGAGACATTCTTAGAACAATTTGCTCCATTTGATGCATTGCATCCAGGGCTTCCTCCTTAACCTTGTCAATCTTCTCCAGGACAAATTTCATCTGATCGACTTGGTAGTCCAATGCAGTAATTGAAAATGCCGAATTTTACCAAATCATCGAATGAGCAGTCGAGCATTTTTTGGAACATCTCGTGTTGCAACCTAGCATGGTATAACTCTTCAGAGATAGGTCCTACAATTGCTTGGAGATCTTTGTTCACCCGACTAATGTTCTGATACAATTCGGTGAACTTGACAATTACCTCCTCACTGTCTTTGAGGATTTGATATCTCCAGGCGGAAACTGCCATACCTTGTTCACCAATTTTGGCGTACTCATTTATCTTATCCTGACTTAGGACTTCAGGAGTTTCGGTGGCAGTTGTAGGAGGCGCACTGCCCATTTTCTGCAGGGCGTGGAGAAGATGCTTGTTCTACTCCTTTAATAACCTCTTCTCTTCCTTTGCTTCTTGGAGCTTCTTGCAAAGGGCATCCATCACAGATAGGGCCTCTCCTTGAAGACTTTCAGAAGATATTCCCATTGTGACCTACGTCACTGTATAATCTGTAGGAGACAGATCCTTTTTCTCCTTTGAAGGATCGAGATACGCGATCTCCTTTACTCTTTCTCCCGATGCACTCTAAGAGAAGCGGGTTATAGGATTTTGCTTCTTAGCCCCCTTTGCCGGGATGACAGAAAAGTCCATTGGTGCAATGGGGACTTTCCTCTTCTGCTGGCTCAGATGCTGGGAGATCCATGCTGGACTTAAGGGAGCGGAACCAGAGGTGGAAGAGAGAACAACTACAGTGGATGAGGGGAAATGGGTCGAGACACTTGGTGGCGGTATCGAGAGGGAGGCCGAGAAAGCACTCACGGAAGGAAGAGACACTGCAGGGGAGGTAGTCGCGGGAATGGAAGGGAGCTGAGAGATTAGAGAAGAAATAATGGGGGACAGCTCCACGAGAGAAGAGAAGATGGAGGATGAGGAAGGGGGAATACTAGAAGATGGGGGAGAGGATACGACCGAAAGGAATGATCGCTTGAGGCACATGAGGAGGGGAAGGAGGAGAGGGAGAAGGAATAGAAAGGACCTCAGTAGCTGTAGCTGTGGAAACACCCTGAGTGGATGTGTCAGTCAGAACACCTTCTACCGCTTCTTTCTCTGGGGATACCAGACTCACAACCTGTTTTTGTGCGGCTGAAGGAGGGCTGTTAGGAGCTTCTTTTTGAGTGGAGCTTGATTCTCCCTCTTTATCCTTGCCTTTGCCCTTTGGCTGATGTTTCGGCCTAACGGGTGTGTTGCCCAAAGGGGACGTGGTGAAATCTACTCTGAGGTAGATAAGGCCATTCATTTTGCACCAGTCTTCTATTCACCATAATGTTTCTTTGAACCTCTCTTCAATGGTCTGGGGTGTTTTTGTTCTGTCAATTGCAGCAAACGGCCAGTTGCCCCCATCTGTGTCTAGATACACCTGATCAACTTCTTGATCAGTAGTTTGATAACCCTTTGGAATAATGGCTACGCCATATTGAATAATCTCCGCCAAGGCCAGGCGAGAGTGATCCTTCCTTCTAAGTTTGACCTCATGATACAGGTCGATATAAATGTCCTCGATCTGTGGAATGTGGATTGGATCAAGTTTTACCTTGGGAAGGAAATTTCTTGGATCGAAGGTGGGCCTTGCCGGGAAGTTGTGCTTTAGATTGAGTAGTTCTAGCTCTGCAAATATCTCCCAGGACTTGGTGTGAGAAGTGCAGGTATATCTGCCCACTGTGAGGGGGAAAGGAGTTCCACCCTTCTTCCTCTTCAGACACTTCTCATGGTATGTTATGAGCTACCTGGACAACTCCAATAGGATCAACTTAGGGCTAGCATACCTTGGAAATTTAGTGGGCTCCCCCAAGAAGTTAGCTACTCTAAGATAGGTGAAGGTGGGGAATTGGGTAAATAGTGCTTCCCACTTCTCAGTCGCTGTGACTATGCTCTTGGTCGTTCAACCATGAGTCATATTTGGCCTTAGAAGGCAGACGATGCCGTAGAATAAAGCATTGTTGATCTTGGTAAACTATGAGATGCTATTCTCTAGCTTCAACTCTGGGTAATATTCATATATCTTTACTTGAGGCCAAACCCCACATCGGCTCAGTGCTGGATAATCCCTCTCTGAGGCTGCAGCGTAGACTACGTAGGAGTTCATGTAAAATCTCCTCGTCGTGGTGAATTGTTGGAGCTGCTCAGATATGGTGCTGCTTATTATCTCTGCCCATTCAAAGTGCTGATCGGGCACATTGTTATTCATGGTCTCCAGGTACCTGAGCATCCATTTGTGAAAGTAATGGGCACAAGAAATCCCAAATACTCTACTTAGGAAGGTGATAGTATCACTCAATTCCTCGGAGAAGTCGCTACAGTGAATAACCTGTGGCCACCTGGTTATCATCTTCTTGTTTTTCAAGTACACTTCGTTCATCAGTTGCATGCATTTGTCCTTGTTATCCTCCCATGCCTTGGTGCAGTCTTCTTGTCTTACAACCACAAAGTGTCAGTGGTGGGGAATGCCTAGCATGATCTCAAAGTGCCGGGCAATGAGGTTGATTATGACCTCTCCCTTTTCATTTTTGACACACCTTGTGTCTTTGGTGTAACAGCGGGCCACCAACATCATAAAATCATTATTTACTACATTGATGGGGATTCCCCCAGCAAAATGCAGACCACTACCCACCAACTTGTCCATCCAAGGACTTCCTGTGACCCTCCTGGTTCTTGCCTAGAAATATTCCATGTCAATGTGCCCAAGTTCAAAATCTCTAATGTCCAGGTCACATTCTGCATGGGACTCAGGCATTCTGACCCTTTGATACTTGTATTTCATCTCTTCCTCTGTAAGCTTAGCCTTACCCTTTAACTTGGTTGGCCTTTTGCTTGATGTAGACATATGTGGATTTGAGTTCAGTTGCTGATCTACAAGAAGGAGCGAAGTACAATGCAAAAGAGCCATGTTAGATGTCAGATCTTCCATTAAAGCTTCACAAAACGAGGAGTTAGCACTTTTAAGGCCTCAGGGTGCAGGGCGCAAAGATACTGCAGGCTGTAGGCTTAATAGAATGGTGCACTGAATTAGAGTGTTACAAGGAATGAATCAGCGCCAAAGGGTGCAGGGTGCAAGAATTTTGCATATGACATCTTTTCTTGTTGTAAATAGGAGTACACATGTGCTATTATATGTGGTTTTATACTGGGCACAAATGAGTTTAGTGTTGCATAGGAGCAGGATGCGCCAATGTTGCATGCGATTTGCATGTAACATGGGACTTTGGTGTGTCGAAGGGTGCAGGATTAATGTGTGTAACACCAAAATTGTGTGCGCAAAGGGGGACTTTGGTGCAACGCAGGGAAAGCTTGCATGGCATATGTTGTTGTAAGCGGGGATGCGCCTACGCCAGGTTTAGGATTTACTTGGTTTATGCATGGAACAGGGATCCTACATGTTGCAATCAAGGTCAGTGCGCCCTCTTGGTGCCACTGTGTTTCTTGTAACAAGGGTGGCGATTGCGCCAAGAGGAAAAATAAGGCCCGGGACTAAATTTTAGGTTTCTTGCCTCTTTCGTTCGTGATTTTCAGGTTTTCTTGACATGATTGACAGTGGGAGGAACACAACAAAGAGGTCTAGGTCCATTTTTTAGGCAGAGCCCTCTTGGCCAGTAGATCTGGAAAGAGGGTGAAAATGGCGTGGGAGGGAAGATTTGCAAGAACGACAGGAGGGGTTTAAAGCTTTTCAGGTCCATTGCATCCTACCTCACAAACAATCAAAACAAAACACGAGGAGTAAGAATCACTTACCCGGAATATATAGAATGTGAGAGACAAAGTGGGGTCCACGAACGTGACACGAGAATGACGGGCGCACTGACGGGTGTAGAGGAATAAAGTTTTTCATGTGTTTTCTGAATGTGAAAGTGACAGGGCTGATGCACCTATATATAGGCAAATGTGTAATAAATGTGCCAACCAATTTTTAAAGGGGCGCACCAAAAGCTGTGTCGACACGTAAAACTTTGTGCCCTTTGGCACGGATATGGTTTTTTTGACATGAAATTATCTGCGCCTTTGGCGCATATTTAGTATTGTCAACATTTCATTTTGAGCGCCTTAGCACACCAAAACATGGTGCAACATTTTTGTTGTTGACAGGAAGGCACATGTGCCTTGGCGCAGGAAAAAAAGGCACATCATGGGGAGGCGCAACAATTGTTGTGTCAACACTTCAAAGGGTGTGCCAAAGGAAATAAAGGGGGTGCAGATTTGTTCTGTGTTGCATAGACAAAAGGTGCGCCCAGCCAAAAAAGAACAAAAAGACCAAGTTCGGAGAACTAGATTTCCTGGAAAGGGATTTTATAATATTCCGAACGCTGAGGGGCCCTTGACGAGGGACCAGGAAAAAATTCTGGTATGGTTACCTGTAAAATTGCCCTCTTCAATTTTAAAGGATAACAGGGCTTTACTTAGATTGCAAGTTCCCTCATTGAGTGGGATGGAACTTGCCATAATAATTTCACCATTCTTTTTTCTCAGTAGGAAAACCACCCCAGATTTTCCTAGGTTACCTCTTGATGCCTCATCAAAATTGAGTTTATAGAATCCCAAGGGAGGTGGCATCCACCGTCCATTTCTCCTTCTGAGAAATTTTTCTAGCTGAGATAAGCCTTGACTAAAAATTGAGCCAAGAGAGGGGATTTTGATGAGGGGCCAAGATTTCCCGATATCAACATCAAGTGATGTGAATTTGAGATTATTGAGGCTATGAATGCTTACGTTTTCAGAAATGGCAACTTCCAATTTATTAAAGAATGAAGGAAAACTCAAAACCTCCTCCCTAAAAATGTGAAGATTACGTTCCCACCAAATGTGCCATATCAAAAGGAAATGCACAATTGACCAGATGGAGATAAGAGCACTTTTACCTCCCAACATAGGCCAAGATTTTAAGGTGTCCACAATGTTCCTACATGGAGCCCAAGCTAAGTTATTCTTGACAATTAACCAATTCCAACCCTAAACAACAAAGGGACAAAAGAGCAGGAGATGCTCAATATCTTCGTCAACATTATCAAAGAGGACACATTTAGAAGGACCAACAATGCCCCAAGATCTTCTTTGGAGTTGCGTGAGTAATTTCTTTTTAACAAAAAGAAAACCAAAGATGGCCACTTTCGGAATGATCTTGGAATTCCAACAAACGTTCCAGCTGGGAGCCCCTTTTACCAGAAATGGAGATGAGATTAGCATAACCAACTTTGACAGAGGAAGAGCCTGAGGGGGTGCCTAACCACAACAGTGAATCCCCTTGATCCTGCCGTATTAATTTTCTAGAGGAAAGGGCCTCTTTGAAGGAGGATATTTCAAGATCAGTTAGCCCAAGATGAGAAGGATCCTTCCAAAGAAAAGAAGGGGAGCCATCTAAGTTAGGAACACCATAGTCATTCAATTTATTGCCCCAAATAGCCTTGGTTATGTTCATAACTCTATTTAAATCAGGATTTTAATTACGGGGCTCAAACCCATTCCAAATGTCTTCCTAGAAATTGGCCCTTAGACCATTGCTGATCTTCCAAGAAATATGGTCCACAATAATATGCCTGCATTTACAAAGAAAATTCCAAATATGCGATCCCCTGGGAAGATCTTCGCTGGAGAGTAAAAAATCCGAATGACTTGCTTCAAGGTATTTATGAGAAAGAACTTGGAAAGCCAACCTTTGGGGATCGAAGATAAAGTTCCAAACTAATTTGGTGCCAAGTGCCAAATTTTGCAGAGCCAGGTTGATAACTCCCAAACCACCTAAAATTTTGGGGAGCTTAACCTCATCTCACTTCACCAAGTGAAATTTCCTATGTTTTTTTTTATGTTTCTAGAGAAAGGTTCTGACAATTTTCTCAAACTTGCTAAGGACAAGATTTGGGAATGTTCAACATAGAGATCATGAAGATAGGAAGAGCACAAAGAACCAATATGATAAGAAGAATATGACCAACAAGAGAGAGCCATTTTCCCTTCCATGATTGCAATCTCAGGGAAAGGGACCAAAGTAAATCATCCCAGAGAGAAGCTCTGATGGCTCCAATGAAAAGGGGGATGCAAAGATATTTGTGGGGGAGAGAACCCAAATCAAAACCCAAAATAACATGAATTCTTCTATGTAAACGTAGAGAGACGTCAAAGAAGAAAATGAAAGACTTGTGAAAATTGATTGCTTGACCAACAATTTTGGAATAGGAAACAAGGATATTGTCAATAGCTCGAGCCTCTGAGACAGTAGCAGTGCCAAAAAGAAAAGTATCACTCTGCAAACTACTGATGGGAAAGATGAGGGAGATTCGTAGCCATTTTAATACCAAGTAAGGAGCCATGTGATATTGAGTTATTAATGGATCTACCCAAAGCATCAATGACGAGAGTGAAGAGAAAAGAGGACAAGGGGTCGCCTTGTATGAGCCCACGAATGTTGGAGAAAATACCTTCCGCTTTGAACTATTGACCATGACAGAGAAGCGAGCGGAGGAAATATAGTTAAAGATCCAACCACAAAAGTGGTCATTGAATCCCAAACACTGAAGAGATTTGAGAAGGAATCTCCAATTGAGGCGATCATACACTTTGCTGAAATCAAGTTTAATCATCATGCCAAGTCGAGAGGAAGATTTGAGAGAGTGAATGATCTCATGGGAGATAATAATACCGTCACAAATGGACCTTCCTAGAATGAATCCAATTTTTTCTTAAGTAATAAGTTTATCCAAAATAGGCCACAATCTAAAGGCGATTGATTTAGAGATGATTTTATATGTAGTATTATAGAGAGCTATAGGATGAAAATCATCCAATTGTTCAACATGATTATTTTTTGAGAACATGCAAATAAAGGTGTGATTCATTTCCCCCAAAACCTTCCTTGATTTTCTAGATTCTTCGACAACAAGCCAAACATCATCACCAATCTCATTCCAAAAATCCTGAAAGAAGGAAACAGGAAATCCATCGGGGCCGGGGGCTTTGTCTCTCTCCATGGAAAATATAATTTTGTGAATTTCCTCTTTAGAAAAGGGGGAGAGAAGAAGAACGTTGTCCTCTTCATTCACAATTTTTTGAATCTTATCCAAAAAAGGTTATTGAGCAACAAAAGAAGAACTATATTCATCGTTCAACAAATTGTGGAAAAAAGACACAACTTCTTCCTTAACAGAAGCTTGGGGAGAAAGCCAAGTACCATCCTCCAACTTCAGTTTGGAAATGTAATTATGGTTTCTTCTAGCCTTAGCCGACGAGTGGAAAAACTTAGTGTTCTTGTCTCCATCTTTCAACTAGAGTCTCTCTAGATTTCTGCTTCCAATATGTCTCTTCTTTAAGGAGAAGATACCCCAATTCTTTGAGAAGATATTTTTCCTTTCCGTATTTCTGCTTGACCCATGTCATCCTGCAATACAGTTTCATTCAAAACTCTAATCTCATTTTCCACTATGCATTTTTCCAGGAATATGTTTTTAAAATAAGACCCATTCCAAACAAGTAAGTTCTCCTTAAGAAGAGAAAGTTTTTTAGAAAGAATGTACATTCTGGTACCATTTACGCTGAAGGATGCCCACCAGCTTCTGATCGAATCAGAAAAATTGGCATCATGCATCCACATCAGTTTAAATTTAAAAGGGGATCTACAAAGAGGAAGGTCAAACTGAAGGTGAAGAGCAATTGGAAAATTATCCGAACTAGACAGAGGAAGGAATTCACTTTTGATGAGAAAATTATACTGAAGCCAAACATCAGAAACTAGGAAATGGTCCAATCTAAATGCCATGTTGCCGAAACCCAACCATCTATTAGTCCAGGAGAACCAACCCCTCTTTGGATCTAAATCTAAAAGGCCCGAGTTCTCAATAAAGGAAATAAAATCCATTTGAGAATGAGGTTGCCATCGAATCCCACATCATTTATCTTTATCAAAAAGGGAGGCATTAAAATCTCTAGCGAGTAAAATTTTTTCATTGGCAAAAAAGACCTAAGGTTTGCTTCCAAACTAGACCAATTTTCTCTCTTCTTGATAGAATTAGAAGAACCATAGACGTTATAAACAATGAAAGACTCATCATAATACTTTACGTAAACCCTACACCATTGAAAATTTAGATCCTCAGAAAGAAGGTCCACAGATAATTTTCTGGTCTTCCACATGATACACATACCATCATACGTGCCTTTAGAGTTGAAAAATACTCCACACCATCCTTTCCAACTATGCAACCAACCCGAAATACAATCATCTTTGGACATTTTAGTTTCTTGAATTAAGAATAAATAAATGGATTGTTCTATGACATAATGCTTGAGAAGGCACTGTTTGTTAGGGGCATTTAAACCCCTAACATTCCAAGAGAGGATTCTCATCTTTTCTTCAGAGAGGACTCGCCTCTCCTACTAGATGAAATAAATAAAGTGCCAATCTACTATTGTTTACCAGTGACAATCTCCCGCTTTGAGAGTTGTTCTTTAGAAGGCCAACCTGGAGGGTTCTTAGGAACAAAATAAATATAATTGATAATAGGGGTTGGGAGAATGGAGCACCGAGAACAAATCTAAACTTCCCTATGATCTTTGTTTGAGTCAGACACCTCTTCCACATGAGCCTCAAGTACATGAACATCCTCTACTTCTCGAGCGCACACCCATTGGTCCAATGAGTCTACATTGGCCCCATGCCCTATTTCCAAACCTTCTTGAAATAGTACATGGATTCAGGTAGAGTCATACACCATTGACACCAGTTTCCTTGACAAGGAGATGGTTGTTGGGTCAAGAAGTAGAGGCTCGGAGGCCTTGTTACTGCAAGACTTGCCTAACCATTTTTCTCGATCAACATGAAAAGGAGTCAAGTTCTTTTCAACAGATTGAGGCTTATCGATTTTTTTCCACATGGCATTACTTGGAACAAGACCATTATTACAATCATTTTGGAAGTGTCCTTTCTGTTTGCATCTAAAACAATTGGAGGAAATCCTATCATATTCGACCCTTTGAACCCATTTGCCAGATGGGGAGGATATTACAATATATTAATGTAGTTTTTTGGACATGTTTATAGAAACACAGATCCGAACGAAAGCCGAAAGAGAACCTTTAAAAGAAATAGGTTTCGATGCGTGTGAATCTACCCAAACTATTGCATACTTTAGTCAGGATTTTGGGGTTCCAGTATTCACAAGCCAGAGCATATAATCTCACCCATACCTGAAGCTCCTTAATGGCCACTTGCTCCGGATCAAAATTAGCACACCAAGCACAAATGTGGATGCCAGAGTCAATGAACAAACAATCTTTTCTGGCTAGAGTATCAGCTCTTTGAGCTTCACTTTTGAAAATAACTAAGAAGAATCCATTGGATAGGAAATAAACTCTCAAATTGCTACCCCATTGAATGTCACACCAGCTAAAAATCCCATGGGAAGATAGATGACAAACCCAAATTTTGTAAGGATCACCCTTGAACCAAGGAATTTGAGCTACACAGAAAGACCATCGGTATCATCAAGAGTGACTGACACATATTCCTTTGGCAGAGATTCCTCATTATCCTTACTACTCCCAAAGGCTTTAATCGAGGTGGTTTCCGACACGTGCACCTTGGGGCCCAGGTGCTTGAGTAGCTCAGGCGGTAGACCTAACCCCTGCTTTCCTGCCCTGACCACCATCGAAACAACTAGAGAGGAAAGAGCCTTTTCCACCGTTATAATTCAAAATTGGATCCCATTCCATTTTTTTTTCATATCATTGAACTTATTTCTCAATAACTTTTGCCATTGTTAAGGGAAAAAAATATTTTATTGTTTTTATTAGTGTTTTATTGTTGTTGCGATCTTATTATATGTAAATGGAATTTGACACAATCTCTTTGTCTATTTTTATGGATGCATGGAACCTATGTGAGATGGAGCAGGGCCAAAAAGTAGTAGTGGTTTACCAGGGTGCTTTTCTTATTGACACCAGCTGAGATAGACATACTGGAGAGGGCTGGGATATGAAATTTATCTTAGAATAGACCAATTACCCTAGCGAATTAGATTCTTTGTGACTTTTTAACATATTGGGACAATGATCAGAACACTTTCCTATTTCTTGACATCCATGGAGAGTGTACTATCACATTAGAGGACACCTACCAGATTTTGGGTGTTCCTGTTACAGGGAGGAAGTTGGCACTAAAAGTGCCATCTCATCGAATGAGTCTCACATATAGGACACTTACCTAGGAGATGCACAGAAACTCAACACGATTTCCAAGAAGGGGGTCAAATAAGTTATAGTGGAGGGTGCCCCTATTCTTACTCTAAGTAAAGCAATTATTGGTATCTTGGCCTCACGTTTGATTGAGGATAAAGGGGGAGCATATTTCTATTCTTATGGGTACCTGTTGTAGAGATCATTGAGCAACATGGGAGGAGTATTACATGGGGGAGTGAACATGTTAGGAGCCACCCATTATGATTTGGACATGATTGTTAGATGCAAATATTCTTTACTCAATCACCTGACATTGGTCATGTCTTAGATTTATGAGAGATTATTCCCTTACAAGAGGGGCTTTGGGATAACTGAACCTCCAGACATCAGAGAAACTAGATGGGTTGAGATGGATCCTCTTAGGGACACACCATGGATAACATGTACATTTACCACAACATACATAGTGGCTCAACAATACTAGGGAATGTTATGAAAGTGGGGAGAGGAAGTAGCCACACTAATTTTTACACATACATTACACAATTAATCAATCGTAACGGTCAAGTAGATACTCATCCAGTGATACGTGTACTCCGGAAGTTTGGGTTACCCTTTATTGATGTACTTTTGGTAGATAGTGTCATGTTTAGAGGTGTCAGGGAAGCACAAGCTAATCACATGCACCGAATGAGATGAAAAGTGATAGTGTCATGCATTGCTATTGGGACCCTTGGATTTGCACTTGAAAACTACCAGAGGAGGGGTTAGAACACCCAAAGTTTTGTAGATTAGAGAGGCTCCAGAAAGGAGCAAGGAGGAGGAGGTGGAGGTGGATATAGATTTTGACTTAGGTGAGTAGTCAAAGCTTGACGAACAGGGTAGTGGGGAGAAGACAGAGGCTACTAGCG
This sequence comes from Taxus chinensis, assembly GCA_019776745.2. NCBI lineage: Eukaryota > Viridiplantae > Streptophyta > Pinopsida > Cupressales > Taxaceae > Taxus > Taxus chinensis. The sequence goes on along the minus strand of CM034151.1, from coordinate 543,960,874 downwards.
TCGAGGAGTCTATTGACCCATAGGAGGGGCCTATAGACGTTGAAGAGGTGTTTTTTGACCCTAATTGGGTCACGAGATATCATAGTGAGTTATCTTGCATTTCTCCTTCTACTTCTTAGATTAGAGTCATTTATTTAGACGTTAGTAATTGTCACTTGTTCCTTTGTTTTTCTTCTTTTCTTTTTACTAAATTACCGCTAAAAACTTACTTTTTGTACATACTATTGAGGGATGGTGGGATCTCATTCAGCAGACAAAATTTTATTTATTCATCCCCTTTGTCCTATCTTGGGAGACTCTACTGACAGACCCATGACTCCCACCACACCGATGTCTTCACACTATCCTCGCATGCGGTAGGAGAGCTTTCTCGGTTGAAGGCTGAGATTACAGTGTTGAAACAATAGGTAAAGGATTTTAATGATAGGGAGAGACAAAATTGATCCTCACGTAGTGGGGATACTAGCTCTAGACACTCTCATAGACACTCTCATGGGAATTCTCACCAATCGACACATAGAGGATCACATGTCATACTTAGGAGGCCTCACCGCAAGAGCCATAATAGGAGTCCTCGACCTGCCACTTCACAAAGATCTCGTAGAGATGTATATTCTAAGTTCCTTTATTACTTTGGTCCCATTTTTGTGTATATATCATTTTTTGGATTTTGGCTCATGATTGCGCATTTTGACCACACTTTCCCTTCAGTGTGATTACATTGTACTAAAAAATTGACAAACATATATATATATATATATATATATATATATATGACTCATCTTTTTTGGCTCAACATACTCTTGGATAATTTGTTTTTGTATGCCTTACTTAATTTGTGCACTCTTGTATGGTTATAAATGTTCAATATTTATGAAGTTTTTGAATAAATGCTATGGATGATGATGTAATATGATAAAAAAAATGATTACAAAAACTACACACAATTAAAATCATATTTCGCTCACTTTATTTCTCAGAGAAATTTTAAACATTTTATTTCATGAGAAACATATATTATTGATGATATGATGAGACCTTCTCACTCCATTCATGATTCCACATAACAAGTAAGATGCGAGGAATTATCACCAAGATCAACGAAGGACATGAGAAGTATGGGTGAATTCCCCATAGCTTGACAATGAACAACAAGAGACACAAGCTTTAACTAGAAACTTCCGGGGAACTTACAAAATGACCTCAATCAAGATTAACTATCCTAATCTGAAATGATATACACTTATGAACCTCAATGAGAATTAGATCAAATTATGTCCTACTGATTATCAAAATCCAATTTAGGAATGATCTTCTCTCCTTAACATGCACATCTAAATCAATTACTTGGGAATTATATACATTCAAACTTTCTTTTCTTCTTTTAAGGCCTTTTAATTTATAGATATATTTTTCAATATACCCCCTACACCTTTCCCCATGCTACTAGTAGGAAGTATGGGCTCATCGCTGAGGAAAAAATATAGGAAAGTAAGGACATATTCCTCATTTCTTAGCCTCACACTACCAATAATAAACATGGGCTCCTAACCAAAGAATGGGAGGGAAGGAACATATGATTATTTGTGATAATAATATTCATATGAGTTTTTTTTTTAAATTTTATCCTCATTCTCCTATTTTGTTTGTTAGGAGAGAACATTTATTCCCCAATCTCAATGCCATGCAACCGGTAAGATGCACGAGCTCACCATTGTAGGCTGAGATGGGAAAACAAAGAACTCAGGTGAAGTTGTTAGAATTTTCTTATCATAGAGAGATATTTTAGGGAGGGATTTTCTATCATGAAGCTTCTAGAAAAGGTTATTGTACACACCCAATTTTTCATGTACTACATTGTATGAATGATTCAAAGTCCCCAATGATGATAAATATCTTGCCAATGGTGTTTAAATACAGTTTCCCACATGTAATGTATATTTGTAGCCTAGAATGCTTTCCTTGTTCATTTCCATGATTTTATCACTTCCATTATCATTCTATAGGATTTTCCCTTAGATATTGACTTTAAGTCACGTAATTACTGTGGCGGTGGCGCAACCGCTGGTCTATAAAAATTGGCAGTTCTGTGCACATTTACCCGAGAGTCTTTTGGCGTGTTCTAAACATTCGTCAACTCCTTCAAAATCACTTTGAGCACATGTTTCTTGATCAAAGTGGCTGTTCTTGGACTTGATAGATGTGTACCAACTTCCTCTTCCCATTTTTACTATTAATTGAGAGTTAACTCCCCCTTCCTTGAGTGATGTGGCATACTTTGGCTGCCAAATGGCTTGGACCGTTTCCCTGCCATTTTTATATAAGAGCCAAGCTTCAACCTAGAGCATTAGTTAGAGATTTTTTAATTTTGAATTGCAATGTTATGATGCTTGTAATCCTACCGAGAAATACATAAGAAAGCTCAGTTATCTTGCCTTATTATTCTCTCGCCTACATTTCCACCAAATTGTTTGCAATCTATTCCAGCTCCACCATATTCATCATCATTTATTCCATGTGAACCAACAAAATTCCCTAAATACATTGAACACACATTGGAAAGAAGGTGAGGGGACAAATAGAAACACTTCTACCACTGGATTTGTCTTTGTACAACACTTCCAGGTTGGGGGTGTCTTTTGATTCATGCAAGTTTCTTCATTATTTAGAATAGAATCAAAGCTTCAAATATGTTAATCACATTTATCTAGAAAGATACAATGCAATAGTTGTTACAATAGTTTTCATCCACAAAGCTTTCATTGGGGATTTCCCCTCAGCTTATCCATGTGCATTTTCCTAAGAAGGATTTAAAGAAAGATTTTGCTACATAGTTGTGTTAATATTTCTTCATTATTAGATTGTTTGGGAAATTTCATAGCATTCAAAAAGATTTTGTATTTCTAGGGAAGTTTCAGGGGAAGGATTTCTTCTAAGAAGATTTTTTCCCGTGATTATGAGGTAGTGCCTAAAGAAGCTTCTGTATCCACAATCACAAACAGGAAAAATATTTGTTTTATTTAGAATATGTTGGATCCACTCTACATAGGGAAATGACCACATCCAATTATTTACTTGTTTATTTTTAGTGTAGAAGTAGTTTCCATTAATTTAGAAATTGGTTAGTTTGTATGTGCATATTTCTTTGTTTTCCAAAAAGCACCAAAAATACAAAAAACATAGATTAAAGTAATTATTTTCCTTATTTGTTTATTTCTTTCATTAAATAATTGAAAATCACAAAAATAGTAGATTAGCCTTGTGTTTCTTGTTCAATTAGTTAGCTTTCATTTATTAATTAGCTAATGGAAACACATAGATTTAATTAATTTCAAGGAAAGTAATTGAATCGTTTTAAGTTAAATATGTTTGTTTCAATTTGTTAAATTAGGAATATAGAATTAATTAGAAAGGAATTCACACATCTCCCCACATATCCCTAGTTGGCTTAGGATTAACCTTGCCCTCTTGTAGCTTACTTTGTGAGATTGTTTGTTTCTTATCTTTAGTTGTTTGCACGTTCCACATGACCATTCAGGGTCCTCAATGACCTAGAGACCAAGTGTATGATCACCGAGTTCAGCAGGTAAACACACCTTACCTATTAATCAACATTGACATGGGCCTTAGAGTATTTGTTTTTTGGTCCATGCCACTTCCACCTACCATCATATCATAGTTGACAGTGTTGAACACAGAAGTGGAAAATTATTACGAGTTCTAGTAGAACCATCCTGGGTGAAACTAGTTCCCACAATGCACTCACTTGTCTTTTTCACATGTTTTTATCTCACGCTTCCATGGCCTTGTCTTGAAATTTCTACAAGGAAAACATAGGACAATTCCCACGCCTTCCGTAACACGTTGCAAGAATTTTATATGAGCTAGATAATGACCACCATTTTCAAGTTACCATCATCTTAGATCATTCCATCTCACCCACGCAAGTAAGACAAGATTTTGCTACCTTAGACGAGAAGATTCCATTATTTCCCATACAGGACATTAGATTACTGTGATCTTTCCTTATTCACATTCCACCTATTCACCTTATATAATTTCCACATAGCCATATATCCATTCTACATCGGCTTTCCTAGCATGATCGCGGGAGGTCGAGTGCGCCTAAAAATCACGTGTTGATTTTCAGTCGTATAATTACAAATGAAAACATCTAAATTGGGAGGAACCATAAAATAAGGTAAAGTATGCAAGACCTTGTGGGTTTAAAATAAATTTTTGTATCTTATGTTTGGCGATGATGATGATGATGTAAACTAGTATAATTGGATAATATGAATAAGATTGTAGAGATGTACGATTGAGACATTTTCCAATGAAATGAAAAGTTTAAAAATTGTTTAGCAAACAAGCGGATCCATAACCTAATGCTTTAAACCGAATGATGACAAAAACAACATAATAATTGAAAATATAACAAGGAAAATGTGGATATGTAACATCTATATGTAGAAATGTTTAAGGTGGAGCAAGTTGATGCACTTGCCAAACTCCTCACCCTATAGATTACACAAATGGTAAGCACCATTATTGAAATCTTCAGTCACTTGATAGGGGCCTAATCATTTTGGTCTAAACTTCCTACGTTCTCCAACCTTTTTGTTTATACAATTGTCAAGCCTTAGCACAAGGTCACCTACCTGAATTGGACACTTGTAGACCTTGTAATGTTTCTGACACATTCTATATGCATTAACCCGATGGCGTTATTCATCTCTAAGCCTCTTTTTATACAATTTTTCTAAATCAATTAGATGCACATTTTTGTATTCGTCTTCATCTAAAATACATTGCAAAGAGACACAAAGACTAGGTAGTTCTACCTCTAAGGGAAAAACTACTTCTGCACCAAAAAACAAGGAAAATGCTATTGCCCCTATTGGTGTGCAGACCAAAGTCATGTATTCCCATAAAGATGGAAATGACCTTAAGTACCAATCAATCTTATTCTCCTTGACCATTTTAAGGAGAATGGACTTCGATGTATTTTTTGTAGCCTTAGCTTGACTGTTGGCGTGAGGGTAATACAAGGAAGTAGTGTGATGGAATATCTTAAACTTCACACATAATTTGCGTACCTCATCATTTTTGAAAGGGGAGACATTATTCGAGATAATGACTTGTGGAATTCCATATTTACAAATGATTTGATTCAAGATGAATTTTTCTATTAAATAACAGGGATAGTGGTTAGAGGCATGAACAACCCACTTTGTGAAGTATTCCAGTGGCCGTAATAATGAAAGCTATGACCATCTGTAGAAGTAGGAGAGAATTTCCCTATCAGATCCAAACCCCATGTGGAGAATGGCCAAGGTGTAACTATAGGCTTAAAGATTGGGCTAGGATATGTATGGCATGCAAAAATTCTTTACATTTTTTGACATCTTCCCACATATTCCATAATGTCATGCGCTAGTGTGGGTTAAAAAGTAACCCATATGATGAATCTTTTTAGGTACAGTTGAATGCCCACTTTGAAATTCCCACCAAAAATCTACTGGGCCTTCGAAAAGAATTCTTTCTTGCTTCTTCCTCATCCACAAATCTAAGAAATAGGCCATCAAAGGCCTTTTGATATAAACTCTTCTATGATCACATATTGGAGGTTATAACATGAATACATATGTCTTTTTTGGGAATTAGCCCTTCAAAGTATGTTTTATCTACGATGTGATTTATTATATCTGAATACCATTGAACATGACTAAATTACAGGTTTATCAATGTAGAATTGCATTCATTCAGGGAAATCAAGATCAACCAATTCACCTGAGTCTAAGGGATTGTCGACTAGCTAGTCAGAGATGATTTTTCCCTTGAATGATTTCTGATTGATGTAGGTGAGATCAAACTCATTCATCAGACATTATGAAGCTACCAATTTTTTTGGATAAAGGCCTCTTGCGTTAAGAAGGTCTGTAACTGGCCAAACTTGATAATAACCCTTATTTCTTGATTGAGCATATAATGCCTCAATAATTTGGTTGCAAAGAATGATGGACAAGCATTCCTTCTCTAGATGAGTATACCATGAATCATAGTCTAGAATTACATGATAATGAAATAAATGTCCATGCTCATGACAGTCATCATCTTCTTATGTTAGACATGCACACAATTGAAACATCTGTAGATCTAGAATAGAGAATTAAGGAACGATCAGACTTGGGTGGCATGAGAGTTGGTGAAGAAAGTAAGAATCATTTCACCAATTCAAAGGCATTGTGACACTCTTCTGTCCCACATTTTTCAACAATTTTTATTTAATAGATATTAATGGGGTGTATGATAATATGTGAGGTCAGGCACAAGCCTTTGGATTACCCAAACTTGCTATAGGAAAGATCTAATACCAGACTCATCTGTGGGAGGATTCATCTCAAGGATCACACGAATTTTTTTTCTAGGTCTACATCAATTCCTCGAGAGGATATGATGTATCCTAAGAGTTTTCCTCTTGTAACTCCAAAAAACATTTTTCAGGATTCAAAGTGACACCGTATTCAATTAAGCGTGAAAGGATAATCCGAAGAAACTTATGGGTGATCTCCTCTCTTTTTAGCCTTTGTTAAGAGATCAAAACATATATTTCAATAATATTATGAATGAGGTCATGGAATATATAAGTCACGGCCCTTTGATAAGTTGCACCAAAATTTTTTAGGCCAAAGGGAATGACAACATAATAGAAGGTTCCCTAAGGAGTTGGTAAAGGTATATCTTCATTTGGTCCTCTTCAGATATTCTTATTTGATTATATCCCAAAAATCCATCCATGAGAGATAAAAATCATAACTAGTCGTTACGTCAACAATGATATCGATAGACGGTAATGGGAAATCATCCTTAGGACAAGCTTTTTTAATGTCTTTAAAATCGATACAAATTCTTATTTTTCCATTTTTTTGAGAACCAAGACAATGTTAGACAACCACATGGAGTAATCTAATGGTTTGATAAACCCTACTTGTATAAGTTTAATAACTTCTTGTTTAACCATTAAGGAGACCTTTGGCTTCATTGGTCTCAAATTTTGTTTTACTGGTTTGCCATCAGGTTTAGTAACCATATTATGAACTACCACATCAGTGGAAAACTCCTATCATATCTTTGTAACTAAATGCAAAGGCCCGAGAATGTTATTTGAGCACCTTGGTATGCTCTTCTATTTCTTTCAATGGATAATGAAGAACCTAGCTTCAGAATTAGGCTCATCCTCCATTCCAATGTTAATGTCAATTGTGTCTTCTATCAAGGAGGCATTCCCTTCTTTAAACTTGAGGGGAGTGGGAGGTAATTCAAGAGTTACTCTTCTACCTCATAGAATTAAAATATTTTGTGGGTGGAAATGGACATAGTCTTATCCCCAAAGTAGGAAGAAGGATGTAGGTGTGAGAGAAAATACCTCTTATGATGTGTAGAGGGAAGATCATTATATGCATGTAAGAATCCTAAAAATCACCTCATCGTTTTCAATGAAGTCCAAAGTGACATGTTCATCTTTATTTTATCTACATAAGGTATAATACAATCGTATTTAAATTTTTCGAATTAGAGGCTTGGTACTCATAGAAATAACTAACTTCATTTCCTTCAAAACCTCATTTGGGAAAAAGAGAAAGAGGAAGAGGCCATAGAGTTAGCCATCTCATTTATTTCTCTAGGAATTTCTTCAATAGAGATGAAGTCAAAGTATTTACTTATTTTTTGCACAATGGTCTTGTAGAGCTGGAGATGTTATACTCTAGTTTTGTATACTTTTGAGACTTTAGTGGATATTAACTAGGAATCCCCTAGGACTATAACATTTTTAACACCCACCCTCTTGGATATAATGAGACCAAGGAGTAAGGCTTCATATTCTACTCCATTATTAGTACATTCAAAATCTAACTTGAAAGCAAAAGGTATGACCTTCCCTTTTGGAGAAGTTAAAGATCACCCATAGATCATCCTTGGCCTTGTGACATATCGACATTTGGCTCCATCATAATGGAGGGTCCAATAGCTTGCAAGAAAACAAGACCCTTTATTGTGTTTAGGGGTTTCTTCCTGCATCTCTGATACCTCTACCATGTATATGTCTAGAAAATCATCTATGGGGAGGTAGGATGGGCCAAAAATACTCCCCATCCCTTGCGAATCAAAGGGGAGAGTAATAGGTAAGTCATTTTCTAATATTTTTATAATTTCTTCTGTTATTTTTGTGGATATAGTTTCCACCATGGAAACCTTATTGTCACTCTTCCTCGTACCTTCAATCATCTTAGGCTTATCCGTTTCATCTTTCATGAACTGATTTTGTAGTCGTGACCCATTCCTTCAAAGGAGGTGGTTTGTTTAGATGATTGGATAAGAGCTCAAACTTTGAATGAATTCTAGGTTTCTTTTTGAGATTATCTAGGTGAATTTCAAAGGGTTTAGGATCACCATGAGCAACCAAAACATTTCCTAAATGAAGGAACCTAATCTCTTTAAATAACATGGATGGGATTGCCTTCATCATATGGATCCATGGCCTTCCTCTAATCATGTTATAATTTGTTTCCCTATCTATGATATAAAAATTTGTTAAGATAGTTTTTGGTCCAAGGGTAATTGGAAAAAAATATGGTTCCAACTTGAAGTATCTTTCATGACTGTCATATCCTCGTAACATGTTCCTACTAGAAGAGTAATTGGTTTCTACATATCCTTATTTTTGTAAGAAAGAGAAGGGGACTACGTTTACCGAAGATTTTTCATCCAATCATAGATCTTTTAATATAATTGTTATAAACCCACACTTGTAGATACAATGTGGGATCCCCTCTTCATGTTATCTCAACATCTGAAGGCATTTTACTTATGTTGAATACGAACCCTATGTCGCTATCATTCTATCACGGGGGATATACGTCAAATTTAATGTGATTAATTTGATCCTTAGGAGGAGGTGTGACATGAATTATATGATTGAGGCCCAATGATTCTAATAAAGCTAAATAGTGGGTTGGGGAGTTCTTCAAAAAATCTAGAAAGGAGATATGAGAGAAAGTATTATTAAGATATGTGATTAATTCATATGCTCCCACCAGTTTGGGAACTACATAGTAAATCATCTTTCACTAGAGGATAGACTAGGAGAGGCTATGATGTATATTCCCTTGTATGGGTCATTACATTGATTTCTAATTCTATTTCTAATTCAACCAATCTCACAATTTTTGTTTTGTTCCTTTTGTCTAAATTGGGGGAAACTCAAGAGTTATCAAAAGTCGAAGCCTCATGGTCATGAGCCCATACATGGATACCATTTGTTTACATTTTGAGGGTTCATTTTATCATCTTCAAGATGCTTTGGGAAAGGGTCCCGATAAAGTTCCTAAGTTTTCATTTTGAGGTGCAACGGGTCATGTATGACCAGGTTGGGAGGATCCTTCAGGGTTTGCTAGAAACATATCTATGAAGAGTTATCATTGATCCTTATGAGAGTATTTGGATAAATTTATTACAATCCCTATAAGAACTGAGCATCATGACCAATGATGGTGATGAAATCGCAATATAAATTGGGATTGTAATCCCTCGGTCTTTGGTTTAGACTCTGTTATTGGTTATAACCCCAATTTTGGTTTTGGAATTGGCTATTGTAATTGTAGTTTGAAGCCCCTTGGCCAGGATTTTGGTATTGGTTTGGCCTTGGTTTTGAGCTTGCCAAGAGGGGGACAATTGAATTCAATTGCATTAATAGAAGGGGCAGGGTTATTTTTCCTTTAGTTCCCCATGTTCCCATTATTGTTATTTCATGTTATCAGTGTTTATGACATTGGGTTTCTTTGGTTGATCAATAACACCATCTATGGTACACCACAATTTTGATTTATCACTTTAGGTCCTTGATTATTATTCATATTACTTTGATAGTTTGTGTTATTTCTGATTGGAGTCACCAACCTCCCATTAGGACCATAGGTATTTTTTCCACTATCAATGGTTACTTGGTCAATGTGGAGTGCACCCTCTAATACTTCCTCATAGATATGCAAAAAGGGAAATTTCTACACTTCCTCCTTGGTTTCTCAGGGTTAAGCAAGTGGAGAAAGAGGTCATATAGTTTTGTCTGATCCATGTTAGGTGTACTTGCAGAGGAAGAATAAAATTTGATGGCACCTTTGAATGAAGTGGGAAACATAATTCATTTTAAACCTACTTGATGTGCAAGAATTCCTGATTCCAGTTCACAACAATTTTTTCATGTCAAAGGCCTTGATGAAATTAGAAACTGGTTATTTGAAAGAGTGTATGGAAGCCTTCGGGATGTGGTAGTACCAATATAGTGCAATCCCTTTAAGGGTTTTTGGAAATATTTTGGCCACTACTGTATCCCATGGAAGATGTTCTCTAACAACGGTGGCATAGGATTTTATGTGAGAATTTGGATCTCCCTCTCCTTTAAACTTAGAAGGTTAGGAAATGGATGTGGAAGCATGACACCCCATATGGTGAAATCTAGGGGCTCCTTCAAATATTCACATATGTGCCCATTGTGTATGATTCAACCATTGAAGTTCCTTGATGAAAGGGGAGGAGGGGAAGAGCTTGGTAAGTTATTGTATAAGCATTGTATGGGGCATATGGAGTCCCCTGATATTGCATGAATGGCTAGGGAAAGTATACACATATGGTTGTGGTGACTTTAATACATGTGCATATAAGGAGGAGTATCATTAGGAAATGAATTCATGGGTGTCGCACTATGGAAAGGTTGCATTGTTAGGAGGTGTAGCAATCGGAAATGCATTCTCAACTAACCCTTGTGTGGGATATATGTAAAGATGGATGAGGAGTCATTCCTAGTGTACCAGATCCTGTGAGAAGATCACCCAGGTTAGGATTACCCAAAAAACCTTGTTACAGTGGTTGTTGCATGGGTTGAGCATTGGTAGGAGGAATGTAATTTTGATTATTGTGTGATAATTAGTATTTTTCCTGGTTATGTATGTAGGTTGTGAGGCTTGGGAAATTTCTAATTCTCTAATCCTTCCTACCAATGTAGAAATGACATCATTGGGTGAAGGTTGTGACCCTTGTTTGGGTATGTGTTGTGTGTTATTTGGTTGAGGGGGATGTATGATACCCTTTTATGAATTTTTTCACTCATTGCTTCCCCCTTTTGTGGCGTGTTTTCTAATTTTGGCAGGGTTAAGGAGGCATTGTTTTGTAAAAGAACATTGGTATATGCCTGTATCCTATCTAAGGATCCATCTATGACATTAAGTTGGTCATTGCTTGCTGGGAAAACCATGGAAAAATCATCATTAGGCTATAAATAAGATGTAATGGAATCAGATTGCATGTTGATTTATGGTCTCGTTAAAACTCATGGGTATAGCCCTTATTCTCCTGTGAAAGGTCATGTTATTAGAGCTAGAAAGCTCCACTTGTGGAACCTTATAGGTTGATGGTTGTTTGATTTCTTCAATCCTTACACTAGAAGGGGGATTTGACATTTGAGTAGAAAATAGACATGTGATGAAGGGGAGTTTTGAGAATAATTATCAACCACCCAGATAGTGAGGGTGACTGTTGAGCATCGACATGAGTGTAGTAAGCATTGAAGGCCTAATATGGGCATGCTATAATCCTGACCCTTCATATTCAGGGGGTGTATGAACACCCGTAAAATAATGGGAGAGGGAGAAGATGGAACAAAAGAAAAGAGAATAAAATTGAAATGAGAAAGAAACTAGTCATTCATGTCAGGTTCACCAGAATTTGTACACTAGAAAAACAACACATGATTCTAAGAATGCACTCAACTTCTCGAGGTCATGCCGAGATAACCAAAATGTGAGGAATGATAGTGGGAATGAGATAATATATGTGGTAAAGATGGAATAGGTGGAGATGGTGATGGTTCGAGGGTCTAAGGATAAAGATAAACGAAAAAGATCAACTTGCAAGTTATGAAATTTCTCATTGTCAAGGGAAAATGAATTCTCTTCTAACCTCTATGGGGGTGATACTACAGTCGAGGATGATCATTGTCTGTAGTTCTTGGTCTATGTCAGTGAGACCAAAATGCCTCCACTCAGTTTCCAAACTCAAGGAAATTTCCATGTTCACCTCAAAATATTCCTCTCTAGAGAGGGTCATGCAAGGGTGTGGAGGAAGGACTTAGAATAAAACTAAGGGTTTGGTCATCTAACTCGATTTTCTTGATCAGCCCAATGAATTGCTCAACTATAGTCAATTTTCATTAAGAGCATCTAGTTGGTTGATGATTTGGGGTGGAAAAGGGGTGGATCTAAAGACTAGTGCTCACAAACCCAAGTCTATGTCTCCCTTGGTATCAGATCTAGCTTGGATGTGAATAATTGGCTCAAAAAATCCTTCTAAGAGGTTTGGGTGGGCCATGAATGGTCATATGGGACACCAACTCATGAGCAAGGTAAATGAGGCCAAAAAATTGATTGAAATGGGGCCAAGGACTAAGAACAGGTAGTTTAAGCCACTAATGATTGGGATGTTGTTCTTTCTAAGTCTCTACACTACTTTAAATTCATAATTTTAAATAAACAATGTAAAAGAGCTTAATTAAATAAAATACAATTAAATTCCCTTTTAATTAATTAAACTACGTTCACTAACACTTAAATAAAGTAAAATGCATCAACTACACTAACTCTTTTTTTGTTATTTTTAATGAAGCTTTTCGAATAAAATAAAACAATTAAAATGATTTAAGTTCCTAATGTTTTTGTATTTTCCAAAATTAATTAAAATAAATAAACAAAATAACTTCTACATAGACAAACACAGGAAATGAATTAAAACTAAAATAAGTTGCCTCTAATAAAATAAAACTAAAACATAGGGAGTAGCCGGATGTGGGTATTTCTCTGTTGCAGGGTTGTCTAATAATACTATTCTAAAATAATGTATTCAAGAGTTATTAATATGAAATAAAATAAAATAAGCTTCTTCTAGGCAAAGCTTCTGCCTCAAGTTTTTAGGAAAGGGAAAAAGCTTCTTGGAAGCAATTTCCTCTTTACTGATATGAACTTTTCCCTGATAAAAGTATATCTAAACTAATTAAAAGAAATAAAAATAAAATGCATGGAAAGATTCTTCACTTCTTCCTCTGAACTGATTTCCTGGGTAAATCCACAGGGATAAGTCTAGCGAAGAAATTATTAAGGGAATATTTATGTAAGAAATATTTTGAAAGCAATATAACTAAGGAATGTATACGGGAAGTGATGAAATCTTCCGCTTCTATTGATCTAAACACACAATTTCTTCTAATGATAATAAATAAAACTATGCAAAACTTTAAAGAATTTAAGTACAACCCCAACCTGGTTACTATTGTTATGTGGTAGCTTCCCATAGGTGAGATGCACTTGTTGTCTCCTTAGCTTTGTGTCCTCTTCCAAATATGAATTCCAATTGATCCTGGGATGTAAGAATAAAGACTTGTAATAAAGAAATCAAACCTTGGTTGTGGATTCCTTGGTGCAAGAAATGATTGAATGTAAACAATAGGGAAGAATAGAGTAAATGCACTGGTTTATCCATCTGGTCCCTCTCTAAATTTCAGCACCATAAAAATTCACCAAAAATATCAAATATCCAACCCATCATACAATTGAAATTTTGGTTTTTATAGAATGCTGGGAAAGTAGAAGTCAATCTACAAGTGTAAAATAATAAGTGACAAATCATCTAAAGGAGAAGGATTTAACCTTCTAATTTTAGTAAATGAATAGTAATTCAATACAAATCTAACAAGCCCAAAAGTAGACAATTTGGTTGAAAAATAAGAGAGAAATTACACTGGAAATCCAAACACTTGTTTTAATTATCGATTATAAGGCGATAGGACCACCACTGTTGACAAAGGGGTGGTTGTGCAACGACCACTCTATTAATAGGGTGGTTGTGCAACCACCACGAAAGTTGTGTAACCGCAAGTCAAGAGGAGTTAAGAGAGGGCCAATAAGCAGATTCGAACAAAAATGAACTTCTTAACTTGGAAAAGAAGATGAACGTAGTCATCACCTACACCATTTAGATTTCTGATTACTTGTTATGCATCTAGTTTACCAATACACATACATGTGAATATTTCACTATTTTGGGGTGCACCAATGTTACTCATCTCCTTGTACCGGCTTATCACACTAAGGTAGGAAACCTTAGCACGCTGACCGAAGGCATGAGAGAGTCCTAATTGCAATCATGTTTAGCATATTGATAATAAATTATTTAACAGGATGATAAGGTGAAAAAAATCACATTAAAATGTAATATAAAGATAAAAATAATTCATATTCACGTGCATAATGAATCCACAGTAACCTTATCCATATTTATTAAAAAATCATAGATCCCATACAATAATCATCTCTCTTTTCTCAACACAATAATATCTATTCTCTCCATGGTATCCTTTACAATGATCCCCTAAGGGGTATATATACTTATGGGGACTTACCCTTCACTAGTTGAACAAGTACTATAATTAGCCGTTTGGTTTTCAAAATAACATCTAACTATTACATAGGGGTGGTGTTTATGCCATATCTCTTCATCTCCAGGGTCTTTAACCTATATGGAAGTTATGTCACTCCTAGATGTATGCTCCTCTTTTTTACATGTTTTTTGGGTCTATCTTTAAGATCTCTATTTTTAGTCACAATTTCTTTTTCCACGCATTGTTTTCTTTTCTTTTCCATGTGTGTGTCCACATTAGTTACCTTTTTACCTTTATCCTAAATATCTTTAGTGGGCCAACTTCCTTTCTCATGCAACTTTTATGTATATGTACTTTGTTTTTTCCACTTCAGATGTGTGTCTATATTTAACCTCTTGTTCTATTTTTGTGCATGGGTTTTGTCTCATATCTTACACGCAAATTTTTGTCATCATACAAAAAAAAAATTGTGCAATTCAAATAATATCCAAGAAAGAAATAATAAATAATGAAAATAGCTACTCAATGTGGGACTTAGCGAAATAAATGCACAAACATTTAGGGGGTCAACATCAGCCCACACTAAGTTTATTTCCCACCCTCAAGTAACCCTTTTATCTGTCTCTTCAAATAATTTTGGAACCTTCTCCTTGAAAAAATATTTTTGTACCTTCCACTTATCTAAGGTTTAATGGATGAGGGGGTCCATCTTTTCAACATGTGTGGTAAGTTTTTTCATAGATTTGGAAGTTTTATTTAAATTGTGTGCTTCATCCTAGAATATCTTTAATGTTTTCCCTTCCTCTATTTTAGTTACATCCAACGTGTTTTCTTCCTTGGAAGTTATCCTGAATAGATCCCCTAGCCACTATATTTTAGCCTTCTTTGCACTGATATTTTCCTCTAGTTTTTTAATATCTTCTAGGAGTTTTTCATGGCTAACTTTGTCTATATCTTCATTACCAAATTATTTCTCCAAGGCTTATTATTTTTGGATTTCAAGGAGCATGCATGTATCAATGATTTTAGACTTATTGAAGAATCCCTTTAACAACTTATCTTTGTATGCGACATTGTCTTGAAACTTTACAACTAAGTCCATATAAGATTTTAATTTCTATGCATAAAGATCTCTAACTTTTTCTTTCTCCTCCTTTTTGTGTTATACATAACTAGCTCCTTCTACTTCCCTTATCTTTAGAATCATGTTGGTCAAGATTTTTAGTTTATCCACACCTCCCTTGATCTTCTAGTATAACCTTGAGTAAATGGGGTTCATTAGTGATGATACTTTGACATAAGTTCAGTGCCTTAAGGTCATTGCATGTATATTTGTCAATTAAATCCTTATGATCTCTGAAAATCTATCTTATCTTCTTCTTGGTTTCTTGTAGCTCTTCAGTTAAGTCTTGCAATATCTAGCATTGTGTGTGGCTATCTTGTCTATTTATGAGATTTTTTTACTACCTCTCATGTTATCTTCAACAATGCATCACCAGCTTGGGTTTCTGACATTTAGTAAGTGTCTATGAGGGCCACCCCCTCCTGACCCATGAATTCATTAGAAATTTTGTGTAGGCTAACAAGGGGGGATTTGAACATGGGCTAATTTATCAAGGTATCTAGAGTGAAAGATAGAACCTTTTTTTCCTTTATCATTCCAACTGTATCCTTGAGATAATTCCATGAAAATAGGTCCTTATACAGTTTCCCTTTTTAGAAAATCGAGTGAAGAGTCTTAAAAGTATTTTTCTAACCTTACTTCATTTATTCTTCCTCCTCATCTTCCTACAAACCTTTACAAATATATTGGTGTCGTTGTGCATCTTATTACTCATCCTCATTACATGTTTCTTCATTGATTTGTGTTTCCTCCCTATCCTCATATACTTCTTCTTCATCATGTTTCTTTTCTTCCCCATCCTTTTTATTATTATCACCCCTATACTTTCCTTCTCCATCATCTTCAACATTTATTATTTTTAGGTGTTTTTAGAAGTGGAGTGGTTCCCACACTAGAGTCTATAGGGTTTTCTTTTTATTTTTGTTCATCTTCTATCAAAATGGAACTTTTGGTAGGAGAGAGCACATTTGGAGGATTGGTATTTGTGGGCATGTCCATGTTTTTCTTCTCTCCTTCCCCAGAGGCATGAATTTTCATTCCACTAACTCCAATTTTAGTTTCCATGTTAGTGGGCACATTGGTTTCTGTACACCTAAAAATCAACACATGATTCTAGATGTACTCAAATTTTTGAGGTCGCGGCGAGACATATGAAGTATGATATATATGACGGGAATGGAAAAGATAATATGGTATAAATGGAATAGGTGGGAATAAGGGTAATACATGGGTTTAGGATCAGGGTAATCAAAAATGCTCAACTTGTAAATTAAGAATTTAATCTTCATGGGTAACAAATAGCCACCTAATCTATGCGGGGTGATATTGTGGTCGAGGATGATTAATGTCTACAAATCTCAGTTTCTGTCAGTGAAAACGAGTATGGATTGAACCTCTTGTTGGATTCAAGGAAATTTTCCTTCCGCCTCTAAATGTACCTCTCCAAAGAGGGTCATGTAAGAATGAGAGGGAATGTTTTGAGGGAAAACTAGGGGGTTTATTTCCTAACCCTATTTTCTAGATCAACCCACTATTGTTCAGCTACGGTTAATTACTCGTTTAGAGCGTCAAGTTCGCAGATGATTTATGGCGGTAAGGGGGTTAATCTAAAAACCAATGTTTGTAAACCTAGGACTATGTCTTTTTGGTACCGATTGATATTGGGTGGGTAGATAATTGGTTCAAATAGCCTTATACGAGGTCTGGTTAGACCAAGCATGGTCATACATGCACCAACTCAGGAGAAAGGTGAAAGGAATAAAATAATTGATAATCAATGGGGTTAAGATCTAAGTATGGGTGGTCTAAGCCTCTAGGAAGTGAATGTTGTGTTCATTTTAACCTCTAATCTAATTTTAATTCCTAACTTTAAATAAGTAAATCAAGTGAATCTAAATTAAACAAAATTTGATTAATTCACTTTTTAATCTAATGAAATTGCATTTACCAATACTTAAATAAAGTAAAATAACATCTATCTAATTCCTTCTTTTTGGGTTTTCAGTAAAGCTTTTCAAATACAAAACAATGAATCAAACTAAATTCTTAAATTCTTTTTGGTATTTTCAATATTTAGTAAACTGAATAAAATAAACTATTTGTAGACACAAACACAAGGAAGCTAATATTAAAATAAAATTACTACTTCTAATGAAATAAACTAAAATAGGGAATAGCCAGATATAGTTATTCCTCTATTGCAATATTGTATCACAAAATCTATTCTAAATAAAGAGTGTAATAAAAAATTATTAATTTGGGAAAATGGATTTATTCTAACCAAACTCTTGCCTCTTGTTCTTGGGAGAGGAAAGTAAATATTCTCATAATAAATTTCTTCTTTAACTAGAAAAGTTTCCTAGTAGAGTAGAATTGAATTATATAGTTAATAACAATGAAGAAATAACATAAGATTACACTTTACAGACACATTATCTTTCTCAAACCTTTTTCCCATGTAGACTTATAGGGATAAATAGGGAAAATGTTCTCAATGGAAGACTCATGCAAACAATGCATAAACAAGGTTTGTATACGGGAAACAAATAAATATTTCAATTATACCAAATTAAAACAATGTACTTCTTCTATTTTAGTAAACATAATTAATTAAAGCTTAAAGAAATTCAAATACAACCCCAACATATTACTATTGAACTGTGATAGAATTCCAGGTATGGTGTTACATTTTTTGTCTCCTCGACTTTATTTCCTTCTTTAGAAACGATATCCAAATGATCCTAGGATGAGAAGAGTGTTGGCTGGTAGTAGAAAAGTACAATATATTTCCTGTGGCTAACTGGTTGTAAGAAAGTGACTGAAAACATAAGGCATGAAGGAACATAAAAAGAGCTAGTTGTCTATGTAATTCCTCTAAAAAATTTTACAATATAACTTTACATCCAAAATGTGAAAATTCCAACCCATCATTCAGGTGAAATCTTGGTTTATATAAAAAAAGGAAGAATGAATTTGTTAACACATGTCCATCAAGAAGTGACAACACATCAACATAAGGGGAAGTAAACATTCTAAACATAATAGATCAAGAAGATAATTCCAATGTGAATCCAATGATCCCAAAATTAGGCAAAATGGTTGAGAAACGAGTGGGAAATCACTCCTGAAATCTAAACACACATTGAAAAATAATTGTTTAAAATCTTAGATTTAAGGCAACATGACCATTGGTATAGACAGACTGATGGTTTCATAACTTCTGTGGTATTTATATAACCAATGCTAATGAAGAAAAAAAAGGGAAGAAGATGACTTGTGGAAAAGGAAGAACTTACTAATTTGAAAATAAGGATAAAAACATGTCATAAAAAACATGGAAGGAGAAGGGGGAAGGATATAGATTTTAATTATCACTCTGGAGAACCAGGGTTCATTTTAAGACCCTCCCAAAAAATCATTATAGAATGGGTGGTGAATCTCCGAAATGGACTTTCGAAACGATGGAGAATCTCTGAAAAATCTATATATGGCAAAGGTGAATTTGCAGGGATTTTTTTAAACGGTTTCGTATAGTTAGACGGGTGTTGGACAAACGTCTTAGTACAACTACGCAAGATTCGTGTTGGATAATGTAGTGCTAGCTAATGGACGTCTATTATGGTTGGATGTTTGTCAAAGGTGTTATTGGATGGAACCCATTGGAGTGGATGGATAATATTAAAGGACCTACCGTCTAACCTATATTGGACGTCCATCTGATAAAGGTTGGACGACCATCATTTCTTTATTGGATCATTTTCATTTTCTTTTTGGATGACCCGATCGTCGTTTACTTGTTGGATGGTTGTTGTTTTCTTAGATGCACTCATCATATATGCTTGTTTGACGGAGCCCCTCGGTTGCCTAACCTAGTTGGATGACCGTCTCAGTGCGGTTAAATAGTTTACCTCATGAAGTTAGATGTTTTCCTTGTGTCTTGATGTTATTGGACGAATCATGTTGGACGTCCATCTTGATTTTATCTGTTGGATGTTAAGTGGGGCCAGTCACTTGCTAACACTTGGACAAGTAGGCTTTGGTACGAGTCCCCAGGCATGTGTCAGGAACTTCACCACCAATAATTTGTCATCATGTGTCCATTTTTGTGAGCCTGAGACCTATATATACCCATACGAGGTTCATTTCTTCACTTTTTCCACCACAAATCCACAAGCACTCTGAGCTCTCCAATTTTCTCCTGGACCAACGTGCACCTAGACTCTAATATCTACAGTCTTCCCATTTTCCCTCCCTCTCCTGCAACCACCTAGCAACAATTTCCAAACCTTTCAACAATGGCTAGCATCCACTATTACTCCTGCCTCCCCTCCAAATTCCAATACAAAAATCTCATGTTCCCTTAGATCAGAGCACTCATAAAACTGAAAGACACACCGAAGGAATGGATGTAAAAAACACAATTCATGGGGCTTGTCCACATGCCCCAATTCAAAAACAAATACTTCCATCCTCGATTACCTGCTGACTTTTTACAGCCAGAAAGATGCACAAATTTCCATTCCCCTGATGGATCGTATAATATCTTTCACTGTGGAGCCCGATGTCCATCGACTTACCTTTCCAAAACTAGTGCCCATGACTACAAAGGAAATCCTAACTGATGAAGACATTTGTTTTTGGAGTCTCATTACAATGTGCAGGTTGATGGTAAGTTCAATATTATTTTCAATTGTTTATTTTCCTAATATTACTTGATGTACCAATAATCTAACATTTCTTGTATCTTGTTGCAGCTCCTATTAATCGTTCCAAAAGAGGCCTTGTTATACAAGGCATTACAAACAAATTCTTTCATGTTGTGATATCACTATTTCAAGCCAGATTGTGTTGTAGGGAAGATCCGTGGACATTCCTGTTTGGGTAGTTTAACATATATTGCGTACACTTGCAGGGTAACAATTCAATTGGTGCACATATTTGTCCAATTGAATTAAAACAAATGTCAACAATGCCCTTGCCAGTATGAATACAACCGATAAATCCAAGATTGTTTTCTCTTCTGCCAATTATCTACTTGCATTCTATCAAGAAGCTTTCCACCAATTGTAGAACGAAAAAATTCTGACTTGCAATTAATGAAAAAATGATTGGTATCTCACTTGAAGAACAACATGTAACAATTAATTTTCACATTATATCGATTAATTATTTTTTAATGCAATACTAATAGTAATTTTATCTTTTGCAGAGAAGAATTATGGCTCCAATATCTCATAAGGAAGCTATTTCTTGGGGTAAACCCCCTCATGAGGTCTCTGTTGATTCTGATATGGATTCAGACGGAATCAACCCTAATATAATTTCCTCATCAAAAAAGACCTAGGGGTTCGATAGCTCCACTGCTCCTATCTTCTATGCCATCACACTTCTCTACAGGTATAAACATTAGTATTTATTGTTTATAATAATTAATTAAGCTACTAGGAGGAACTATAAACAAGCTATCTGTTCTGTAAGCCATACAATATTTTAATATTTCTACATTTTTTATTTTCAGAAAGTTTTGAGTTTGACGGTATAGATCAAACTCATTCTCAGTGTCAAGATCAAGTCGTCACGTCTCCGAAGCATGCAAGGTATTGTATAATTAATAATATTTAGCATCTTTTGTTTACTTACAAATATTTTATTGATTAGTTTTCTAATACATTGCAGTTTGCTTCTTGCAGTGAATAGACCTTCACAACAAATTGTGAAAAGGCCTCTAATACCGCCAATGCATACTGTACAAACAACAAGAAAATTTACAGGAAATAATATAAGGTTTCTCTGTAGACTCTGCAGGAACAGTTTATCCAGTAACCTCAAATTTTCCTGGTTTTTTCACTAGGTGGTGTCTTCAGCACAACTGACACCCAATTTTTGAACCAGATCGAGCTCGATGACAAGTTTTTGGGTTTTGATAGTGGTGAAATAGAGAAGGGTAGATATTTTGACACACATAATATGATAAAATTTACCCCACCTCCTCAGTGCACAAGTGCAACAATATGTACAAAAAAATAATAGACTCTCCTCCTCCTCCAAGTAAAACTCCACTCACAGATGATTAGAAGATATTTTTCCTTCGAAAATATGATATCAGATAGTATGGGGGCCACAATTCAGGAAGTTGTTATGTCTGATGTGGAATCAGTGCACACTTGGGAGAGAAGGGAAAAAATTTTGATCAAAGAAATAAATACCTGATACCATAATCACACTCAAAGGCATTCATTGTTCACTACCACAGAGAGCCAACCAGCAAGGCTTGACATTTTTCTAAAAAAAGCTCAGTCAGGCACAATTTTTTATAATAATGATTATGATGATGATATTTTGGACATAATGTTAAACAGGTTGGAGAATCTTAATGCAGAAGCCCATGTACTACTACGATAAATGGGCTAAGGAAAAAACAATGTTTTAATTGCAAATGCAGAAAAAGATAAAGTTGTGGTAGGTCATCTTTTACACACAAAATCGTGATATTATGAGCATTGCAATAAATTATTAAGACTTATCTAATAGACTACTAATACATTTTTATTTCTGTTTTGTAGGAAAAATATGAAAATTTAAAGAAAAAACAAGTTGTATTTGATGCACATTTGAAGAATGCCCAAAAAATCTTGAATGCATTTATACAGTTGAAGGAAAAACTTGTATTATTAAATAAACAAAATAATACATTGAAAAGGATAATCAAGGAGCATAAGATGGATCCAGAAATCTTACTGAAGGAAAATACAGATGTTGATCCATCACTTTTGTCATCAGGAGATGTTGTGAGGGAGGAGCAGAATATTCTTCAAAATATCAATACCGCAATGAAGATTTGTAGGCATCAGGAGTTATAGCAGAGAGCACTATACAGACTAAGAAAACTCTACCTCTTGTGCAAGAAAAAGATCAAGCTTCCCCTGCAACATAAAATTGAAAAAAGTAGTTAGTTTCACCATGTGATAGGTGTGTTGTCACAATTCCGACACTGGCGTAGGAATTAAAAGATAGTGGCCAACCAATTTTTTTATTTTTTATTTGTGTGGCAGACGTAAGGACAACTATGATTCAGAATCATAGGCAGAAAAGAGATTCCCTCGTAATGTGTTCTTATATGACAGAACTTTCCCAAAGCTTTGAAAACCATTGACAACCCACAATTTTGTAATTGTATTGGCTGACAATGCTTTATGAAAAGATGCATGTCTTCATAAAGTAATCTGCCTCTTGATAGAATGAATACAAGACTAATTTTGAATTGGAACTATATTTACTGTTGTATCGCATTTATTGAAAGTTTTCAACAATTTAATATGCAAACTTGTAATTGGATTTCTACTTACTGTGAATGGTTTTTATGTTACTATTTGGAGATGTAAACAGTAAAGCATGGTTTAAGATGCTTAGTTTGTGTTTGTTTAAAAATATTTATGTTTCATGCAGATGTAAAACATTAATCAATAATCACATAGATGGATCCAAATAAATCAATATTTATTTCAATCATAAAACAAAATATAAAAAATGAATTTGTTACAAGTAAAAAACACAGTCTATTAAGACCAGTTGATTATCATTAATGAATATGAAATATATCAATACATCAAATCATTTTCAATAGCGTCAACAATGTATACAAGAAATTAGAACTCTGGAAATTGAAACAGTCCTAGAGCAACACATTCATTTGTGTCCTGGAATTCAACTAAATCAGAAGCATGTTCGGTGGATGTGTTTGGATCCCCCGGATCAGTCAGAATGTTACCGAATCCTCTTCTTTCTACGAGTGAATTCCATAATGCAAGTTCTCTCTCATAAGGAAAATTTTCCACAGAGTAATTGGATACATACAATCTCAGACAACTTTCTAAATTCCTATCCAATCTGTTTCAGACTTTTGACTTTACAAAGGACAATGCACTGAATACCCTCTCATCTTTGACAGAACCCAGAATCATTGTTTGAAAAAGTTCATATAGCTGAATATACTTGCTCAAATCCTCTCACAAAATACTACTTGAATAAATATTCTTCCAAAGTCTTCTAATGGAACCATTTTCATTTGGCTCGTCCAGAAACCAAAATTTCTCTAGCATAGTGGTAGAAAAATCTTATTGACTGAGAACTAAGTAACTTTTTTTGTAAAATACCTTCACAACAACTTCATTTATCTCTTCACGTGCTTACAGAAATGGTCCATTAGACTAGTCATGTATTTGATAAATAAAGTACTGATGGATGTTTGAAGTGTGCCTCCAGCTGTATTCCAAAATTGTGGATTGAAAACTCCCATTGCTTCAAGTAATTTATCCTTTTTGAATCTTTCACGGATCTCTATAGATAAAGATTGAGAAATATTTTTCAATTTATTTTGAGTGTCAGATAATACTTGTTTCAAATAAATTGTGTGTCACTCTTACTTCTTCCATTTCTGACCCAACCAAATCTACTCTTTTCTGAAAAGTATGAAGTGGTATCTCTTTCCCATGTGTTGTTATACAGAGATGATCATGTATATTGAATTTTAAGAAGCAACTAGGATTCTTAAGGTCTTGTTAATGCATTCCAATTTCAAAAACAGGACCCTAAAAACTTCCATCTGATAAATATAAATTATCTAGACTCAAGCACACACATTTTCTTAGTCTTATGAAGTCTTTTATGTAGATGCAACGCTCTTGCACATGCTTCGTCAAAACATTTAGCTCCTTCAACATAGGAAAAATACCACATAGTGTGAGTAAAGTTTCAATGTATGTTAGACGGTACAACAAATCTTTAGCTTTATCTACATCCCTGCAGTATTTATACATAAAACCTGTCAATGAAGGATATTCTTCAAATATTCTACAAGGAAGGTTCATACATTGAAATCCATCTGGTATCTACATCTTTGAGAAGTTTTTCCCATCTGTCAATCCAATTGCAAATTTTTGAAATTCTAAAAATCTCTTTGGACTGCTAGAATAATAAGCATGCAAATCACAGATCATCTCCTCCACTTTGGAAACATTTTTGAATGTGCTCACAATTTTGTAGGCCAGATTCATTCTGTGAGCCATGCAATGAATTGCAATCATATAGGGGAAACAATTGTCTGTAGTCATATGCAGAGACCATTTCCACCCCCCTGCATTACAGATTACACCATCAGTTCCAACACAAACTAACTTTGTTGCAATGGAAAAATCATCCATACCTGTAATATCCTTCAGAACTTGACACCACCAATTTGTAAATGTTTTTAGAATTGCAATTTTCACTCATTTTATGAACTGCTAAGAGATGGGGAGTTCTTACTTCATTTGCAAATGTGTATACATGAATACAAACCCATGAAGTATTGTCCACTGATGTAACCTCATCAATTGAAAGGGAAATAAACTTTACATTTTGAATAGACTCTTTCAGATCCTCCTTTTCTACCAAAGAAAGACATTTTGCAATTTCCCAGCCACTGGTATCTGACCAATGTGATTGAGGAACATTCTGTAAGCCAATAACCTGATACAAAATTTTATTTTCTGAGAAATCTGAAATGGGTCTTCCCTTTTTCAATATATGGAATACAATAGAAAATTGAATACTTTTGGCTTGCATTTCAGTCTCCATAGCTTTGCTCAATTTTTCTACAATTGTGCCACCTTTTTCATTTAGATTTTTCAAACATTTTTGTTCTTTTTCATATTCTTCTACATATTTTACATGCAAATAATCTTTTGCATTTTTCCATTTATGAGATCTTACTATGCTCCCATCCTTTTGCTTTTGGGAAATATAGATTTTCCCACAATGTTTTTCAATGGTGTCTAGTTTGAGCTGCATTGTGTGATCTTTCCCTTGTTTCCAACTACATATTTTACATCGACATTGAGTTGGAACATCATTACCATTTTTTGGCTCCACAGGTTCAATAAAAGGATATTTGGCTGCCCAGTTGAACCTGAAAGTCCTTCCTATTGTCTAGTTTGTCCTCTTTCTTCTTATATTTTTTTTTATTTCTTCAATTCAACTTGTGCATCTGGGTTCTCAGCAGGAATATCTTGATCCTCACGTCTCCTTTTTCTGGAAACAGACATTGGAGTAGAAGCTTCCTCTGTTGTTGGTGTTGGATGAGAATTTGATGAATCTTCTTCTAGTTCGATGTCATCAAGGGAATGAATGTTTACAAATGTTTTCATCAACATATAAAGGATCATCAACATCTAGAAACACATTAGTTTGTGAAGGTGTTTGAGAAATGTCTGCATATAATTTTATAAAAGTGTTACAGAAATAGTATTAATTATTTATATTATTAATACCACTAAATAAACATAAAACAAGAGTGCAAAGAGTATTTGAAACAACAATATGAAAAATATAATAATAAAATTATGTAAATTAGTAAATAGTACATACCTATATTTTCAGAAGATCCAGACACAACCTTCATTTTTTGTGAGTTTCCAAAATAGCCAAACAATGTCTTGGTACCCTTTTTTGAACTAGTCTGTAACCTTCTTACCCTACTTTCTAGAATCCATGGATATGTCACCAAACAGGGACAGATGGTTTGGGGTTTGACGAATAAGCTGGACGACTGAGGGAGATTGCATATGGATGGCTCACCTTTGGCCAATTAGGGTTCACAACTTGGGGCACTAAGTTGGATAACAGTTGCTGGCTAGCTTTGGATGACTTGTTTTTGCAGTTGGATGACTAGCAGTTGGATGGCTTGTTGTAGTTGGATGCCTTAACCCTTGTTGGAAAGTTTACAGTTACTTTGGTGGTTGGATAGATCGGTTGGATGAATTACACTTTACAGTCAGATGACTTACAGTTGTAGTTGGAAATATTTTGGTTTGGTGCAGAAAATTTGTAGTCAGACCGGTAGAGGTTGGATGGGTTGATGTTCGACTTCGGTGAAAATATTGCAAAAAAGGTTGGACGGTTGTATATGTATTATATGGATACCTAGGTGCTATATATAGTAGTAGTATACTTTGGAAAATATGTGCACAGGTTGATTCAAAATTTGGTGAATTACATGCATAAGTTCATTTATATGTGTAAATACTAGGTGAACTAACCCATACTAAGGACCTGTCAACCAAAATTTCTGGTGAATTAGGCAGCAACTGACTACTGAAAATTCACCATTTCCAATTTCCAAAAATTAGAATATTCACGATCCTTTACAAAAATTTGCCACTAAAATTTTCCGACACAAGCAAAAAAACATGGATTAGGGTTCACTTTTGGGAATGGGTAATGTTGGAGATGGAGATAAGTACCATCTTAGTAGGAAATTGTATGATGTCTTCATGGACCAAGGGGAAATGGGACCAAAAAGGTCACATAGCTAAAGTAAGATTCCATAGGTATTGTCATAAAAAACTATTTGCGAGATTGTGTCAACTCAGGAAACACAATTCACTATTGTCTATAGGGTAGGTTCAAAAGATGATCTAATAATATCCACAAAATCTATGGACTTGTTGACTAGACATCTATGGAATCTATTGGAAAGTAATTCAGATGAAATATTCCTTAAGAGTGTCTACTGATACGTTTATAGGGTTATAAGTTTTTCATCCTTGACATTCATATTTTAAGGTACCTGTAACTTGTTTGAAATAAGTTCAGCTGCGAGTTACCTTTAAACCACATGAAACTTAAAAAGGATATTCCATTTTATGGTGACTTAGAATGACCCTAATGGTCACCTGAAGAGTGAAATTGTGATCAAGCATTTCACTACATGTCAGACTCCATGCAGTTCTTTGTGAGAGTGTGTGTAATGATGCCCTAGGATGCCCTTATGTAATTTTTACAATGATAATATGATAGAACTAGAATGTAGCAAATGTATAGTATATGTCCTGGGATGGAATAAAATAGAATCTTTCAGTCCTATGTCGAGTACTGCAAGGATTATGATTGCTAGAACCTGGTCACTTCTATAAGTGCTAGATCAATGCCTTTGATGCTACATATCCCTTTGAATGCAACCTTAGGTGATTGTATGTATTGCTTAGTGCTTGGTCCCTTCAATTTGAATACATAATGATCCAGTTATGTCATTCCTCTTGATAAGATATAGTTTAGTTAGGAAACTATTTGAGCGGGTCAAAGGTATTAGAGATGGGTCATGTTTTGTTGTTCAGAAGGTAATGCCAAATTTTCTAGATAAGAAAATATGATGAATAAGGACAAGACTTAATAATTTTTGAGGATAATTAATTGCCTGACACTAGTGATATCAACTGGGCACTGGTGATTAAGGTAATAGAAAGACCCATTATTTATTTTATGGATAATAATGCAAGATGTATAAATCCATTAAAAGTGCAAAAGACAAAAGACAAGGCTAAAGGGAAAATTTTCAATTCACCAAGTGCATCTGGGACTTAGGAATCAGGTAAATTCTAGCATAGGCATTGATTCAATATGTAGTAAAGGTTCCCAAGTGACATTTAAGGACCCATTGGAAATAAAAATTCACCCAGTTATAAGTTATTATGGGCAATACTTGATAACATAATTTATTAGTATAAGTTGCCTACCATATGATCTTATGTGAGAGTAAACTAAATAATGTAACTAGTGGAGCTATTAAAGTTTCTTTAAATTTTCACAGAGGAGTGAATTGTGGAGTATAGGATTGTTGTAACCTTTGTGGTATGCTACAGTTAGCTCCTTAATGTCAAAGGGACATTAATGAACACCAATAAGGATTGCTTGATAGATAGACTCCAAATTGGAGTGATTTAAACAGGGTTTAATATGTCAGTGGCTTGAGATTCACCAAAGTATGTTCAAAGACTGTGATGAAGGACCAGTGGGATGTTCTTCCCTTAAGTTTTTGACTGTGACCTAGAATACCAAGACGATGTATTATAGTGTCTATCTTGTATATCATGTGAAAACATGGTCATAGGAATGAATATACTGTCACGGATCATTGGATATGTATCAGACTATGCTTTGTTAAGGATGCCAAATGGCACTAGACTTAGATAATATAATGCACCTAAAGAAGTGAAGTGAAGGCCATTTAATTTTGATCCTTTTCAGCTATCTTTATTTGGTTATAGTAATCAAACACATACTATTACATAATTGAGGGGCCACGAGGTGAAGAACATGTTAGACATGATCTGCTATAGAATGCAAACAATCCCAATATTGGCCTATGTTGGGAAGAGGAAACTAATCTTTAAGACATGTCTTATTGCATATCCTTGAAATCTGTATTAGAATTCTGATTCAAGCATGGGATTTTTGTGAATAAGAACTATGTTCAAGATATCCACTCATAAATAGTCAATAGGCCATAATCAAACATCTACTGCTAGAAAATGGTCTCAAGTTCTTTTTTGAGGTATTACCTTTAGGAGCCAACTTGTGTATGTATGCTTTCAAATGAGTTTTTGTTTGGAATTTTCAGATTTAGCTGATTTGTGACATAAGCCAAGTTGTGTATAACCAATGGAAGAGTTATTCATGAAGTCTCAGGCCATATCTGTGTAGGACAAAAGAAACAGTCAAATAATTCTCTAAGGAGTATGGAAAAAGTTTTATACTAAAAGCGAACTAAGTGATGGTCCCAGCCTTAGAATCTTAGTATCACTCTAACTATGCCTATAATTGAAGATCAATAGTGGAGCCTCCTTTAACAAAAATTTTAAGAACCATCTTCCCTTCTTGCAGGATAATGGGGGGAGGTTTATTTATTCCTATATTGGCTTCTCTATGAGAAAATGATCACTAATAAGAAATTTGTATACATTTTTATGGACCCTTTTCTGAATCCCTCTGACATTGTTTTTCTGCGAGAATTCCTCAAGAGAGGTTTTCATTGTTAGGCACTTAAATGGATTTTTTTATTTTTTATGAACTTTATCTTGTAGATAATTCCTTAGAGAAAATTTCCATGGTGGTTTGAGCTCTTAACACCTGGTGGTCCCCACAAGAAAAGAGGTATTTTGTGAATGTTTTAGTGTTCAGAAATTTTTTGTAAAGGAACCCATGCTCAAATTTTCACTAAAGGATGGTGGGGATGTGGTATTGATGTTCATGAAGTCAGTTGAGTTTTTCCTTTGGAAAAATGTGAAGATAAAATTACGTTTTCAGTCTTACCGTTAAGAAGGCTAAGCATGCAAAAATAAGACATGAACGTGTTAATGATAAATTGCATAATAATGTTGATGTTTTTGGTCATAGATAGCTTGAAGGAGTCCTATATGAGGTTTTAGAATTCTTAGTTTGGTTTGGTAAAGTGATTTCATGGTGAAAACTTTAATGTCTATAACTTCCTTATATGCATAGTTAAGAAGGTTGATAAATTGAGGTGTTTCTGTAAAATTTTCTTAAAAAATTCTATAAAAAAGTATTTGGAGATGGATTAGGTGTCTAATTTTATGCATTTAAATATTTTTTGGGTCTTGAAAGTGAATTTATGTAAGTTAGAAGTCTCCAAGTTAAGACTGGTTTTTAGTGTCTTGAGAACCAACACATATAGTCCTAGAATTTCTTGAGTTTCATGGTCATATGCTTTGATTTGATGATTTCACTTGGTATGATAAGTTGCATATGGATAAGATCTTCTCAGAAAAGTGATTTAGAAGTCATAAAAAAATATGTACATAGTTGAGCTAACTCACTTTTGAAGACTGATTTGGTATTCACCATGACTGTACATAGTTGAACTAACTCACTTTTGAAGACTGATTTGGTATTCACCATGACTGTGAATGTCTAGCTGAGAAGTAGAGGGAAATGAAGATATTTTGATCTGATTTGATAAATATTATGCATGTGGTCATTAATTAAAAATATTTTAGTGTCCTTAATGAAGTTTTCAAAGCTTTATGAGTCTTGAAAGTGTATTAGTTTCTCTAAATTTGAATACTAATTTTTGAAGGACTAAAACTAGCTATGTTTGAAGCTCAAACAGAAAATGAAGGAGAAATGGTGAGCACACAAGGATGTGAAGAGGCTATAGGAAAAAATGAAGATTATTTTAACATACATATATGCATATGAAATTTTTCTTATGGTCATATCAGTTAGAAGACAAAGACAACTCACCAAAAGAAGAAGACAAAAAATATGAGAGGACAATTATAAAAGAGAGGTCAGAAATCATATGTCAATTAGAGAAGGAATATCTTCAGTTGTGTAACGAATTTAGGTGTATTTTAATGGTCCAAATGAAGGTTACAACTTCCATGATAGGTTGTTTTAGATGTGCACTTGAAGCTGAAATTGTATCATGTGCAATCTTTGCTAAAAATTAGTTTGTATGATGTCAAGAGTTCCTAGTATAAGGCAAAGTGTAAGAGACTCTCAAGAGATCTGATTAGACATATTTTAATATCTGATTGAGGGTATGAATGTTTTTTTTTATTAATGTGAATTTGGAGGTGTAGAAAGGGCATGAAAGTGAGCATGTAGCTAATGTATTAAGGACTGAAATGTTGCAGTAGTTGTAGATGTGAAAGTGGAGATGTTTGAGAGGTACTTGTAGTAGATGAAGGAGGTTGAGAAGAGGAGTTGAGATGAAGAAGTGATCATAATAATGTGTGGAATACAAAATAAAATTTACCAAAATTTGTTCAAAAGTCTGAGTGGGTGCTTAACACTCAGGGATTTGATGCTTCCTTATAAGTGACAACTTACATAAGATCAAGTTGTAGCTTCTAAGTTAAATTGTTGGGAGTTAAAAGTTACATGAAAGTAAGAGATTTATAAAGGTCAAGTTATAGGTTGACTAAATTTTGGAGTTACAGCTCCAAGTTGAGTGGATGCTCAACATGAAATCATTGTAACATTTACATGACCCTAGTGTCCAAGCTAGTTGTTTCATTTTAGTGGGTTTTTATCCCTTGAAGGGTTTCCCACATTAAAACATGTGTCTATATTTATGCTCGTGTTTATTGCATGTGAATGAGCTTGTGGTTTCATCATAAATAAATTAAGGAATTTTAATCGTTTGCCAAAATTTATATAAACACCGATTCATCCCAGCTCTTAGTGCCTAGAATTTTAGACACATGAAAAGGAAGTAGACCCTAGGGGTGACGTGTATGTGTAGGTTGTACATGTTTTTGTACTTGTATGTTGATTCTTATTGTGTATTAAGGAAATACTTGCAAAAGAATATAGAGAAAGTAGTCAAAGTACCGCATTGATAAATCAAAGTAATACATGTATAAGTAAGTGTAAAAGTGTGTAAAAGGAAAGTGTGCACTAAATATATAATAGTGTAAAAGATAGAGAATTTTCCTAATTTTCCAAATTTATTGCTGATGGTGATTTTTTTGGGCAATCTCATGCCAAGAGTGAGTTTTTTGGGAAATCTCATGCCAAAGGAGAGTTTTTTGGTGATCTCACGCCAAGAAAAAGTTTTTTGGGCGATCTCATGCCAAGAGAAGAGTGTTGGGGAGAGAGGTATAGATTTTCTCTCCTTCCATGAGTACTTCCTGAATGAGCACCACTACAGATGGTATGTCCCGATTAGTTCTGTTTGTTCCATGTTTTTTCAATATTGTAACTAATTATAAGAGATATAATGCATTGTGTGACTGGAGGAAAGTGCATGCTACTGGAGAAATATCCTGAAGATTGTGATGTACTAAGAAATTACCTGTTTCTGCCACCAAGACATTAGTTCTCAAGGGAGGACACAAATGCCTAACGCTATTATCTTGGTTTAGGTGCTAGTGTCTATACTTTGTGTGAAGTTCAGGTCTAATTTTTGAATATCTCGTGACTGTATATCTATGTTGTTTCTGTACACTCCTGATCTAAACTATAGCTCTGAGATGTTATAGGGGTGATTTGTTCTCCCAATGTATGACAACCCTCATTTGGGGTGCATGCAATGTCTATAGGAGAATGCGGGCCAAATGAGCGGATTAGAGGTTGATATGCATATCTAAGTGTGGATACCTGAAGGGTGTAGGGGATGTGCATGGTAAACCAAGGCACATGCAAAAAAATGAGGCTAGTACAAGTGTTAGTAGTAAAAGTAGCTACATATAAAATAAGAGAATGTAACAAGTAAGTGTGAAAACAATATGGACTACAAAAAGTAGGTTTAAAACATGGGACATCTCTCAAAATTTCACAAGACAATCATGACTGAAGCATCCAAAGGAATATAATGATAACACAAGATATAGGGTATAGCCCACAAACAATAACATGTAATGACAAACAATAACAAACAAAATGTATCAGATAACCATGGTTATATATAGTCCTGCAAGGAAAATGATACACATGAAGCACCCATTAATGTGTTAGAAAGATAAATAGTATGTCAAAGCATGTATATAATAGTGAAAAATAGATTGAATGTAATAAAAAGTAGTCAACAATGTGACAATAGAACCTATGATGTAGGAAAGTATGATAATAGAAAATTTAGATTCCCTAGGAGCCTCAGTGAGACTGGAAAGGGATACAATGTTAAGAATCATGCATCATGTAAGGAGATGTAAGAGATTTGCATTCGCTTCCAGAGACCAAGTGAACGCACATGTGTATATGATAAATATAATGACATACTAAGAATATGTCTAGCATAGTAATCAAAGTGAAAATTGTAAGTAGTATAAGTTAGAGAGAATAAATGCAACCAAAATATGCAAATGATGTGTGAGTGTGATGGTATGGTATACAAGATGTAATTATGGAAGGAGAAGTGTTTCTCTTAGTGGATGTGCATGAAAGGAGGTTAATTTATAAATTCCCCCTTAGCAGTCAAGAATGAACCATATAATAAGAGTGCGTCATCAAGAAATGGTTATGTCGCGTGTGAATAGATGATAGAAATGATATGTCATGAAGCATAGAGTGTGATGTGTGTAATATGAGGTTAATTTATGTAGTGTGTCCTAAATAGTCAAGTGTGAACCATAGTGCGGGATTGTATCATAGGGTAACCATGGTACAATGTGTGTACCAAAGGTGTAGGAGAACCTAGAAATATTAGACATGAAGTTTGAGGCGTGAAGTGTGATGGTGGACACTAGAGACAATTGATAATGATGGAAGATGGGGATGAAGAAATCGCAAGTCCCCAAAGTGTTGCAGTGATGGAGATCTATGTGATGATGTAAGAGAGAGATTACAATGGTGACATAGTTTGAAATGGATCATAAGAAAATATATATTTTGTCATGATGAGAGGTAGAAGCAAGAGTAGTACCAGGGTTGGATTGTGAGTTAACAAGAGAAATTTTAAAGAGGTTAGCTATCACAGGGTGAATTGGTTGGTGGTTGTTGATTTGGAATTGGTAATGCTGTAGAAGACTTGAAAAGTGGAGATGAGGGGGTACAAATTTTTAAAAGAGGTTACTTAGTTGAAATAGGTAACATTGTAGAAAATTTGTTAGGAGGGGGTGATGGGGTACTAATTTTGAGATGGGGTATGAATTTGGGTTGGATAGGCGGTTCTTGAATGACTGAAGAAAGAACATTAGTAACGATGGAATGATGCTCACTAGATATAGAGGGATTTGATTGAGAGCCTAATGGGATTTATTAATTAGATATTTAGCAGAATGTTTTGTAGCAAATAAAATAAAGTCCTGATGCTCAAGGTGTTTAATTCATCTTTTCAAAGCATAAAAATCATTGTCGTGATGTCCATTACTTCTATTATAATTTTAAAAAGGGATTCCCATGTACTTGTCAAGATGATAAGGAGAGTAGCTATGAGTAGTTCACAAGTTGATCAATTGATTATTTAGGAGCTCAGGAATAATATCACGTTGTTTAACATTTAGATAAAACTTGAGAGATGTTGGTAGTGGTAAGACTTGGGGTTCACTTATATGAGCACATGTATAAGACAGTATTAGGATGACATGTATAAGAAGAAATAACAGGTGATTGAGAGGTTATTTTGAGATGTTGGATTTAAAATGTGAGAGATGTAATCATGGTTTCTATAGCTTGAATATTATCTGGATATAAAAAATGTAAATCTTGAATTGAATTGCAAATGGATTGATTGCTTGTGGTGTTAGAACCAATAGACTCATCAGAGAGATGATTGAAGATGGCACTTACTTGTGTAGGTGGCATATTGCAAGGGAGATATATAGTGTCCAAGTATTTTTGGAGAACATCTTTGCAAAGTGGGTGCCTTTTAAGTAATTGATGCAAGGAGACTTTACAATCCATGAAAGAAGATCAGATAGAATAGGAAAAATAAGGATCCAAATGTTTGATCACGAGTGGGGTTCACCAAATGATTTAATAAAAAATTATGTTAAATCTTATTTTTAGAGTAACTATTATAAATAATGATTTACAAATGCTAATATATATTAAGACACAAGAAAAAAAAATGTACAATGTGAAACCCTAAGAAAGAGAGGGGGATAGGAAGACTTGGCTGATTTACGAGAAAACTGGAAGTGATTTGGGAAGGTGAATAGGTGAAGAAGACTGTGGGCACTTTCGTCAAAGATCTATGGAGGTTCTGTAACTCAGAAGAATGCATGGTAGGGGAGCCCCTAGGAGGGAAAGAACACCTGGGTGTTGGTGGCCAGGAAAATGCTTGGATTCTGATATCTTCTGTGTCGAAAGATATTCACTATTGATTCCTAATTTTTACTTAAAATTATCTCATTGATCATCAAAGGTTCTTGTAACCTACAATAAAGAAGTTCAACTACACATATCCACAAACTACATCAAACATAAAAAGGAAAATGTAGAATGGGTAGTCAAATTGACCCCGACGATCACCTAAAGAGTGAACCTATGAATGGGTGTTGTACTACATCTCAAAATTCATGTAGTTCTTTGTGAGAGTGTGTGTAAGGATGCCCTAGGATTCCCTTGTGAAATTTTTATATTTATAGTGGAATGGAATATAGTAAATTTCCCCTCCTGTGTTGTGTATGTAGATGTGATGCAACCCTTCTCCCTTTTATGAGTGCTAGATGGATGCCTTTGATGCTGTCGTGCCTTTGAATGCAAGATTAGGTGATAGTATGTAATACTTAGTGCTTGGTTCCTTATTTTGAAAACATAACTGTGAATTTATATGACTCCCTTGTTTGAATCTCGTAATTGACAATTGAAAGGCCAACCCAAGGTAGTAAAAAGTAATTAGGAAGTGAAAGGGGTCCAAAAGGATAGAAAAAAAGGTAAAGAGGGACATGAGCGCACATGAGCACAAGAGTGCCTATCGCTAGTGTCGCAATTGGGCGCTAGTGTCCATGGCCATATAAAATATGTATAAATGCAATAAAAGTGTAGAAGACAAAACACAAGGCTAAAGGGAGTTGTCAATTACTATTTTTCTTGCTTAGGAATCATGTAAATGATAACATTATTTTAGGACCTAGAAATGTACCCAAGTGCATAAATTTTGTAACTACAATATCGTAGAGAGGGAGAGGATGAGGGCCCTTTTGGTTTTCTCCTATTTTTGTTTATATATCAATTTTTTGGATTTTTGGCTCATGGTTGAGCGCATTGACCACACTTGTCCTTCATCTGTGATGACATTGTACTGAAAACACTCACACACACACACATAGACATGCATACACACATACACGCACACACATACATACATACATACATACATGCATACATGCATACATACATACATACATACATACATACATACATACATACATACATACATACATATATACAATATTTTTGGCTCAATATTCCTTTGCAAAGTTTGTTTCATTATGCTTTATCTCCTTTGTGCACTCTTAGATGGCTTGTAATTTCTAATGTTTTTATTATTTTGAATATATATGTTATGGATAATGCTGTAATGTGGCACACAAAATGATTGTTAAAATGGTTATATGGTTTAAATCATACTTAGAAAATTTAATTTTTCAAACAATAACTAAACATTTCATTTCATTGGAAAAACATGTTGAGAATGATACACTGATAAGATGGCCCCACTCCATCCTTGGCTCTATGAAACTAGTAAGATGTGAGGGCTCATAACCAAGAACCAAGGATGTGAGACATAGGATTGGAACATGAGTATCATGAGAATGAAGAACTAGAGACATAAGTTTTAATGATATACTTTTGTAGAAACTTACAACTTGACTTATATTTAAGATTGACATATCAAATCCAAGATGGTTGGAGCTTATGAACCTTAACTAGACTTAGATCAAATATGGCATACTGATTAGAAAAATCTAGTTTTAGGAATTTTTTCTCTGCTAACATACACAACTAAAACATTTGTTTGGGAACCATACTCAAATACCTGCCAAGTATTTTATTCCAAGGCCCTTTTTTGTTTATATATATATATATATATATTGAAACAGACTCCCTACACTTTTCCCCATCCTACTAGTAATAATCATGTGCTCATCACTGAGAACCAAGTATAGGCAATTAAGGGCATCTTACTCCTCTCCTAGCATTATGTTACCGGTAAGAAGCATGGGCTCACCACTGAAGACTAGGAATGATGGAAATGTGATTATTTGTGGAGGAAATGTATTCAAGTTCTCCTTCTCTTTTGATTATATATATAATTATAATTTTTCCTTGACATTGTATTGTGTTTTCTAGGAGGGAACATTATTTCCCCAATATTAGCCTCATATAACTAGTTAGATACGAGGGCTCACCACTAAATAATGAGATGGGAAAACATAGAACTTGGGAGAACTGTTTAGAATTTTTTTTTGTCTTGGAGAGAATTTTTAGGGAGATATTTTACCATCACAAAGCTTCTAGAAGGATTTACAAGAGAAAGCATATGAATTGGGAGAATCATAAGGAAGTGAAGTATGTAAGAACTTGTCGGTTCAAAATTAAAACTTTTCTCATGTTCAGTAATGATAATGATATAGAGTGTATGATTAGATAATACAAAGAAATGAAAATGATATCAAATTGATATATTTTTCAATGCAATGCTAAATTCAAAATCATCTAAAATAAGTAAATTTAGAGCATGATTTAAACGAAACTATGTTATAACAACATACACATTGGAAACACAAGTACAATGTAGAAATGCAATATATAAATGTAGAAGCATTTAAGGAGTAACGAGTTGATGGCCTCGTCAAAATCCTCACCTTCTAGAGTGCACAAATGATAAGCGCCATTATTAAAATATTTTGTTACATGGTAAGGGCCCAACCAATTTGGCCTAAACTTCCTACCCTCACCAAATTTCTTATGTATCTTGTTATCAAGTCTTAAAACAAGGTCTCCTACCTGAATTGGATGTCTGTAATCCTTCTTGTTTCACTGGTGACAGATTATGTCTACATAAACCTGATGGTGTTGCTCAAATCTTAGCCTCTTGTCATTTAGGTTTTGTAAGTCTGTTAAACTTGTATTTGGGTACTCATCTTTGTCCACAATACCTTGTATAGACATATGAAGACTAGGTATTTCTACCTCTAGCAGCAAAACTTCTTCCACACCAAATACAAAGTAAAAAGGGATTGCCCCCGTTTGTGTACGAAATGAAGTCCTATATGCCCATAATGTTGGAAATAATTTTGAATTCCAATCTCTTTTATTATCTTTAACAATTTTAAGGAGAATAGACTTCAAGGTATTATTAGTGGCCTCAACATGTCCATTGGCTTGAGGGTAGTATAAAAAAATTGTATGATGGGATATTTTCAATTTCACACATAATTCGTTCACCTCATCATTCTTAAAGGGAGAGCCGTTATTTGAAATAATGACTTGCGGAATGACATACCTATAGATTATTTAGTTTAAGATGAATTTGGATATGACAGAACCATGGACATTGGTTAGAGGCATTGCCTCAACCCACTTTGTGAATTATTTTGTGGCCATAATTATGAAGTTGTATCCATCCATGGATGCAAGAGAGAATTTCCCTATCAGATTCAAACCCCAAGTAGAGAATGACCAAGGTGTAACTATAGATTGTAGAATTTGGGTCGGGATGTGTATGATGTGTGATAATTCTTGAAAGTTTTTGCTTTTCACCACATACTCCATAACTTCATGATCTAGTGTGGGCTAAAAGTAACCCATTTGATGAATTTTCTAAGTAGTTGAATGTCCTTTCAAAGTGACCACCACAAACTCCATTATGGGCTTAAAAGAGGTTTTTCTATTCTTCTTCCTCATCAACACATCTAAGCAATATACCATCAAATAATTTATGATATAACACTTGTTCTACGATCATGTATTTGATGGTTATGACACAAATTTATTGTATTTGTTGGGATTTATCTCCTTCTAGGTATTTATGATCTATAATATGATTTATTATATATGAATACCACATATATGAAGTGATTGCAAGTTTATCTATATGATAGATGCATTCATCAGGGAAATCCAAATCAACTAACTCGCTAGAGTCTATAGGGTTATTAGCTAGGCAATCAATGATAATTTGTCCCTTGAAAAACTTTTGGTTCATATAGGTAAGTTCAAACTCATTCATTAATGTGATGAACCTACCAGCCTTCTTGGACAAGTCCGCTTGAATTAGGAATGTTTGCAACTAGAAAAATTTGACAATAACTCTCATTTCTTGATTAAACGTATAATGCCTCAACCTCTTAGTTGTAAAGACAATAGCCAAACATTAATTTTCTTCTTATGAGTAGTGATTTTCATAATCTAGGATTACAAGGATAATAAAATATAATGCATGCTCAAGACCATAGTTATCTTCCTATGCTAACATGCACATAATTGAAATGTCCGTGATTCTAGAGTATAAAATCAAAGGATGATTGGACTTGGGTGGCATAAGCGTTGGCAAGGAAAGAAGGAACAACTTGAATGACTCAAAGACATTATGGCACTCTTTTGTAAATATCTTACAACAAGTTTTCAGTTTCAATCCATTAATGGGATGGATGACATATAGTAGATTGAGGATGAACCTTCGGATTTCCCTAAGCTTACCTAGAAAATATCTGATACCAAATTCATCCATTGGACAAATATTTTCTTAGTCTACATCAATCCCTTGAGAGGAACTAATATATCCAAAAATCTTACCTCTTGTTACTCTAAAGAAACGCTTCTTAGGATTCAAGGTAACACCGTATTCAATCAAGCATGAATTTGAAGGACTTCAAGATGATCCCCTCTCTTTTTCACTTTTTCTAGAAGACCATCAACATATGTTTCAAAGATATTATGAATAATATCATGAAATATATAATTCATGGCAGGTAGTGTCGGCATTTTTCAAACTGAATTGCATAATTGCGTACCAAAAGGTTCCCCAAGGAGTGGTGAAGGTTGTCTTTATTTGGTATTCATCATAGATTCATATTTGATTATATCCCAAAAAACCATCCATGAG
This sequence comes from Taxus chinensis, assembly GCA_019776745.2. Lineage (NCBI taxonomy): Eukaryota > Viridiplantae > Streptophyta > Pinopsida > Cupressales > Taxaceae > Taxus > Taxus chinensis. Next base: position 543,920,929 of record CM034151.1, on the reverse strand, counting down.
AGACAACAAATCATAACAGGTTGTTGCATCAACAATGACATCAATGGAAAATCATCTTTAGGGAAAGCCTTATTGATATCTCTGAAATCAATGCAAATCCTTATCTTTCCATTATTTTTTAAGAACCAGGACAATATTGAACAACCAAATGGAATAATAAACTTTTTTAATGAATCCTACTTATATAAGTTTAATCACTTATTCCTTGACCATTAAAATGACCTTCAGATTTACTAGTCTTAGCTTTCGTTTTACGGGTTTAGCATCAAGTTTAGTAACCATATTATTGACTACCACACCAAGTATAACTCCTATCATATCTTTGTAGCTAAATGTAAAGGCTCAAGAATGATCCTTGAGCACCTTGGTGCGATCTTCTATTTCCTCTTCCGAAAATGAAGAATTGAGATTTAGAATCCTAGGATCCTCCTTTGTTCCAATATTAATATAGATCTTTCCTTTTATGAAGGAAACATTCCCTTCTTCAAATTCAGGGGGAGATAGAGGTAGTTTGAGTGATTCTTCTTCAACCTCATAGATTTCAAGATATTTTGGCATGGAGGTGGACATTTTCTTGTTTCAAAAATAGGAGGAAGAATGAGGAGTGAGGAGGAACCCTTATTGTGATATGAAGGAGGAATATTAGTATATACATGAAGAAACCCTAGGATTGTATCATCATTTTAGGAAAATTTCAATTTGGTTGATTCAATTTTTTAATCTACATAGGGTAATATCGTGGTGTTTGGCATTCTTTGAATTAAAGGTTTGGATCTCATGTAGACCACAAATTATGTTTCCTTCAAACCTTCACTAGGACAAAAGAGGGAATAAGAATATGCTAAGAAATCAACAAGCTAGAAATCAAAGTATTTACATATTTCACGCATGACATATTTATAGAGTTGGAGATGCTCCGCTCTAGTCTCATATACCTCTAAGACTTGGTTGGATATAATTTGTAAATACCCTCAAATTTTAACAATATTAACTCCCATTCTCTTGGCTATAATGAGACCGAGAAGTAAGGTCTCATACTTTGCTCCATTTTTGATATAATCAAAGTGTAGTTTAAAGGTGAAAGACATTATTTTACCTTCTGGAGAAGTCAAAATAACCTAGCCCCCATGCCATATTGACACTTAGCTCCATCATAATGGAGCATCCAATGGTTGATAGGAAATATCGACTCTTCGTTGTCCTTAGGAAGCTCTTCATATACTTCAAATACATCTACCATGTATATTTATGCAAAACCATATGTTGGGAGAGAGGCTAGTCCAAAAATATTCCCAATTCCATGAGATTCAATTGAGAGAGTGATCAACAAGTCATTTTATAAGAGTTTTAATATTTTTTCCATCATGTTAGTAGATATGGCTTCTACCGTAGTGATCTTTCCCTCACTCTTGTTTACTCCTTTGATTTCCTTAGGTTTAACAACTTCACTTGCTAGAACTGGTTTTGCAGTGGATACCAACTCTTTTGAAGGAGGTGGTTTATTTAGTTGGTTGGCTAGGAGTTCAAACTTAAAATGAACTTTGGGTTTCTTTTTGATATTTTCCAAGTGGATGTTAAAAGGTTTAAGGTCACTTTGGGCTATGAAAACCTTACCTAAATGAAGTAACCTTACCTCTTGAAATAACATGAATGGAATGGCCTTAATTCTATGGATCCATTGTCTACCAAGAATCATATTGTAATTGGTTTCCCTATCTATGATATAAAACTTGGTTAATATAGTTTTGAGCCCAAGGGTGACCCGAAGGACTATGGTTCCAATCAAAGTAGCATTCAAACTATCATAACCCCTCAACGTATTCCTGATAGAGGAGCAATTGGTTTCTCCATATCCTATTTTTTTAGGAAGGAGAAGGGAACAATATTCAATATGGATCTCTAGTCAATCATAACCCTTTTGACATGGTTGTTGTAAATCCACAATTGTAGGTATAATTTAGGATCACCTCTTCATGTCAGTTTGACATCTGAAGGAATATTTATTATATTAAAGATGAATCCCATGTCCCTTTAGTTTTTCCATGGAGGATAAACATCAAAATTTTTGGTGGGTTAGAGCCTTTAGAGGAGGTGTGACATGAACTAGGTGGGTGAGGCCCATTGCTTCCAATAAAGTAGAATGATGTGTTAGAGAGTTCTTTAACAAATCCAGAAAGGATATGTGAGAGAAGGCCTTGTTAAGATCCATGATTAGATCGTATACCCCTATGGGTTTATAAACTACTAGTAAGTCATTTTGTAACAAAGGATAAATGGGAAGAGGGTGTGATGTATATTCTTGAGTACGGGTTGTCATGTTAACCTATGACTCTATTTCTAATTCAGCAAAACCTACAATTTTTGTTTTATTTCTTTAGTAAAGGTTGGGAGAAACTCAAGGGTCATCAAAAGTAGAAGCATCATAATCATGAGTCACTACAGGAATCCCTTTGTTAACATTCTGAGGGTTAGGTTTCTCATTTTCAAGATGCTTGGGGAAAGAATATTGATAGATTCCTAAGTTTGTTTTTTGGGGTGGAATAGGTCCCATATGAGCATGATGAGAGGTCCCCCATGGTTCGCTAAAAAAATATTGTAGTCTTATTATTTCACCAACATCCCAAGGTGTGTTGGCACATCACTCAACTAGAACTAAGTGCCCACCCAAAGTGCACAAGGGTATTATGTCCATATTTTATGGACGATTGTTCAAGGAGTTAACATGATTACATAAATATTTTGTATCCATAATATCCATTCAAGAATAATGCATAACATGAATTAGATATAGATCTTAACCATATGCAAGATTAACTCATACAAGGATTTCTATTATCTTTACCATGCAAGAACTAGTAATAGATATGTCAAAAACCAATATCTAGCCAAAAAGATCCATTATATCAATTGCTATAAAACACAGAAGCTTCATACATACATAATAATGTCACCATAAGTCATGTGCACTCATAAACTAGCATCATACCTCTATTATAGAATCGACTCTCTAAACCATGAAAATCAATACATATTTATAGGGGTGGGGACTTTCCCTTCATCGCCTATACACCTTCAAAATAGGAAACATGCTAAGAATAGCCTTGCACCGCTTACAAGATAAATAAAAAATCATATAAGCTTGTTAATAATAGATTATCTAATAATAAATACAATTATAATCCTATTAATAAATCAAATCTATGCATGGTGCTTAATCTTCCTCTTGTCTTTTCTCTTCAAGTCTTCATACAGTTTTGTGCTCTACACTCCATGTCTATATTTAGCCTCATAATGAAACGGATAAGTCTTGATTCCAAAATTTCCCACACGCGCCCTGTTCCATTATCCTTCTACATGCACCTTTTCACCATGTGTTCGTGCGCCCAATCCTTATGTGCCTTTAGTACTTATGCTGAAAATTCATCATCCCAACATTACTCCACACTTGTTTCATTTCCATCCCCAGCAATGGGTAATCATAACTTATCTCTCCATGAACAAAGGATAAGGAATGAAAAAAAATAACTATACAAAAAGAATGAAAGAATACTTGGGCACCCTATACTTCTGCAGATAGAATCAACTCTAGATATTCTGCTTTGAACTCTTCTTCTAATTCATTCCAATCAATCATCACCTTAGCAATTTTGTTGGGGATGTTTACCAATACCCCATCCAACTCATCCAAATTCATGTTCTTAGCTTCATTCTGCAACACCCATAGAACAATAGCAAGGATTGAGATCATCCCTTACATAACATCCATCCGCCACACGATGAGTTTTCCAATCACCTTGATCCTTTCCTTGTGAGGTTCCTAGCATGTTGTAAGCGCATCACACTTCTCTTCTACCAAAGTGAGCCTATCCTCATGTCCAAGTGTTTTATTCTTTACTGCCTTAAGGACCTCATTCTTCCTCTTCCATAGTCCCTATCTTTATTATTACATCAGGGGCCACACACATATTCAATTCCAATTCTACCTTTTTCAATTCATCCTTCAAGGTGTGTAGTATAGATTCATAGCTAGTAATTTTACACATAACTGTTTCCTTGGCCTTCTCTTCCTGTGCTATAACATCCTTGGGTTTCGGCATGTGAACAAGACCTTATTCCATCACCAAATGAACAAGGGTGCAAAAATAGTGCATTACAGAAGGGAACTTCTCCAGCACGTTTTCTTCAAAATACGAATTTGCCTTTAAAATTTCATCTCCAATTTTTCTGCCATACTCACTAATGTGCTCGCCTTTTCCTCACCTTTCTCCTTTTCCTTCATCGAGGCAATTTGATCTCGGTATCTTTATCTTTTCTATCTTCTAGAAGCACCCGAATAGTTTCACGTTTTATCTATATTATGTGCACACAACTTCTGTAGATACCTTTGTTAGTGCATTGCTTCACCTGTCTCATATGACATCTCAAGTGGGCTTAATAGTAACATGGCACGTAATGTGGTGCTTTATTCATTCTCCGTGAGACACATGATTCTTCACACACATCAAAATCAGGCTCATCCATATGATTCTGCATACTCCATGATAGTTGTTTCCATGTATGTGCACGTAGTTGCCATCTTTGAGTCCATCAACTCCCAACCATATAATTCCATTAAGTTCCAAGGTACTTTGGAACTCTCACGTGTATAATATTTGTCAAGTCATTTACATACCCGGCTGTAGGAGTCTCATATGTACCTTCATCCTTTTCCTTCCCAGAGTGCTTACCTTTTGGAACATGTATGCCTGAATCCAACACCATGCCCTCCATCAGTTGGCTTGCCAAGATGGTTTGCCCTTATCTTCACCTATTTTTGTGTCAATGGCCACCACTGTCCATCTCCTAGTCCTTTAACTCCTCTGTATCATGTTACAATTCTTCTTCCTGAGGCATGCTTCTACATTAACATGAACCAGAGACTTATGTTCGTTGTCCTCTGATTGCTCACCCTCAACATCCTTGGTGGGGATGTAGCATGTGCCTTTTCTTCACTAGTTCTACCTTCATATGGGAAGTCCTATGGGTGACCTCCTCAGCGGCTATGAAGGTCCCATGCCTTGAGTTCTGGTTCTTCTCAACACTCTTTTGTACTGTGGGTCCCCAACGCCCTATTCTATATTTACCTCCATAACACCTGTTCCATTCCCATTCTTCCTCATACTTCTTTCTTTAATAGGAGGGGTTACCTCACACTCTCTTTTCCCTCCTATAGTTGGTTGTTTTCTACCTGTCCTATGCTCCAAGCCACCACTGTCTTCTTTAAGTTCCTCTTATTCTTCTTCATCATCCAAGGGGCAAAGTGTCCTCTTCATCTTGCATATCATGCCCACAGTATGCTTTCCCCTTGGGTGGTCTAGGGAGCTTGAATTCATTTTCAACATACTTCCCATTTTCCAACTTGGGCCTAGGTAAATGTATACAAGAGCTGCCCTCAAACTTCCTAATTGCCAAACTCATAGCTTTAATATTAATATCATCTGAAATTAGTTTTTCAATGTATGCAGACTTACTCGGGTAGACATATGTTTTCCAGTAGTGTATGATAGTCATAATCTACCTTTTCTACATTAAAGAACAACCTAGGCATGCGTTTGAGAACCTGTGTACTGATGCCTGAAAATAGCGAGGCGCAGTGAAGGCATATGGAAGCTTACACTAAGGGCTCCATTTCCCATCCTTCATGCCAAAGTGCCCTATGCAAAAATGTTGGTAAACTGAAAATTATACCTATTTGTCCAATACCGAAGGAATATCATTAGGTATTCTCCACTCATGCTCAAACAAAGTCATGCAGGTGCTCATACAAAATTTATGTTCTCTGCTTATAAGCTCCGCTCATGGATCCATCACATGTGTATTTGCAAATCTCTCTGCAAGATGACCTCTTATTCTCCTTCTGGGTATTGCCACATCTTATCTTTTGGCCCATCGGGAACTCCAATTTCTACAAAAACAAGAGACAAAAGGATCACACCAAAACTTATCTTTATCACCTTGGTGTGCCTCTTCAATAATAGTCTCAACAATGAAACTGGCCAAATTGTAAACTACTCCCTTTTGTCATCTTCTTTGTGAATATGTAACCATGCCTTGTTCACCTGTGACTAGCGCTACTTGATTTTTTAACTTAGTAAGAAGGTGCACTGCCACTTGAATAACGAGGTACTTCTGTAACTTGGGGATATCCATCCTGCATGCCATCCCTTCATGTATCCTAGCACTTTATTTGTTTCTTCTATTTCCTCCTTGTCAGTGAGGTCATTGCCTAATTTCTAGTACCTGAACTCCTCAATCCTGTTAGTCTCCCAATTAGGGGCATGGTAAGCCTCATTCGTCACCCAAAAAAGTAAAATAAGTCCTCATGGACTTTGCTCATCAACCATTGATATATAATTTCTATGATTTTCCAAAATAAGGAAGTTCATACAGTTGCAAAACTCCTACATTTGACAACAATGTTTCCCCTGCATCATCATAAACAACCATATCATTCTCTATTCTCATTGTTGTCTTTACTACCAACAAAGCTTGTCCAATTCATCTTTGTTATCTTTAGTTCTATGGTTATAATCACTTACTTTGTAACATCGAACATGTGACTCCCAATCGTGGCCCATAAAACCCCTTCTAGATACTTCATCTTTGAAAAATGGCTCTCGGGGTGTCTTCAACTTCTACTTCGACTTCCTTCTACCTTCTGCCCCTTATAGCCACTCCAGGTGCTCACTTAGGTGCCATAACAACTATAAAAGTGTGTTCTTTAAGTAATTTGAGCTCTGCAACTCAAAACATGCGTGCCCTAGCTCAAATCCACTATGTCCCTAGCTCAAACTTGAACCCTAACTACGATTCTCTCTCCCCAACATGCCTTTGTTTCACTCAAACACCTTCTCCAATGGAACGCCAATCAATCTCATGCACAAATCCGTCTGGTTTAGTTTTGTATCACAACTTATTCACACTTCTCTGCACTCGCTCTTAGCTCACTTTCAACTCGCTTGAAATTCTTCTTAATCACAAAGGTAAAAATGATTTTTCAACACCACCTTTTATAAATTTTAAAAAAATTACATTTATTGCTCTCCACCTACCACCGTACTCAACATTAAATTGGGTGTTTCTTTCTTTTTTCCGTGCACTGATTTTTCCTTGCCCCAGTCATAACCTTCTGGCATGCCTACTACTCCTTGGCCACAAACCTCCTTTCTGCAGTGCACCTTCATGCACTGAAGTACCTATCCACTACACCTTTCACCAAGTAGTTTCCCATGCTGCAACCTACCTCATGTTACATTGTGTGTCCATTCATTCACATGTGGTCTTTATTCATTGAGAAATATTTCTGTATCCGTACCTTTACCAAAGCACCTGCACAATATTTCACTATGCATATCCATCTTTCAGAGAATGTTCAAACTTGATCCATTTATCATGTATACACTCCACCCCACACTAAAAGTATGTGCAGTCCTTTGCACATGAATTCAATAGATAGTAATCAACTGCTTATGGTGCGTAAGCGCGACTTATTACACAAAACACTGAACTAAATTAACTAAAGCATAGCAACGATGAAAGGAAACACATATAAATAAAATGCATTAAAGGAAATCTAATCTAGTTGGAAATATTGACTTATTACAAACACCAAGAAGACTTATTTATAGTAGGGATTCAGCCTACTCCCGTTGAAGTAACCAGGCAATCGTGTTCCATCCAGCTAGCACCTGTAACTACAAAGCACCTAGAATAAAGTATGTAAGTCACAACATACAGTCCCAACCAATGTACTTTGAGCTTTCCAGGATGGTGCAAAAACTTGGAATCATAAAGAATAACCATTTATCCAACTTCAATCTTCTTATCCTTAATATGCCTATCATGCCAAGCCTTCATTGCCTAGCCTTTTCTGTCTTCTGACTCCATCGTGCTATAGTGCACTCCACTTTCATCCAACTGCATCAATTTTTAAATGCTATCTTCAAGTGCTTTCTCATCAGTCCAAACCTCATGCGTGCAATACGTAAAGAAGGTAACATGAATTCCACTAGTAAAAATACCTCTACGCCAAACACCAACTGAAAGGGTGTGGCTTTGTTCAATCTTTTATAAGTTGTCTTGTATGCCCAAAGTACAACAAAGACTTTTTCATCCCAATCCTTCCTTCCAACATCAAAAATATTAGTCAATATATGTCCTCAATATCTTGTTAAAAGCCTCAACAGTTCCATTTTCCTGTGGATGATAGGGTTTTGTCTTATGGTGTGCCACCATAAATTCTACCAATAATATCCTGATAGTCTCATTAAGGAAATGAGTACCCCTATCACTTGTCAAACTCAATGGGTATCCATACCTACTGATGATATTCTCCCATAGAAACCTTGCTGTCGTAGTTTCCATGCAATCCTTTATAGGTGCCACTTCCTACCCACCTTGTAAGATAATCTGTACAAGTTATAATGTAGCGTGATCCAGTCCTACGTGCGGGTGGGGAAATAGGGACCCACAAAGTCAATTGCCCATTTTTCAAAAGGTTCTGCACTAGCAATAGGCCTTAAAGGAATTTCATCTCTATGCCCAGGATTTCCAAGGCACTAAACTAATGATCACAGGCCTTACAATATTCTTTACAATCCTTATATAATGTTTCCCACCATAGGCCAACCAATAAAATCTTACACGCATGGTAGTGGATCTCCTGCATAATGTCCACCTGCAATCCCACCATGAGCTTCCTCCATAATAGCTTCATGCTCATGCTCAAGTACACACCGAGTGCAAAATTCATCCTGACCTAAGTTTGTATAAATCTCCACTGATCAACATGTAAGGCGCATGGCACATATGACAAGTTGTTTCTTCTTTAAACTCTTCATCCCTTCAAGCACCACACTACGTAAAAAGATACAATGCAATATCTTCTAAGTCAGAGGGTGCACATGATTAACATCTGAATAGACTGTGCATCCAACATTGTATCCTCAATGATTTGCGCATCCTCTCCTAAATTAATCCTTGACTAAATGATTTGGTCCAGAATTGCTCTTTCCTAGCTTAACCACCACTGTAAAGTCAAATTCCTTGAAACAACAAATCCAATGACATATGCGCCCCTGTAAAAAGGGCTTATTCACTAAGTACTTAAGTGCCACGTGATATGTATAGAATATAAATGGGGTAGCCAGTAAGTACTGTCTAAACTTATGCAATGCGTAGATCATGGACAAGGCCTCATAGTTGTATAAGTCTATGTAGTTGTATAATTTTGTTCAGCTAGGGTCAACTTCCTGCTTGCAAAACAAATAGGATGATCAACAACACCTTCTCCAGGTTGGGCTAACACTACTCCAATGGCCATGCTAAAAGCATCCACATGTACATGAAAATGGCTTATCCAAGAAGGAAAGTATAAAATAGGTGTTGAAGTAAGTCTTTCCTTCAATGTTTCAAACAGTTGTCTATTGTGCTTCACCCCAATGAAAACTTTGCCTTTACTCTTCAATAATTCCTCCAAGGGCACGAAGAATCCTAGCATATCCCTTAATGAAAATTCCTGTAATAACTTGTGTGTCCCAAGAATCTGCACACCTCAATCTCTGGTTGGTAGGTTCCTCTAAACCTAAAATAACTGCAACCTTAGCAGGGGTCTACCAACAAGCCTTCCTTACAAATGATATGTCCCAACAAATCCTAAAGGGTGTAGCAAAAATACACTTCTTAATGTTTAAGGAGATGCTCAACTGTACAACACCTCTCAAACATAAGCCTTAAATTATCACAGTGATCTTTTACTAGCCCATATAAATCCAATCATCCAAGTAAACCTACAAAAACTTGTGAATAAAGTATTCAAAATGCTTGCACAACAATGCGCAAAAATACAATGCAGGTACATTCTTCAACCCAAAAGGCATAACTGTGTATGCAAAAATTCCCCACTCAGTAGTGAAAGTTGTCTTCTCTTGGTATTCTTTAGCAATCCTCAGCTAGATGATATCCAGAAAATCCATCAGTGAAGGAGTAGATCTCGTGCCCTGCAACACCTTCTAAGATTTATTCTATAAAAGGTGTGGGAAAAGGATCTATCACACATGCAACATTCAACTCCATGTATTCCACACATATCCTTATCCTACCATCTTTCTTAATGCTTATCACCATAGGGCTAACCCACTCTAACTCCTGCTAATGGGCTCAATGATTCCAGATTCCAACATTTTATCAATTTCCTCCTTTACCTTGATGCGCAGATTATGATTCATCCTGTAAGGCCTCTTCCTAACCAAGTGTGCACCTTCCTTTAACTTGATCCTCATCTCACCCAAAGATGGATGCACCCCTTTCAACTCATGTATAACCTCGTAGGAAATAAGTCCTGGAAATCACGCAACGTACTCAATAATTTTAGACACCTCCTGATCTAGACCAATAATCACCAATAATGGCCTCTTTTGGTTCTACATCTATCCCAATGTTGAACCTTTCTTTGGCATTTTCATAGGCTCATGATACATGTGCCTTCTCATCTGCATTGTCCAAGACCTCATGTGTACTATACAGTGTGGTCAACATCCAGATTCTCAACTTCTTCATCATCAATCATGTACACCAATTTACCCTTTTCTTTTTCTAACCAAAGCATGCTTAAGTTGTACCTCATTTGTTTCTTCTTATTCATCAAAATGTGCCTCTAAGTTCAATTCTCCAAACATGTCTAACATGATTTCCTCAGCCTTTACACTATCCCCATTGTAAGGTGCTTCATAATCTGTAATGTCTTCATACACCAGAGGTTTAGTAGAAAAATAGTCAAAGGTCTGAATCATACCTGAGGTCATCTCCTACCAATTAACTATGTTGTCCTTGTTAATTATGCATGAACATACCATGTGCGCATGCACAACCGCTAAGAGTGGCATAGAACTTATGTACCCAAAGTGATGGTGGAAAGGCCTCCTAGCCCCTCCATCCAGAGTCTCTCACACTACTGAACATGGTGCTTGAGCATCCTTCCCATGAAACTCACAAATCTTTTATGAGGGTACATTGCTCCTTAAGAAACCTAGTAGAGAAAGTGATTCTCACTTCTCGCCACTCTAAAAGATTATCTATGTATGTAGTCCACCAGCGTGTAACTTATACCACGAAGGGTATAGACTAGAATATTTCTTCTTTCTACTTGATCTTTCCACTGGGCTTCCATAGCGCGTAGAAATACCTCTGGATTTCCTTCACCAGTATACCGAGGTATCTGGTTAATGCCCAAGCACCTAACTACGTTCAGCCTGATGATGTGAGTAACTATATTCTTGATCTCATGCCCCACCATTTCATATGTCCCATGCACCCAGTTTTCACATGCAACACTTGTAGTATCACTCATAGAATATGCATCATCCCATTGAATAACTCCTTCCTTTGATGGCTCAAGCACCTCAAGATCTATAATGGTGCGCACATAAATTCTATTCAAATCCTCTTCACTCAAAGGTTCTACATAAGGTGCAACTTTTCCATTCTCTGTCAAAATAATAATAACACGCTCCTCCTTGTTCTCAAATACTGATATATCCTTTTATTAAAGCACAAATCAACATTATTTACATAACACCAAGGGACACCCAAGTAAGGATGAAAAATTGTATGCCTCTGCAAATACCAAGACCTCAAAATCCCCATTAAACTTGGCCCCTTGAATAGAAATAGTAGCATCCTTCAAGAAATAGTAGTATCCTTATAGAAATAGTCTTGTTTGCCATGAACAATACATTTGAAGGTGGTTGTAATGGTGGTCTCCCCATCTGATTCTATGCATCCAAAGTGAGTACATTTACTTCCGTGCACTGGTATCAATCAAGATATTACTCAAGATCCATCCATCAATAACCACATTCAAAGTGATCTCTTTGTCATAATCGAGACTATGAGGGGTAAGTTAACATGTAAAATCTGTCTCTCATGCTCAACTCCAATGCGTGGAATCACCCCCCTTAGTCGTTCCCCTAACAAAGGAATGATGTTTCTTGTCACAACATCTTACAAGCCTCCTTCAAATTTTTCATCATCCTTTTGAGGAAGCTCAAATGGTTTTTCCTACTGTAACTTCCGCAATTGTTCCTTCAAACATTATATCTCACCTTAAAAAATTCTAATAATCTCCATGGTTTCTTGATATAATTCCTTCTCATAAGTAGGGTATGGATACTTTGCATGTAATACCTCCTCTTTTGTAATAATAGAATTCCAATTCAGAACTTCCCTAGCGCATACAACCTCATCACGTGTATTGACTAACAAAGGTAACAACTCAGGATCAGGAGCTACCTTCGGTATCCATTGATCTTCCACAATGCGCTGTACTCTAACCATTACTACACCCTTATCCTGCTTGTGATTCTTACTCAGTTGCTCATAAAAATCTGAGCATTCTTCATAATTGTGGTTCTTTTTGCAAAAAGAGAAAATAATATTCTAAGGGCACTCGTGCCTATAGCAATCAGAGGATCCATATGTATAATAGGTTCCATGGGGAACTCACTCCTTCCACCACCTCGACCTCGGCCCTTAAATCCTCCACGGTAGCCTCTATCTCGATCTTCTCCATAAAAGCGTCCTTCATTGTGATTATGATTTTCACCTTGCTCCTTAGAATTGTTTGTAATACTGGTATTTCGTATACTAGTATCAATGACATCATGAATCTGATCAATCAACCTATAATTCTTTATATCATAAGTGGTAGATCTACAAATCTTACAGTAGCATGATACATTCTTTCTTATCGTGTACTGCAACAGTGGGAACCTACTTGAATCATGATCCAAGTGATAGATCTCATAGTCTAGAAACATGGTGCACACCGATTTACGAGGGAAACTATCCTTAGTATGCCCTTCTACTTCACAATCTATGCACCAAATACCACTGTGTCTCATGAGTTGAATTAGTTGATAATTTCTCCAACTATTTTTCCATTGATGTAATTTGAGCTTCTAAAAATGAGCTAACTCGAGTGTTTACGCTCCCAACTACTTCGACGTGCAGAGATTTCTCAATTACCTCATGCGGGTCTATATAAGTCTTGTGTGAGAGCACCCTTCTGAAAGGTGTGATCAAACCTCCAATGAACCATTGAGCATGCTAACTCGAGTGGATGTCATAAGACAACTTGACAATAACGTTTTAAAGTGAGCATCATACTCCCTTACACTCTTAGCCATGCCCTACTTGATGTCCTTCAACGTGCTGATGCAATTTTTCTCAAACTCAGGTATATGAAATTCTACTAAGAAAGCATCATGCATTACATTATAGTTTACACAAGTCTGGTTTGGATCATACTTCCTATACCAACTATGTGCGTGCCCTTGCAAAGTAGGTACAAATTGGCTTTCCTTACACTCTGGAGCTGTAATCCCTTTAGCGTGCCATAGTATCTCACACATATGTACGTGCTCAGCTGGCATCTTCAATACCTACCTGTATTTTAGGATACGAAGAGACATCTCAAAATACAATTGTTGGGATTGGTGTAGACCGTGCCCACAAGATCCAGAACCTGTATTACCTCTGTATTCCTCTAGAACCACCAGATCCATTAGATCCCAAGCCACCTGATCCTTCCTGATCCTACCTCCTATAGTCAGTAAATGGACCTAGAGGATGTGATTTCCTTATGTCCCAATAGTTATGCTAAATTGAACCCCCATAGTCTGTGAAGTTGTACTACTTCCATAATGTAATAACAACATTCTGCGCACCCATGTTCTGTGCTGATGACATGCCCTAGAGAAATATACCTCCAACCAGACCTCCAAATAACCCAGATGATGTATGTACACCTGTGACCATATATGAATTAGCTACTTGATTAACTCCTAAACCAAATGGAAAATGAACTCTATCTGTCGTTACTCTATTGCCCACACTAGCTTGCTTATTAATGACTAACGTAGAAACTAGAAAACCAAGTGCAAGGGCTAGGTCGCTAGGAGGGATCAAATGTGCATGCCCATGGTCGTAATATTTTCCACCGACGTACTCTCATATAAGGTCAAAGAGGGTTCTCTACCACGCTTATACTAAATGGGGGAGTTCCAAATGCTCTGACTCCACGTCCTCTACGTGAGCTCCAAATCCTTCACGAGCCATCTCTCTCCACAACCCCATCCATCCCACAACTTCATGTTACTTTCTCCAAATCCCTCTCATGCGTCTCATTAAACTTAAGTCACCTTTCTTCTCTCTTCCCTTTCTATCCACCAGGTTTACCATCTTTCACCACACCTTATCCTTCCCCCACACATGGTGGGGTTTAGCTAGTCATATGATGCTCTTCCTAAATCCAGATTTACAATCAAGATCTTAATCACTAAAGGGATAACACACAGATAAGATCCTCTAGGTTTGTACAGGAACTGAAACTCAATAACCTCTGGATAGGAATAAGTAGAAACTTCATACTCCAAAATGTAGCTATATTCAAAACACCACTCCACCAATAATCTACATCGCTTTTCCAAGTCAAATAAGCATCATGCAAATTATGGAAATCTTCCTGTGTCCAAACAAACACTCTAAAATTCCAATTTCTCTTTGATGTGTATGCTATCAGCCACTTGTACAACTCTATAGGAAAACAGGCAGAAAAATGTCCCATAGAGCTCATGATACAGGTTTTGTTCAACCCACACGTGCGTGCATCAAATCGAAGTCCAATGTTAAATCTGTGAGCATACTCTTCCTCTAAATTCTCTAACCAATCCTCAATACTGGCTAAAGTCAACCGATACATCTTCATCATGCAACATCCTTGACAAACATCTTGAAAATAGGTCCCGGAAACAGAACCAAAATGTAGTCTTATTATTTCACCAACATCCCAAGGTGCGTTGACACATCACTCAACCAGAAACTGAGCACTCACTTGAAGTGCACAAGGGTACCAGGTCCCTCTTTTATGGCAACTTGTTCAGGTAGTTAGCATGATTATACAAATATTCCAGATCCATAATATCCATTCAAGAATAAATTGCATAATATAAACTAGATCTAGATCTTAACCATATTCAAGAATAACTCATACAAGAATTAAGATCAAATTTACCATGTAAGAACCAGTAACAGATATGTCAATAACCAATATCCAACCACAAAGATCCATTATATTAATTGTTGTAAAACACAGAAGATTTATACATACATAATAATGTCACCATAAGTTATGTGCACTCATAAACCAACAACATAACTCTATTAAAGAACCAAATCTCTAAACCGTGAAAATAAATACATATTTATAGTGGTGGGGACTTTCCCTTCACCGCCTATGTACCTTCAAAATAGGCTACATGCTAAGAATATCCATGCGTCACTTACAAGATAATTACAAAAGCATGTAAGCTCGCTAATAATAGATTATCTAATAATAACTACAGTTGTAATCCTATTAATAGCTCAAATCTATGCATGGCACTTAATCTTCCTCTTGTTTGAAATAGCCTTTGTGTGCTCTTCAATTCTTCATACATTTGCGTGCTCTACACTCCATGTTTATATTTAGCCTCATACTGAAGTGACTAAGTCCTAACTCCAAACTTTCTTGCGTGTGCCCTATTCCATTGTCTTTCTGTGAGTACATACGTGCCCTGTATCCACACACCCAATCCTTATGTGCCTTCAGTACTTACGATAAAAATTGATCAGCCCAACAAATATCAATGAAGAGTTTACGTTGGTCCTCTGGAAGGCTTTAGATAAACTTGTTATAATCCCTACAGGACCAAATATACATGACCAATGACCCTATGAAATCCATAATATAAATTGGGATCGTAATCCCTAGATCTTTGGTTTTTGACCCTATTATTGGTAGTAAATCTGGTTATTATTTTGGAATTGGCCACTATAGTTATAGTTTCTTCAGCCCCTTGACTAATGTTATGGTATTGGTTTTGTCCTTGGGAGTGAATCCGTTGCAAAGGGAGATGAATTAAGTCAACCACGTTAACAGAAGAGGAAGTGTTTTTGTTTCTTTGGTTTCACATATTCCCATTATTATTTCTCCCATTATTAATGTTTACAACATTAGGATTTTTAGGTTGATTAATAATACCATATGTGGTGGCACCACGATTTTGGTTTAGGGCCTTGGGTCCTTGGTTATTTTTCGAGTTATTTTGGTACTTTTAAGTGTTTTGGTTGGAGGTTACCAACCTCCCATTGGGACCATACGTCTTCCGTCCACTGTCAATAGTTGTTTGGTCAATGCGGATTGCACCTTATAGTACTTCTTCCTAGCTATGAAGGTAATAAAATCTACACTTCCTCTTTGGTTTCTCGATTGAGTGAGTGGAGGAAGAGGTCACAAAGTTCCATTTGGATCCATATTGGTGTGAGCTCGTAGAATAATAGAGGACTTGGTGCACACCTCTGAATGAAGTGGGCAGCAGAATCATTATGTTCTTGATTAATATGCAAGAACTCCCTGATTCCCATTCACAACAACTTGTTCATATCGAAGGATTTTATGAATTCAGAAACAAGTTGTTTTAAGGAATGTATTGATGCTTCATGGATTCAGTAATACCAATCTAGATCAATTCCTTTGATGGTTTTGGGAAATATCTTAGTAACCATTTCATCCACATCGTAATATTTGATGTGGGCATTGGGGTCTCCTTCTCCTTTAAAATTAAGAAGGTATGGTAATGTTCATGGAAGCTAAACACCTTGTATTGTAAAATCAAGAGGTTACTTCAAATATTCACGCATAAGTTACCATTGCATAAGACTCAACCATGGAGGTTCCCTGATGAAGGGGAGGAGGAGGAGGAAAAGCTTGATACGATGTATCGTAAGTATTGACCAGGGAATAGGGAGCCCCTTGATATTATGTGAATGGATTAAGAAGAGTATACATGTCTATTTGGGGATATTTTGAATACATATGGACATAAGGAGGGATAACACTTGGATAAGAGTTAATGGGAGTAACACTAGGGAATGCTACATTATTGGGAGGATTGACATTTAAAAATGCACTTTCGGATAACCCTTGTGTAGGATACGAGTAGGATGGAGTGAGGAAATATTCCTAGCATGCCTTACCTCATAAGGAGATCACCTAGACTGGTATACCCAAATAAACCTATTACGGTGGTTGTGACACTGGATGAACGTTGTTAGTAGGAACATAGTTTTGGTTATTCATGTGATAAGGAGTATTACCTTGCCCAGTTTATTATACAGGTTGTGAGGTCTGGGTGATCTCTAACTCTTTAATCCATTATGATAGTTTCAAAATAGCATCGTTGGGTGAAGGATGTGAACCTTTCTTTGTGATAGGATGCATGTTATTTGGTTGGGAGGGTGCATGATATCCTTTTATGAATTGTTCATTGGTTGGATCCACCTTTTGTGGTGTGATTTCTATTTTGGGTAGGGTTAAGGAAGTGTTGTTTTGTAGAACAACATCAGTGTATGTTTGCATCTTATTCAAGGGTCCATCCAAGCCATTAAAGTGTTCATTTCTTTAGACAAATCGTGCCAAAATCTTATCGCTAGATTGTAAGTAATATGGGAAGGAATCAAATTACATGTTGATTTAGGGTCTTGATAAAAATCGTGGATACATGCCATGTTCTTTGTGAATTCATATTATTTGAGCTTGAAAATTTTAGCTGTGGGCCATGATTTGGTTGGTCTATATCCTCGATCCTTACACTGGAGTAAGTGTTCTATCTTTAGATGGGAGTAGTATTTGAGACAAAAAGTTCAAGGAGAAATTATTAACCCACCCAGACAATGAGGGTGACTATTAACCACTCAATTGGTTATAACAAGCTTTGAGGCCTAGAATAGGCATGTTATAGTCTTGATCCAACATATTTGTGGGGTGTATAAACACCTGAAGAATAATAGGAGAGGGATAAGATGGATGAAAGAAAGGAAAAGTAAGTGGAAAGGAGAAGAAACTAGTATTTCACGTTAGGTTCACTAGAATTTGTACACCTGAAAATCAACATGTGATTCTAGATGCACTCTACTTCTCGAGGTCATACCGAGACAACTGAAGTATGATAGATATGATGGGAGTAGAAAATATGAATGTGGTATAAATGTAGTAGGTGCACTAATGGTAATACATGTGTCTAAGATCAAGGTAAATGAAAATGCTAGACTTAAAAATTAGGGATTTTATCATCAAGGGAAATGAATGATAGCCTAACCTGTACGGGGGTGATACTATGGTTGAATATGATTATTTTACACAACTCTCAGTCTATGTTAGTGAAATTGAGTGTGGCTTGACCCAGTTGTTGGATTCGAGGAAATTACCCTTCCGTCTCTAAATGTACCTCTCCAAATAGGGGCATGTAATAATGAGAGGGAACGTTTTGAGGGTAAACTAGGGGTTTCATCACCTAACCCTATTTACTATATTGGCCCACTATTGTTTAACTACGGTCAATTTCTCATTCAGAGCGTTAAGTTAGTTGATGATTTGTCATGGTAAGGATATAAAAACTAGTGCTTGCAGACCCAGGTCTATGTATCCTTGGTACAGTTTGATGTTGGATGGGTTGATAATTGATTCAAATAGCCTTCTACAAGGTCTAGGTGGAACTGGGATGGCCATATGGGCACCAAATTAAGAGAAAGGTGAAAATAATAAGACAACCGATAACCAATGGGGCTAAGATCTAATTACGGGTAGCCTAAGATTTAGGAAGTGAATGTTGTGTTCATTTTAATGTCTTATATAATTTTAATTCCTAACTTTAAATAAGTAAAGCAAGTAAATCCAAATTTAAAAAAACATGATTAATTAACCTTTAAATCTAATTAAATTACATTTACCAATACTTAAATAAATTAAAATAACATCTAGCTAATTCCCTCTTTTGGGGTTTTCAACAAATCTATGCAAATACAAAACAATGAAACAAATTAAATTCCTAAATTATTTTTGGTATTTTCAAGATTTAATAAAATGAATAAAATAAATATTTGTAGACACAGACACAGACATAGACACAAACACAAAAACATACACAGACATAGACACAAACATAGACACATGGAAACTAATATTAAAATAAAATAACTACTTCTAATGAAATAAACTAAAATAGGGAATAACCAGATATAGCAATTCCTTTGTTACAAGATTGTATAACAAAATCTATTCTAAATAAAGAGTGTATTCAAAATTTATTGATCTAGGAAAGTGGATTTATTCTAACCAAAATTCTACCCCAAGTTCTCATGAGAGGAAAGAAAATCTTCTCAAAATAACTTTCTTCTTTACCCAAAACTTTTCCCCGGAAGAGTGGAATTGAATTACACATATAATAATAATGAAGAAATAACAAAAGATTATAGACAGAATATCTTCCTCCAACCTTTTTCCCATGCAGATCCATAAGGATACGAAGGGAAGAGGATCTCAATGTAAGACTTATGAAAACAATGTAAAGAAAATACTTGTATACGAGAAATATATAAATATTTCAATTCTACTAAATTAAAATAGTGTACTTCTATTTTAGCAATTACAATTAATCAAAGCTTACAAAAATTTGAATATAACCTGAATTAAAGGTATGATGTTGTATTTTATATCTCCTCGTCTTTCTTTCCTTCTCCAGATATGATAA
The DNA here is from genome assembly GCA_019776745.2 of Taxus chinensis. NCBI lineage: Eukaryota > Viridiplantae > Streptophyta > Pinopsida > Cupressales > Taxaceae > Taxus > Taxus chinensis. Next base: position 543,901,265 of record CM034151.1, on the reverse strand, counting down.
CCAGATGATCAGAGTGTTGTCTGGTAGTAGAAAAGTAAAATCAATTTCTTGTGGTTGGCTAGTTGCAAGACAATGATTGAAAACATAAGGCGGGAAGAAACAAAGAAAAGAGCCAATTTTCTATGCAACTCCTCTCAAAATTTTAGTAGTATAAATTTACATCTAAAATGTGAAAATTCCAACCCATCATTCAGGTGAAATCTTGGTTTTTATAAAAATGAGGAAGGATGAATTTGGTAACACATGTCCATTAAGAATTGAAAACACATCAACATAAGGGGAAATAAACATTCTAAACATAGTAAACCAAGAAGATAATTCCATTACAAATCCAATGAGCTCAAAATTAGGTGAAATGGTTGAGAAACGAGTGAGAAAATCACTCCCAAAATATAAACACATGTTGAAAACATGTGTTTTAACTCTTAGATTTAAGGCGGCAGTACTTCTGGTATAGATAGACTAGCGGTTACACAACTGTCACAGAGGTTGAATAACCATCACGACTATTATTCAACCAATGCTATTGGAGAAGCACAAAAGGGTAGAAGATGACTTGTAGAAAAAGAAGAACTTACTAATTTGAAAATAAGGATAAAACAAGTCGTAATAAACATGCAAGGAGAAGGGGAAGGATATGGATTTCATTATTACTATGGAGAAGGTTTTCTTCATCATCAAACACTTATTGCGTTCTTCTATGTAGCATTGTGTAATTTTTGGGTGCATACAATTTCCTCTAACCCTATACCTAGCCCAACAATTCTTGTTACCACTAGGCCAGTAATGTTCACCACAAATGAAATTTTTCCTAGCATGAAGGTTTTTACAGTATTCAACCTCTATTTATTTTGTCTCTCTAATGGCATTGTATCCTCTTTCTCTTCCTCTTCTTCCTTAGGGTTCTTAAATGGTATGAGAATGTTTATCTTATGTTTTCTCTTCAACCCCTTAATATTGTATCTTTGGGACTTGCACATAACTTCATTTTCCTCTTTTACCTCCTGGGTACCACTTGTTTTATTCTTCTTCTTGGGTTTCAAATAATAGGACAATTGGATTGTTTGGTTTCCAACTACAATGGTTTATAGTAGGTCTAGGGTGTAGAAGTTGGTTTCATGCTTCTACATATATGTGTTTTTCCTCTCATATTTTTATGTGGTGTAGAGGGTATGGATATCCAAATAAATCTTTAATGCATCAATGTTAAGCTTTTTGGCATTCCTGATCTAGTTTATAGATCGTAAAAAGTATTCTGTGGTGAAGGAAAAGGGAAACTTATCCCAATGAGACATTTATTCACTCTTCATCTTGAACCACACTAGGGATTAATGTTGCATCACAACAAATTAAACTTATCCTTCTACTTCCTTGAGTAATTTTCATGGTATCCACTAGTCCCATTTAAAAAAATCTTGTAGATGCTTTATCTAGTTATTTATTTTGGATTTTTATGCATTATTGAGAGTGGTAGGTGATAATAACTCCTTTTATTACTCTGTGGCAACTTTTTCTTTAGGGGATACACTCATTTTTGCTTTTCCCTCTATAATACTTATCTCATTAAAGACTAAGAGGAGGATGGCACAAAATGAATCTACCTCCATTATTGTTGCACTCTTTGCGTCTTGCTTGATTCATTTAAATATGTATTGGGAAAAATTGTAGTGCATCCATTTTTCCATCTTATGGGAAATATATAGAAATTTCATGTTTATTTTTGTCCATATTTATGTGCCGACTAGTTTGAAAGTTAGGAGTCACACTTTTGTTCCTACATATCCTTAATATTCACAACGGGAAAGGTGCACCCACATTTTTTAATAATTTAATGCATCCCTGGTCTCCTTGATCTCCTTGTCCACACTTCCCTCTATAATAAGCTTATCTCATTAAAGACTAAGAGGAGGATGGCACCCAAAATGAATCTACCCAAACCATTATTGTTGCACTCTTTGCGTCTTGCTTGATTCATTTAAATATGTATTGGGACTGCAAAATTGTAGTGCATCCATTTTTTCCATCTTATGGGAAATATATAGAAATTTCATGTTTATTTTTGTCCATATTTTTGTGCCGACTAGTTTGAAAGTTAGGAGTCACACTACGACTCTTGTTCCTACATATCCTTAACTTCTATATTCACAACGGGAAAGGTGCACCCACATTTTTTAATAATTTAATGCATCCCTGGTCTCCTTGATCTCCTTGTCATTACACAAATTGTGTGCCAAGTCATCCTCATTGTATTGAATTTTCGATGCCCCATATAGTAAACACTTTACCCTTTCCACTTCCATACTTTACTAATGTGGTCACCTTATTGATAAGCGTGGGAGTGATTCTCATGTGTCAACCCATGAAGTAGAAATATCCATTAAGGATGTGCGATATCAATTATTCAATAATATTTTCAGGCTTGTTAAAATAGGGAAGCTCATAGAGTTGAAGGACCCAAACTTTATCTAGTGTTTGTTCCACCCTATCGTTAAAGATGGCACCTACTTTGGTGGTCTTCTTGTTTGGTTTGACGTAAAAAAAAGTTGTGTCAATGTGTATTCCAACCTCAGTCCATGTGTGACCTGGTTGAAATCAAATATATCGAAGTTTGTACTCTCACTGTCATGATGAGGTGACTTTAGTTTTTTATCTTTGCTTTTCTCCTAACTAGAAACATATTTTGGGTACTTATTGCATTTCTAGATTGAGGGTGGCAGTGCATAGGAATCATGTCCACATTCTTTCCATTTTTTCTATTTTGTAGTCATGGTTCTTCACACCCATACAAATTCTATGACCCATTTCTAAAAAGGATATTTGTTTATCATATGTTGAAGAACTATATTTAGACTTTGGATTTGAATTCCTCTATATTTAACTCCTATAAAATTAATTTCTCTTCTTCCTCTTCCTCAAGTTCCCTGATGATTATACCATCATTTTCTTCATCCAACATTGATCATCCTCTAATTTCATTACTACTGAGAAGCACTCGAACTAGTCTCACTTGAAGAAGACTGTTAGCACTTACAAACTAATGACCTCATGTACTTCATCTCCTATGTATTGAAAAACTTTTCGATGCATATAGTTATTATAATTTTCAAACCTTAATATGACACCCTACTAAAAATCGATTAACACTAATTTAGTTTATGATAAGAGAGTCAACACCTATCTCCATTCCCTCAACTACATATTCCTCATCTCAGATACAGGACACTCAACCTCCATGTAAAATAATGGTAGTCTTTGAAGTAACTTTATAGATCATTACCAGTAATAATTAAATCCTTCACTAAAATCATTATTCATATCGTCGAAGTCAATCCAATAATCATTTGAAATGCAGACACTAGAAGACACCAATACATATGAAGCTAGTCTCTTTGTTGGTGACTAACAAGAGATGTTAATCAGCCTCCTCCTTTACCTCCTGCCTCTAGTAATGTCCCTGCTAACTCAGCAAAAATTATAGTTTTCATTTGCATTTTTCCTTAAAAAATGAGTGTCGGATTACACCGAAAATGCACTCATTTGTCCTCCTTTCTTTTATTTTTTTATTTTTTATTTTTTATAGTAACAATTTTTCGAATCTTACAAACAACACGACTTATTACATTGACTCACAATGAACATTTGACGAGAAACTCGATAATGACACAATTTTGACTAGACGACACTTATGACTTTATATGACATAGGACTTAAAAAATGACTATTTAAAAACACTCCTATATAAAAACACTTGTGATAACTTAACATGTACTAAAAATGACTCCTTTTTTAATGATAAAAGACTATACTTTAAACAACATAAAAATACGATTTAAAAAATTTCTTTGATTAACTATGACATTACTAGTAAATAACTATTAAAACAAAATTCATGGACCAAAAAATCTATTTTAAATGTAATGACACTAAAGACATAATAGTATGACTAGCAATCGTACTTGAAATGTACGATGGAAACGCCGAAGGGGATGCATCGAAAAAGTCGAACAGGGGGAGAGAAATTAGGGGAGAGAAAGAGGGGCAAAGGAGGACTTCGAGGTAGGCCAGGGTAAGCGGAAAGGGAAACTATACTCTCCTACAACATCATGTCATTTTTTGACAATCATAAGATGGAGAAAGGGCGTCCATGCTAATAGTAGTAGTTTACAAGCTTATGTCTTATGGTTTTTGGGTAAGAAAATATGTAAATGTAAGGCATGAATCTTTTGGTAATGTTGAAGGTACCATTGTTTATATCTATGTGGAAAAAAATCATCGAAAAGATAAAGTATGACTAGGTGTTGTATAATTTAAACCCTTGTATTAATAGTTTAATGTCGAAATACATTAAATAATTTTTTTGATTATTATTTAATTAAAATTATATTAATTATTCAAAGGGCCCTTTGGTTTATTGGTTTTGATGTATAGCTTTCAATGAGCCCCGCGAGGGATGAATTCTTGTTGAGTGCAAGGCGTGGAGACTCCCGACACAGAGAGTCAAATGATCGAGGTCAGAATCATGCCCTGGGTGATTTTGACGACGTGGATGCCCCTTACTCGTAGTTTTTTAGCTGAAGGTGATCACTGGTTTAGTTTCTTCGCTTACTTTATGTTGTTGAATCTATATGTTTTTTCGGAACCTAGGCAGAAATGCGATTAAACTATGTAATCCAGCACCCAACTGTACGACACCCCTTGAGGTGCTCAATAAAAAAAAATTATAAATGTCGTCTCCATAACAAAAGTTAAAAACTAATTTTTTGATTGGATTTATTTTAATATTTTAATAAAACCAATACTTCATTAAATATATTAATTTACACCCTTATATTAATAGTTTAATTTCGAAATACGTTAAATACATATTTTTATTTTTATTATTTAATTAGAGTAATTTAAAAAGAAGCATTCCTATCAACACATACTCAATATTTATGTTGAATCCTTATCCGAAGTCCACATTGTTGATAAAAAATGAGGCAGTTTTTAAATTTATTTTTAAAAAAAATCCGTTGTCAAGCGAACTGCTCACCAAGTGTGACAAGTATTGTAGGCCGCCTTTTATGTCTTCTTTTAGAAGGCCATTTCAGAGGTGGAAGCTCTCGATACACATGTACTGGCTAGTAATGGTGATCCTTAGCAGAGTCCTCAGGTCAGCGGCACGCTTCAACATCGACAAAAAGGTCACGTTTTGTAGGTTGGACTATGTGGCATTGAGCTCATCCAACGTGTTGTCGAACATCTCTCACAGTCAGACAGTTGCATCGTTGGGGCTTAAGCAGATGGTGTTGCCATATTTAGACCCTCGCCTCACCGCGCACGACTTCCTCACTAGAGTTAGCTTTGCTTCAGCAGGATTTGGTTACGACAATCTAATAGCTAAAGCAGTTGTGCGTGACTCAAATAAATATGTTTTGATGTTGATGTTTTTGAAATTTTAAATATTCTCTGATAACATATATTTACAGAATGTGATACCAATGTGGAAACAAGTGGCATTATTTAAAGTATACAAGAGACATGTCGAGTGATTAGTGGGAGCACTTGCGGGTTTGTGCCATGAACCTATTACCTACGCAAGATCTTAGAGTCATATTTCTAGTGAATTTTGAATGGGTCAAAAAAAACACCGTACATGGGAGATATCATCTGCACAAGATCATATGTCAGTGGGAAGAATTGGGAGGAACATGTGTAGTGGTAACGACAATAGGTACGCGAAATCACCAAATAAATTTTTAAGAGTTGACAAATAGAAACGTCTTCAACAAACGAGTTGGAAAAAATGGGATCCACTTTTTATGAGGAGGGAGACCCGGCCTCCTCATCACTATAGTGATGTCATCAAGTTGGTGAGTCATAATAGTTTTCCAAATCACCATTTTTCCCAAATAGCTCGTTGAGTTGGTAATTGAGTTACATATGTGAGCTCGTGACTTAGTTAAAGAGCGAGTTGTAGAACGAGCTAACATTCGAGCCAGAGATCGAGCTGGAAGTGATTCATATTGCCGGCTTGGAGATAAAGTTTTCTCATCACTGTTGAATCCACTACCGAGTTGGGAAAGTCAAAGCCCCCTGCAAAGCCACCTCAGCAAATAAGTCAACCAACTCGCCAACAAACTAGTCACCATGATGAGTTACATGCTAGGCCCAATGGGCTTTACACAAATAAAATCAAGATGTGGCTGCAGCCACATGAAATACCTCTTGGTTATAACGACCACATAGATTGTTGTCGTCGCATATAGGAGCAGCATCAGGAGGAGGAGGAGGAGGGACGGATTCTCTGTCTCTAGAGCAGACGACCACATGGGCTGTCGCAATTGTTTGCTTGGGATTTTTTCTTATTTCTATTTTAATCGAACAATCGATTCATTTGATTGGCAAGGTAATTTGTTTGTTCAAATTCTTTTCCCTGTTCAAATCGAGTGAGTATTGCGATCTACAACAATCTAGTCATTCGTCATAGTCTCCTTGGAGATGAGAACATTGTGCACGCACTCGGGAACCATGGCACCCTTTTAAGTTTCTGTAAACTCTGTAAGGTTTACAACTGGACAGCAGTCCTTAGACATCCCAACTGGACTATGAGAGAATTTCACAAAATCGCTAAAACATAAATTAAAAAAATAAATAGAAAGATTACAAACAAGCATAAATCTATAGCTAGATTAGAGCCTATTAAAATTGCTTCCAAGACGAGACTAGCCACTGACCTGCAAACTACTGTTGTTGCTGCACTTTATTAAAATTCACATCAAAAATACTTGTTCAACCTAACTGAACTATTAACTTGCAAGCCAATGGTACTCACTACAAGTCACCACAATGTTGAGGAGAACTTTGCAGTAGTCGGCCGAGACCCACATCGTTGGAAACAAACCTGATTTCTCTGCAAATTTTGTTGATGATTTGTTCGTAGTCAACAATGGTTTTGGTCGTGATTTTGCTGAACACCATGACCATGTTGGCAAGCCACTTTGCTATTAGGGTGCTACTCCAGGCACACATCTGATATCTGGTGTGTGGATGCTACTCCAATGTAAACAAAAATGTCTTCATTATTTCTGATCTTCCTCCAACCAAAATATTTACCAAAATCATCAATTATGAAAATCCTGCAGAAGGGCCTTGCGCCAAGCAAGCTGCAAATACGGTTTCCCAGAAATCAACGGCTGCAAACAGTCCGTATTCAACGTCCTCTCTGCACCTTAATCCTTGCCGTCGATGCTTCTGACATGCGTCAGACCCCCTCAACCTCAACCCAACTAAAGGAACACCTTTTGGCGTAAATATGATGGAAACAAAAAAATACACGAAGCACAGCATATAGGCTGATTTTATTCTCTCTTCAATTTAATGTAATGAAAGAAAAGAAAAACTCAAAACTCTTTCCAATAAATAAGCCTACGGAAACATTTCCTTTACTGTAATTTTATAAATCCATAATAATAATTTAAATTTTTGAGACAAACCATAACACAGTTTCTATCAAAAATTAAAAATTTAAAAATTATCAATTTTGAAATAGATTTTATCAGGTTCAGCAGATAGAAGTGAAACCTTTGTATAATTTGTACAATCTACCGTGAGTGTCTTTGAATATTTTATACAAGAAAAAGTTCTTAGAAAAACCAGGTGAATATTTTATTATTATTTATATATCCCATCACATTAAGTGATTTATTTTTAGAAGAAAGATTTCTTAATATGATAATAATAATGTTGAGCTCCATCTGGTAAGGCTAGTTTTTCTTCTACTTTGAGAGGAAGCTTGACAGTATCCACGGTAGTGTCTCTGAACTTGAGGAGAAGTTTTGTGAGGACCTGTTTGTAATTTTCAAAGCCCAGGGAGTGGAGAGCCCATTCTATATCTTCACCATTGATTGTCTTGCGTTTCTCCTCCTTACTCTTATCTGATGCCTCGCTTGTGATAAAGCTGATGAACTCCCATGATTTCATTTCGAAGAATGATTCAGCGAATCATAGGCAACGTAATGCTTCGCCTCCGTCGACACCTTCGCATTGGGTGGGAGAATCCTACGCATAATATTGGAAATCAATTTCAATGTTGGAACATGTGCGTTGCCTTATTAAAAATAGTATTGAGAAAAGCCACAGCAGCTGCCGATGGCTATGATACCAAAGCCGTTACCTGTTAATGTTTTAATGGCAGCTAGAGTGGGGCCAGTGGGCAACTGTAACACAGCAAAGCCGTTTACCATCATCATCATCTGCTTCTTATGGCGCACTAATAAAATTTACCTCCCCTGTCTCGGCAAAGATGCGCTCAGATCTGCCCTCCCGATGCCTAAAATGTCTCACAGGTCACCACGTAGCTTCAGCCAGAGCAGATCACAGTTATTTCCCCCATTGATTGCTAAGAAGACACATACAATTTGCGTAAGCCTCTTCCTGCTACAAATTAAATTAAATACTAACCGTTTTTGCATTTCAGTTGGAAAAACCAAAGCCATTACTGTGTTGCATTTTTTTTAAAAGAGGGAAATTGTACTGTCCGTAATATATAAATACCTAGTAGCTGAAATGAAGTAGCAGAATCAAGCTGATTTTATTCTTGGGTCTGCGTAATGGATTGTTGGTTTGAACAGCAATAGCAGGGGAAGAGCATGAACACGTTTGCAGAGAGACAGGCTGCCCTGATTGCACAGGTGCTCACAACGGGGTCTGGAAGTTGCCTGCATTTTGAACAGCGCTTTTGCCCATGCGATCTACCTCTTATACAGCGGGCTGACGTGAACGATGACGATGATTACTATGCCAGTTTATTGTCGTCTTGTGACTGCCATTAAAATATCCTGCAGACCATGGAGAAGAAAAAGCAGAAGCACAAAGGGGATGAACGGTTCAAAACATTTTCATCGACGTCCATGTGTACAACCGAACCTCCAACCGTTGATTTCACTGCTCCTTGTCAGAAGCCCGAGGGCTTTCCCACTGTAAACAACGCCTTCGGCGTAATGAATACCTTTTTACACATTACGTGACACACATGGGTTTTACTTGACTTTTTCTCAATGAATACTTAACAAAGACACATGGCACATATACTATTTAATAATGATAAACATGCGTTTTTTATGCTGAGAAGAGTTCACCGTGGAAGCTATGGGAGTGGTCAAGCTTGTGGAACTACAGAACACGCCCTTGGTGGAAACGCCGGTGATGAGGAGCATACAAGGCCGAGTTTAAGCGTTGGTGCAGAGGAGAAACCTAGCTCGGTTCAATGCAAGGTTGCCATTCATTAATACCGAGTGGAATTCGAATGCCAACGGTGCATGATTTTTACCAGACTCCACTATCACGTCCATCCTATTGCCATTCTTATCTATAGTCTCTTTGAGTAATAAACCTTCGAGCACAATCGTTGGAGTTGAACGTGGCACTGGTAACCCGTAGGAATTAGGCGAATGAGTCTTGGATGGCGAATCCACAAAATGCAACTAACCCAAAACTGAACACGTATTCAGATCTCTCTATGTCTGTCTGACGTTGGTGATGAAGTATACAGAGTGCTCAAATCATGCTCATATATTGTATGCCAGAAGTATCAATGCACAAATACACTTGTAGAGGTTGACAGTCCGCTGTATAGGCGTTTAGATCAGCATTTAAATCTTACATACACTCAGATCTTAAGTTTGTAACACAGTATAACACAGTATAAAGTTCAGACCGGTAATGCTTGAATCAACGTCCTTGGAGTATGAGAGCCAAAACAAATTATGATCAATCTATCTCCAATCATCTATTCACGGAACTCATATAAATTCTTGGCATTATTTGGCAAAGAATAAAACATAGATATCAAGCAATGTAAAAGAAGATGGTACGTTGAATCCCGTAAAAGATGCAACAAAGAAAACTCACGCAATAATACACAGTATGCTGGCTGAGCTGAAAATGAACCCGCTCTGACACCAGAATGTTAAATTGATCAGAGTTTAAGCATGGCAAACCAGTAACAATACACCAAAATAATATATTTGAAGTTGAAAAAAGTTCCGGATGTTTTGTTATTGCAAAGAGGTTACAATATATAGGTTGCTTGCTCCTATAAAGGAGGAGTCAACACCTATCTCCATTCCCTCAACTATCTCTCTAGGATATCTCATACAATCCCACATATCTCTCATATGAGTTGTGCATTACAACTAATTGTGCACACTCATGTATTATTTAAATATTAAATAATACTAACACCTAAATGTTCACACTAGAACATAGAATTCCTAACATAATATAGGCTTGCTATAAAGGAGATCCTTCAAATATTTAAATGCCTTATGTTGTTATGCTCCCCACTCAAATTATCCTTGTTTTTTCAACAACTTTTCTAAATGTGCGGCTATTTTTGCATACCCCTATATGAATATTTGGTAGTAAATGTAATTCCCATAGAACACACACACATTACTTTGTGTTTGTAAGGTCTCCAGAAATAGACTTACTATAATATTTTTTAGATCAACAAGCAACCCATCTTTGCAGATTATATGGCCCAATAACATCCCAAAAGGAGTTGCAAACATTCACTACTTCATGTTTAAGGAGATATGCGATTGTCTACAATAATCAAACATTATTTGCAAACTTTTATGATGATCTTTTACCAATTCATCTATATTCCAATCATCAAGATACACTGACAAGAGTTTAAGAATGGAGTCTTTAAAGACGGCCACAATAATATGCAAGAAAAATGTTGGTATATTATCTAGACTAGATGACATTACTATGTAAGAAAACAACCCCATTTTTTTGCAAAGGTTTTCTTGGAGTGATCCTCTTCAGCTATCTTGACTTGATGATATATAGAGAACCCATTTGTAAAGGTCTAGATCTCTCTTCCAGCTACTCCCTCTAGAATCTCCTCTATAAATGGTTTCGAGAAGGGATATACTACACAAAATGCATTCAGTGCACCATATTCAACACAAATCCTTATGCGCCCATCATTATTAATGTTTATGACCATTGGGCCCACCCATTCAAACTCTTCTATTGGTACAATTACCCCAGCGACCAATATTGCATTTATTTCTTCTTTGACTTTGGCATGTAAGTTTGGGTTCATTCTATATGGCCTTTTACATACTAATTTGGTGCCTTCAACTAACTTAATGTGCATTTTACTAAAAGATGGGTGAAATCCTTTCATCTCTTGATAGCTTCTCGAGAATAGGTCTTTGTAGTCATGCAATATTTTTACTATCTTCACGACTTCAACTTCAAACTAATAATCTCCAATGGTGGAACATTTCAGTGCCTCTTCGGTTCCAATTTCAACCTTCTTAGAATTTATTGTTTCACTAAATGGCATGTTTTTTATTCCCTTCTTGTTGACAATGTCTCAAGATATATATGTTGTTTCAAAGTCTAATTGGTTTTCATCCTCTTCTTCATCAACTTGACAAACCATCTTTTGTTTCTCGTTGCATTTCCATTTTTGTGCCATCCAAATAGATTCATCTTCTTCATTGGAATTTCCATTGGTAATTTTCTCCTCAAACATCTTTGGTAACACCATTCCTTTCTTATTATGAAGCCTTAGCATTATATCTTTCACTACAACCTCGTTTCCAAATATTGTGTTCTTGATACTTTGTAGTGAAGGATTTAACCTAGGTACCTTGGATGTACAAGAGAATGTGTGTATGCAATTGTATTTCAAAACCCCCTAGTCATATTTTCATTGACATGATTCACAATCCACATACCATGCACTTGCGTAAATTCACAGTGTGTGGTAGAATGCATGAATCCATTTTTTTTGAGCTTCCTAGTGTTTAATCTCCAAGCCTCTTCACATTGTTTTATGTGGTCTTCTAGTTTTTTACTCCACTATAACTTGAGAGCCTTCACATGCAATTTCCTTATTCAAACGTAGAGTACATGGCTTCATTTACCTTGTCATGGGTCTATAAGTTTCGTTGGTGACTATCCCACCATCTCGTTGTTGTGCCCCTAAATGTATACACCATATAGTTGATGCACACTTGTTCTAAGGGCATATATGTCTCCATTTGGTTTGGATATTCTTGGAAACATCCAACACCTTGATAACGGGCCTAGGAAATTTTTTTCCCTTGTTCAATCTCCCTACATACCTTCACGGGGAAAGTGTTGTTTTGTTAATCTATGACTTTGCACTTGATTTTACCATGTTGTAAGTGTGCAAAATATCCTCATATGACACATGCACCCAATTTTTGCATGCTACACTAGTTATATTTGATATTGATTGTGTGTCATCCCACTATAGGACTCCATCCTGATTTGGCTTAAAATTCTATAATCCCTTAGCCTTAATTTTTTAGATGTGTTCCAGGTCTTCATGTTCTTAAATATTATCAAAATATGGTATGCCTTGCTTAGGATCCATTAGGATTATCACGTGTTGTGTATCATTTTAAAAAATTATATAACACTTCTTAAAGCATAAATAAACATTGTTTGCATAACATCAAGGTTTGTGGAGTAATGTCAGAAAATTTTCTGCCACTACTAGGTTAATTGCCTTAAATATCCAAGGAACCATACTCCAAAGATGATAATCAAAACGTGCTTAAACCCTTCGATAGAAAAAACTTGTGTTTTATTTTCCATGAATATGACATGTTGTGAGGGATGGAGTGTGTGGCGCCTCATCTTGTTCTAAACATTTCTTATCAAAATGTTAACTTTAGCACCTATATCTTTAGTATTTTTTTCATGTTTTATCCTTTTATGCAGGTGCTAACTAAATTTTCCTTGTAATAATCCTCTTTACCAAACAACTCGACTTATTTCGTTTGCGCCTATCTTAATTGCTTTCTGAGCGTCATATTAACGATATGATGAGATGACCCTTGATTGAGAAAAGGTAATATTCCTTTGATGTATAACAATATGGATAAATCCCAAAACTAATTTCTCTCCACATTACCAAAATAAGGCATCGTTTGTGCTTTATCCTAATGATTGTTTCTTCCCTTAAGAATTCAATTTTTCCCTATAATTCATGCACCAATTCTTTAGTCTCTTACAAAATATCCTTTTTTTGCTTTCCATATAGGTATCCTTTCTCAATTTAAGGAATCTTGCACTAAATATTATCCAATGGGGATTCAAATGCTCATGTGCATGTCATAACTCCTATAGTAGTTATCTAATTTTTTTTCCTTGGTTCACATTTGATGTGATTGCTTTCTCTGGGATATTCGTTATATTGTGCGTGATCTTAATAATACCTACACCCTTTTCACTCTTTTCTAGTATGGTTGTGTAAAGATTAGGGAAATATTCCACCCTATCTTCCTTTCCAAAATACCTGCATATAAGGAATGTTTGGTAATTGTGCTAGTAGTGATCCAGTGAGCTACCCTTAGAGCATGTTCTTGGAGGAAACCTTCCTCTACCTTGTCCACCTCTTCTGCAACCTTGTCAATGTGTGTTTCCATAACACTCCTTGTTGCCTACATTGGCCTTCCTTACTCCCAAATATCACACTTCATGTATTTCATCTATTAGGCAGCAATCCTCAATGTTATGGGTGTGCGCATCACATATCTTACAATAGTAAGACAATTTTATCTAAATTGTGCATTGTAATAGTGGTAACTTTCTAACATTATGTCCATCTCCACAAATTTCACATTCCATAAGCATTTCCTTGACATTGCGTCTAGGGTAGTTATTCCTTTTATGGCCTTCCACTTCACAATTTGTACAACAAATACCATTGCACGTCTCTCTGAAATTGTTTGTGGTCAAATTTTCGAATTTTTTTTATCATTGATGTGATCCACGCCTCCATAGACATACTTATACTTATGTCCAAGTTTCCAACATCTTATTTGCGCAAGGCTACTTCCAGTGCTTCGCATGGGTATGTAAATGTATTCCATAATAGGACATGTCTGAATGACAACAACAATCCTCCAATAAACCACTATGTGTGCTGAGTTAAATGCATCTCATAAGACAAATTTGATATTAAATTTTTGAAATGTGCATCATATACGTGCACACTATCAGGAATATCTTGCTTGATCTCCTTGAGTAACGATATACTTTGTTACTTGAACTCATGTATATTAAAATCCTTTAAGAAAGTGTCCTTCGATATATCATAGTTGACAACTATTTATCGTGGGTCATGCTTTTTATACCAAGTATACACTCAATCCAACAAAGTAGTAGAAAATTGGCTTGCGTTGTACTCTGGAAGTGATCCCTTTTGCAAAATTATCTCATACTTGTGTGCATGCTCCATGATGTTCTCAAATCCGTAATATTATGGTAGATGCGAGATATTTCATAGAAAATATAAGGTGTTGGAACCTGTTGTGTAGCTATTATAACTCGTTGTGGCCCTAAACTAGATTTGAGTGTTCAAGAAGAGTCACTCCCTCCATCGCTATTAGTTTTTGAAGTAGCAATTGCAGTTTGTTGTAGTGGCATGGTACATCCTGGTTCAGAACTTCCTAACATGCCTCCAGGTGCCTAAGTCTTCTAAGTACTACTCATCATCCCAAATATTTGTGATTTTAGAGTGTTGTGGTTGAATTTTATCATCATCGATGTTGGTGTAATTTTCCACAACAAAAACAAAAACATGTTATCCATCACTTTATTCCCTTTCGATGTATTCTCTTCCTCGTCACTATCACTACCTCAATGAATACCTTGTCGTCTATACTATGAGATATGGTCACATTAGAAAGCACACCGGGTTGGGAAAAGAATCCATCTAGATTATATTGCACCTCATCCTCTTGAGTTGTTTTCACAACGTGTGTCTCATTGATGGTAGGATACTGATTTATCCTAAATAGTCAATATCTAAACAAAGACAAACAATAATAGATAATGAAACAAAGCACTAACAATGAGGGGAAGAATATAACTTAGTCGATATCCTAAACTGTGTACTAATTTGGGTTGGTCTGGTGACTGGAAATTCCCAGAAATGATTTAACAGAGCCTCACCATTTAAACTGTGATATGAACTATCTAGACTAGGGCGTATGGTAAGGCCCAAAGTATACCCCCATTATGGCCCTTTTTGTATGCTTTGGTCTTTCTATATTTTTAGCCTCTGTAACTTCATGTGCCTATTTTTTGCTTCTTGTTCTACTAATGTTTGGAATATTGACCTTAGACATTGTGTGATATTTATCATGCAACTGATTCAAACTTCAAAACACGATATGGTGAGAGAGTCCTGCAAACAACATTAGGTGGGTTGTGGGCACCCATGTGCACCGCCAACATTGTCACTACTCCAAAATGGGATCAAACAACACGTCGTTCTCTCCTAGCATGTGATATCTAGAATGTATGTAACCAAATTCAAAACCATGATCTTGTAATAATGGAACTGTACTTGATACTTTCCCTAGGTTGACTCGACGTTGATAATATGCCTTGTACTTACAGACCTAAGTGTATGACTACCCTAGAATGAGTATGCAAAGTATGTGGAGCTCAAGTGAGTCTTGGAATAGCTTTGCTTGTGATTTCTCTTAATGTTTTCTCATTGAAATGATAAGAGTCAAGTAGAATGAATGCCCTCCTTAATGGGAGATGAATAACTTGCTTATGTATGTGTTTCACATTCGGAAACCTCGAATAAGGATGACTAAGAATGTAGCAAAGGGATTCAAATTAGAAATAGTTCCATTAGAGGAGGAGGTACCAAAGTGGCCAGGTTGGCCCATAACGTATGGGCACTATGGCCCTCCTTATCTACTATGGTCTCAGATGCATGTGCAGGTGATTTAAAAGTTGGAATTGTGATATGTAAGATTATAACCTAATTTGATGGATTGATATGACTGTAATCCGAACAAGTAGGTTGTGTATGCAAACAAGAATGAATGAGACATAGTTAGGGATAACTTAACTGGTCAAATTGAACAAGTGTGTTCTAGTGCAAGAGTGTTGTAAAATTTGTGTTGTTGCAAGTCGTGGATTATAAAAATGAGTGTCTATAGTTTTGTTATTCCATTATCCCTCCTACCTAAACAAATGCCCCTAGTCTCCCACAACAATTCTTGAGGTCGAGTCTTCCCTTTGAAGTAGTTCCCATTTAGTTATGGTCTTTCATTGGGCTTCTTCATACAACAACCTTCTCAATGTGCGCTCATTTGTGGAATCCATGGTGCAATTAAGTTTTTACCAGTCCAATTATGAAAACCTTGAAAAAAAGAGGATAGATCATAAAATAGCCACTACACCAAAATAAGGTACAAAAAACCATCTAGACTGACCTAATGGATAAACCAAGCATACAGGAAAAAAACACCAATCGAAGCAAAGAATGCAATTGTATTATAAGGTTGTAATTGTACATGTCGATCGAGTTCAAATTGGCGTAACATGAAGCCTATTAGACAAAATTCACCATGAAGAGCAATGAAAGTCCATTAACCACCTAATTGGCACCGACGGGTAAAATATCCTTATGTTTCAGGACCCCATAATAGTAGTAAAGAATGTTCTAAACTATTGACAGGCGTAGAAACTGCGGAAGTTAACAAATTACAACCTTCCAAATACGAACTGACCAATCCATGAGTATACCATGAAGTTAGAAAAGGTTGCACTTGTGAACCATACACCTAAGGAAAAATAAGAACAAGGAAAAAACAATAGATTAGAAAAACCCACAAAAATAATATAGTCTCTACGTAGCCAGTCATTAGGCCTCCTCTTCCCCTATACCCCATATATAGATATCTCATCCTATCTTATCTAGAGAAGATTTAAAAGTCACTGAATAGAAAGTGAATGGGAATCTATTTTTTCATTTCTGAATCTTTCACGCTCATCCCCGCCCCTACCATTATAGGCTTAGGATAGGCATAGACATGAAATCATGCACTTTGGGTAATTATTTAGTCCCGGTCTCATACTACTATTCATATGGTTCTTGAGTGAAAAAGAGTACTAATTAACTCATGTCTTTGGCCATTTTACTTTGCTTTTTGTCGTTACTTTCGATCTTGCACCCATAATTTCCCAGTACGCATTTTAATACAACATTTTTCCTATTGCTGATTAGGGCACCTAGCTAGGATTGGGGTGCCTCAGGCACCCTAGTCCCCTTTGGGGCACCCTGATCCTCTTAACACTTTACTCTCACATTTTGGACACTTTCTAGCCATTTGATCTTTCTATATTTTTGGTGGTCAGCCTTTTTGGGGTTAATTACATAGTTAGAACAAGAGAACCATATAAGTATATAGTTATTAGACCATAATGAGGGACCAAGCACTAAACACTAGTATCTCCACATTAGGTTGCATCCATCAAAGGATTTTATTGCTCCATTTGCATCTATCTAGATCCATCGCAAGGGAAAAAGGCTAGTTCATCTACATCACACTTCATAAGAGGGGAGTTTATTCTATTCCATGCACCATTTACTTATATTCTACATCTAGTTATTTATCACTACTCAAAAAGTGTGATTGGCACAAGAGCACCTAGGGCATGATTTTCACACACACACACACACACACACACACACACACCTAAAACTACATTGGGTCTGAGATGTAGTGCAACGCTCAGCTAGTAAGTCCACCATTGTGGACATTGAGGAAAGTCTGACCCCTTCATATGCATCTTTATTTTTTAGGGTTTTGATGCTTTGCTCGAGGTTTTATAGGTGTTTCCTCCATCTCTGATTTGCAATGACATCCAATGAAGCTCAACGATATTCAAGTAAAAGGAATCGAACACAGGCGATCATTCAACGACACCTCAGAGGAGGTTTATTGGTCATTTCCACAAACTAGGGAACCCAGATCTCAGACCAGAGTGCCCCAGGTGCCCCTATCCTTCTCCATGTGCTCTAGTCTGGCCATACAATCCAAATCTACACTTTTATGAGCTCATGTGTGGCGGTTTCCTCCTCCTGTCCAGACGATCTCCACTGTGACATAGTCCCACAACCTCGACAAATTAGATAAGGCCTTTCTAACCATCTTTGCACATTAGGGCTTCACATTTCATTGCTTAGATTGCTTGGGTACTTTCAGCATTACATTTATTTATTTTTTCTATAGCATCATATTAGACTACTATATTCCATTTTAGTTTAATCATTAGGCACGGGAAAGGTACTCTCCTTGCCCTAATGTGTTGCTCACACAAGTGAGAGAATTAACCATCCATGGGGAAGTTCTCAATTCCTAGATATACCATATGCTTCTTGATCTCCAACGAGATTTACCTCAAATATGATCCATGTGATTCATAAAATAAGTTGAACTGTGCTTCATTTTCATAAGAAAATGTTAAAACCGTGTATTCAATGATGTAGTTGCGAAGCGTACATTTCCACCAATAGTTTGCAGTGCACACCCAAGTTACGTCATGCCTTGCAAGTATCCTTATGCATTCCAGAGTCCAAGTATAATTCTTTCCTAGATTCAACTCCTTTCCCAAATCATTGGTTGCTAATCAAGCACACAAGTTCGCCAAAATTTCACTAAAGAAAGTTTCATAGAGCTAATCATAGAAGTCCTTTTCCACCCTAGTCCTTGGAGGGAAATTGGGGGAACAATTCTTTCAATTGGGATGTCTCTGCATGAAATCTACTTCTACCTTATCTTTCCAAAGCTCAATATTCTCCTACATGATTCGGGACATCTTTCTCGTACTTCACCATCTCAACTTAATAATGATGGGTCCCGAAAATGGAACCAAATGCTGTGTCTAGTTGAGCACTACACGCATGTGAATATTTCACTATTCTGGCATGCACCAAATCTTACTTGTCTCCTCACGTCAACTTACCACACAAAGGCAGGGGCAAGCTCCTTTCCATTCCCTTATGTGCTACTCACACAGGAAAGAGAATTAACCATCCATGGCAAGTTCTCAATTCCCAGATCTACCATAAGCTTCTTGATCTCCAATGGGAATTGACTCAAATACAATCCATGCGGTTCATAGGAGTTGAACTGTGTTGCATTTACACAAGAAAATATTGACACTGTGTATTCAATGACGTAGTTGTGAAGTGTACATTTCCACTAATAGTCTACAATTTGTGTCCAAGTTGAATCGTGTCTTGTATGTCTCCTTATGTGCTCCAATGTCCAAGTGTACTTCTTTCCTAGATTCAAATTCTTTTCCAAACATTAGGCTGCTAATCAAGCATACAGGTTTGCCAAAACTTCACTAAAGAAAGTTTCATAGAATTAATCATACAAGTTCTTTTCCACCCAGGTCCTTGGAGGGAAATTGGGGGAAAAATTCTTTCAACTGGGATGCCTCTGCATGAAAGCTTCTTCTACCTTATCTTGCCAAAGCTCAATATTCTCATGCATGATTTGGAACATATTTCTCGTACTTCACCATCTCAACTTAATAATGATGGGTCCTAACAATGGAACCAAAATGTTGTGTATATTTTACCACTACACGTGTGTGAATATTTCACTATTCTGGCATGCACCAAATGTTACTTATCTCCTCGCGTCAGCCTATCACACTAAGGCAGGGTACCTTAGCACATTCATCTAAGGCGTGAGAGAGTCTCAATTCCCATCATGTTTAGCATGTTGATAATGAAGTGTTTTAGCAAGACGATAAGGTAAAAACAATCACATTAAAACTATAGAAAGATAAACAATACATTCATATTTAGGTGCAAAACCACTCCATAGTAACCTTGTCCATATTGATTAACAAAGCATATCCCCCATACAGTAATCATCTCTCTAATCTCAACTCAATAATATATATTCTCTCCACGGTATCCTTTACAATGATCCCCCAAGGGGTATATATACTAGTGGGGACTTGCCCTTTGTTTGTTGAACAAGAACTATAATTAACCCTTCGGGTTCTAAATAACGCCTAACTATTACATATGGGAGGCGTTTATGCCACATATCTTCATCTCCTAGCTCCTTAACCTGCATGGAAGTTCCACCACTCCTAGATGTTCGCTCCTTTGTCTTGCATTTTTTTTGGGTCTATCTTTAGGATCTCTATTTTTAATCCCAACTACTTTTTCCACATGTCCCATGATTTTCTTTTTCATGCATGTGTCCACATCAGTTGGTTTTCTATCTTTAGCACACCAACTTCCTTTCCCATGCAGTTTTTCTATGTAAAGAGAGCTATAGCAGGTTTATACACAACAACAATTCTTCACCATTATTTAGACGAGATGAGTATACATTTAAATAGGCTATGTCATCTCCTATAAAATATGAGTCCTAACAACTCTCCTACAACTACTCATCAAATATAGATGAGTTGTTGTAACACTCACCAACAATACGTAGGTTGTTGTAAACAACCTTACTAACAATTATATTATCCTAGGATAATATAATTGTATATTAATTACATCATATTAACCCATACAAATGTAAGACTCATTAATGTGAGCGTTGACAAATACAATTCCTAACATTCCCTCCCTTAGTGCAAACATGGAGAAAATCTGCCTTGTATTGCAACGTGCCACTTCGAAGCTTGCTCATGATCTGGATGGTTTTGTTTTCAGGATAGCCAACAACCTTCGGGATGGTTTTGTTTTTCAAGTGGAAAGCCAACAACCACAAAAGATAGTTTTGCTTTTAGGATAACCAACAAACCTTCGGGATGGTTTTAAAAATGGATAACCAACAACCATAATATCATGATGTTGCAGTATATCATTAGCTCTCATCACATTCTTCCATCGGGGGATTACTCAGGAAATATGCTCACACATTACAAACTGAAAAATGAAATTGGAAATGGAACATTGATGTCATGTTCCCCCCTACCATCCCCCCCTCCCCACAATGTGAAATTTCCACTTATTATGCAAACCAAGAATTCAGGAACACTAAAATCTGAAGCACACTACATGTAACTGAAAGCACACTGAAAAAATGTCACCAAACTTTTGTGTGGTCCCATTGTTGGCGACTAATGAGAGGTCGCAGATTGACCTCCAACCTCCATTTCCTCTGTCTTCCTGTGTCATGCTACTAGCTCAGCTGGATTTGATCATAGAGCATAATTATGGTTCTCAGATGTAAGGTTACACCGAAAATGTGTTCGTAAGACAATTTTTATTTTTTATTTTTCGGACTTTTACAATGACTCTTTTTTTTTACTCTTTTGATGACACTTTTGACGACTCACTATAAGACTAGACACACAAATTTTGACTAATCTTGACAATGACAAGACACAAATAATATAATCTAGACTATCTAACACAAAAGACTACAAAATGATATACAAACATTGTTAATATTAAACTTTGACAACATGACTTAATTTTTAACTACAACAATAAGACGATATACATGTTGACAATGACCAATAAAAAAAACATTGACAAAGATTAATATAACTAAAACTTTATTGAGAAAATTACACTTTAAAACTGCATGTTACGAGCATCAATTAAAACTTATTGACAATCTATTCCTTACGACTCAAAGATAATGAAAATTTTAGCGCAGACTAATTCTTATAAGGATTAGGGACAAAAAGACCTACGATGAATTTAACTCTACTATAAAAAACAACTTAACAATATGACTTATGAATGGCGATGGACACGTTGTATGGAGGTGTTTTGGTGATGGCAAGTGAAAACGTGGATTGCAACCTGGTAGCGATACACTGCAAATGGGCGAAGTTGGAGTTAGCAGCACGTCTGACTAGATGGACAACTGAAATAGATTCTCCAATAGACATTTCTTCTTCAGATGCGTATCTGGCATGGATTTTGACAAGACTTTTTCAAAAGTTTCTAAATCTTCTTATTTTTAGCGAATACAGGGCATGGTCCCATGGAGCCGCTACAGGGTCTATAATTATGTAGCAGGTGGTCCCATGCTGAAATTTTCAACCAGCTACAGGATAAATTCGAATCTTGTCCAGGAAAGTAGGAGCTCCACAATTTCTGCCCGTTCAACTTAAGGGGTGGCTGAAGACAGGGGGCTGACAATTTCCTGCTATAGTTTAGGCATTTTTTTGTCCATCTGGCAACCCAAATGCATTCCCGCCAATTTTTTTGGTCAATTTGGAGGGAGATTTTCAGCTTATATACCCTGCATCTACTCATTATTTGAAAGCAGCGGTTTGGAGGTGGATACTGAAAAAAACGAAAATTTCTCAGCAGAAAATGTTAATAAAAAAATTATACCATGGGACCCAAAAACAGCTAATATGCTCCTAAATTCGCTCAGCAGCACCCGCTGAGATTTTTATGCAGCCCCCACTCCATGGGACCATGCCCCAAGAGATGAATGCATTTGAAGTAGATATTAGTCCGCAAGAGCAATACGCACACTTTAATATTTCCACGATGTCAGGGTGAAATTATATGCACATCTCCCTCTATTCGAATGAAAGTGAACTCAATGAATAAGATCACAGACCAGAACACAGCTTTATACTGAACTGGATCTTCAGGGCTTGAATCAAGTAGAATGTACACAAGATAAATTGCAACGTGATTACAGCTGAATGGAGTAAATGGACATAGGCTTTTTATTGAGAGAGAATTTGGTTGATCTTAACACCTTCACTTAGGTGGGCAATACTATTATCCACAAACGTGTCAACTTGCATCACACCAAAAATACAACAAATAAAGATCTAGACTAGACTGAATTTGTACCAGAATTTTCTAAACTAATCTCAAATTATCACATAAAATAATTTCAAATCTGTCGGGGCAAAAGATATGAATCATCGCCCCTACCGATCTTAAGGATATCATTGCTCTGATACCAAATAAAGAGAGCTATAGCAGGTTTATACACAGCAACAATTCTTCACCATTATTCAGACAAGATGATTATACATTTAAATAGGCTTTGTCATCTCCTACAAAATAGGAGCCCGAACAATTCTCCTACAACGACTCATCAAAATAGATGAGCTGTTGTAACACTCACCAACAATACATGGTTGTTGTAAACAACCTTACTAACAATTATATTATCCTAGATAATATAATTGTATATTAATTACATCATATTAACCCATAAGAATGTAAGACTCGCTAATGTGAGCGCTAACAAATATAATTCCTAACACTTTGTACTTTGTTTTTCCCACTTTAGTTGTGCCTCTATATTTAACCTCTTGTTCTTTCTTTGTGTGTGTTTTGTACTATATCTTGCGCACAACTTTTCATCCTCCTCCCAAAAATGTGCATGCGCTCCAAAGAATATCCAAGAATAAAAGAATAAAGAATGACAATAGCTGCCCAATGTGGGAATTAGTCAAATAAATGCATAAGAATTTAGGGGCAAGAATGAAAGAATAAAGAATGACAATAGCTGCCTGATGTGGAACTTAGCCAAATAAATGCATAAAAATTTAGGGGCTCAACACTTGTTGGTTTGAGCTTTGGGTTCTTGGGTTCCTATATCCATTAATGGGACTTGTTAGGTCCATATGCATGAATAACAACTATTGACTTGGCTTAATTAACATGATTAATTGAATATTGAGCATAAACTGATTATTCTATCGTATTATAGCATACATTGAACATGTAGAATCAACAAAACAAATTGTCTATTTAACTTTGTTTAACACCATTAACCAAAGGGAAAGCAAGAATACAACTCATTCAAGATCAGATTAAGTCCATTCATAGTTTTTTCATTCCAATAGTAAACTTACTCTCTATGATCTCCCTTTTACATGGGCTCAAGACTTCCTTTTATAGATTTACAAATGCAATTCAAACGTAGTTATTGCCCAAAATGATAGAGCTCAAGCCCATTTCCCACCAATGTTTAACAGTCTTCATTAAGGCTCCTTCAGCTTTGTTTGTTCTAGCAATGTTGCAATTTACTCCATAATTTCTGCCGACACACATTATCAGACTCTGTTGATCCCTCCTATACGCGCCACCATCCTTTAATCCTTCGTGCGCCTTTGTTTGACTTCACATGCTCTGCCACTCAACATAGATGTAGATTTTTGTGCCCAAGCTCAAATGCTAGCTTTTGTAGTATAGGATAAGGTTTTCCATATAATTCTCATGCTCAGATGATATAACATAAGACTAAGGTGTATTTTGTTTCCCTAAATTTAGACACGGTATTTGAACTTCACCATAAAACCAAAAGTAATATACAACTCCTAATAGGCATCCTGCCCTGGAAATAGAAGCATGTTATGCAAACTTGTGCTATTGTTTCCGAACTTAGGATTACCAAGAATCATGACAGAAATACTGTCTACCCTTCCAATGATGGAAACAGAGCAATTTTCACAATAATTTCTTGCCCAGCAATATTGGAAACGAACTAAATGCCAATCACCATATACTCGAGCATTCTTCCAATGCAGAAAAGTGTCCACGGAGATGTCTTCGTAAGCCCAAAAGTTATGGCCAGGTTCTTGCAGGGGTGATAGAGATTGACCTGCTCGTTTCCCATATATCACGCAGCACAAAATCTAAGTCAGGGACATGCCCTGCCTCCATAGGAGTTGGGACACAACAAAGTGTCTTCAATTTGTCGTTGTCATTTGTCTCCTGTGAAGAAAGCACGTACCTGGTTATTAATCTCTATCCAACTAGATCCTGGCACTCTTAGTACCTTCCTGTCCTTCATCATTTTCCTTACCCTTTTTACATCATCCCACCTGCCAGCTGCTGCATACATATTAGATAATGCCACATAATGTGAACCATTTCTAGGATCTAACTCGAAAAGATGTTTTGCTGCATATTCTCCAATATCTATACTTATATGGATTCCACATGCACCAAGCAGAGATCCCCAAACAGCAACATCAGGTTTCATTGGCATTTTGTTGATCAAATCTTGAGCCTCATTGAGGAGCCCAGCACGTCCCAGAAGATCAACCATGCAGCCATAGTGCTTCAATGCAGGCTTCATTTGATAATCATGAGTCATGCAGTCAAAGTATTTTCGGCCATCATCCACAAGGCCTGCATGGCAGCATGCAGACAAAATACCAAGAAAGGTAAGGTCGTCTGGTTTTGCACCATAGCACTCCATTGATTCAAAAAGTTGGAGAGATTCATTGCCACACCCGTGCATGGCATACCCAGCAAGCATAGCATTCCATACAACTATGTCACGACTAGGCAGTTTGTCAAACATTCTGCGTGCCTTTTCTATTCTCCCACATTTGGCATACATGTCCACAAGGGCACTCCCAACATATACATCAGATTGAAATCCAGTTCTAATTATATGCTCATGGATCTCTTCACCCCAACGGAGAGATGCCAAATTTGCGCAAGCCGGGAGAATACTGGCAAAAGTGTTTGAGTTTGGCTGTATAACATTTAGTTTCATCTGTTGAAAGACTTTCAAGGCCTTCTCAAAATGCCCCCTCTGTGCATAGCCTGCAATCATTACATTCCATGAAACAGCATCCTGCGCTGACATTTCAAGAAACACTTTACACGCATCTTCTATTGTCCCCAATTTCACATACATATCTAAAAGGGCATTTCCTACAAACAAATCAGACTGGAACCCAAGCTTAAGTACCATATCATGAAGCTCCGTACCCATTGGGAGAGCTGCCAAATTGGTACAAGCTGGGAGAATGCCAGCAAAAGTTTCAGCATTTGACTTCATACCAGATGTGTGCATTTGTTGAAACAATTTCAGGGACTCGTGGAAATGCCCATTCTGTGCATATCCAACAATCACCGCACTCCACGAAATAATATCTCTTTCAGGCATTTTCTGAAAGAGATTCAGAGCCTCATCCACAAGCCCATTCTGCAAATACCCTGAAATCATTGCAGTCCATGACATGACATTAGGATCTGGTGTTTCCTCAAAGAGCTTAACAGCCTCCCATAATTGTCCACACTGTACATACCCTGAAATCATTGCAGTGTAGGTGATGACATTCCGCTCGGACATTTTGTTAAATACATTGCGTGCATCCTCTATACCCCTGCATTTGCAATACATGTCTATAAGCGAATTCCCCACAAAGACATCCGATTGGCACCCACCTTTGGTAACATCTTCATGGATTTTCTTTCCCAATTCCAACATCCTCAAGGTTGCACAGGCATGTAGAACTTTGGTGAAAATAAATGTGTTGGCCTTCGTTCCTGCTGATTGCATTTGCTGATAAAGGCCCAGGGCTTCTTCAAAATACCCGTTCTGCATGTACCCTCCAATCATGACACCCCATGATACCGCATCCAACACAGGCATTTTTTCAAACACCTGACGTGCATCCTCTAAACTTCCACATTTCACATACATATCCACAAGGGCACTCCCCACAAATACATCAGACTCGTAACCCCTTGCGGCTATCTCCTCATGGAGATCCCTACCCCGCTCTAACGCAGCGTTACTGGCACAAGCCATAAGAACGCTTGTAAAAGTATGCTGATCAGGTTGGATTCCCGCTCGTTGCATTTGATCAAACAGTGTCAATACCTCCTCAGACTGTCTCTGCCTTGCATAAGCTGCAATAATGGTAGTCCAGGTGATGACGTTTCGTTCAGGCATTTTGTCAAACAATTGGCGAGCAGCATACAAACTCCCGCATTTGGAATACAGGATAACGAGTTTGGTTTCCAAATAAACAGTGAGACTAAATCCAGTTTGGATGATGTGGGCATGCACTAATCTGCCCTCGCGAAGGGCTTTGGCGCCGATACAACATTGCAAGAGAGAAGCATAACAATATTTATCTGTGGGGATTCCTTGTTGGTTGGTAAGGTATAAGGCTTCTAATGCTTGTGTCAGCAAACCTTGCTTGGACAGGGATTTCACACAGTAGTTGCTACTGTCATCGTCAAATGTTTCTTCTACTTTGAAAGCGTTTGTGTTTACAAACAACGCAATAGTCTTATTAATTTTTTTTAC
The DNA here is from genome assembly GCA_019776745.2 of Taxus chinensis. NCBI lineage: Eukaryota > Viridiplantae > Streptophyta > Pinopsida > Cupressales > Taxaceae > Taxus > Taxus chinensis. The sequence continues at coordinate 543,874,386 of CM034151.1, read as the reverse complement.
TAGTGGTGAGATTAGGATTGGTACCCGCAATGCATTCATAATTCTAGTATTCTCATGTCTTCCTCTACCTTTCGGAAATTCAGCATGGCTCTGCAACACATATATTTTCATTTGTTTGAATTCCGAGGGCCATAATGTTTAAATCTATCATTATTTTATTTTTATTTTTATTTTCATGTCATATGTACTATTATGTTATTAGTGGGAGGCCTCATCCCATCCAGCACCAACCCATCTTATGTATACATGTGCATGTCATATGTACTATTATGTTATCCTGCAATTTGATACAAAACACTTTTTTGGGCATGTCATCTATATCATTCGTCATCCCATGTTTTGATAAACATGCTTCTCTATATTTCGATCTTTTATCTTTATTTTTTTGATAAAGATTTATCAATCTATGTCGAATTTTGTGTGAATGCCCTGTGACCTTTCATTTATGACTACAACGTTTTATTAACCATTCTCCATCAAATCAGTAAATACCGCTCCTTAAAATTCATTGATATGTGAGAACCATTGACATATGTAGGTAGAACCCACTAAAGTGCATGGTATGAATGATAGTTTCATGTAGTATATATGTGGTGTCATAGTATGGGAGTGCTATCCTATAGGTTGGATAGCCACAATAAGAGTTTCTCTAGCAAGGTTGTTGTTTAACCCTTAATTAAATTTTAGGCCAATTAAATTAGGTTTAATTATTAGATTATATTAGAGTTGATTACAGATCATTACAAAGATGTTACAATGGAAATAATAACTCAAATTTAGTAACTCGTATCAGATAGAAAGAATATAACATATACCAATCAACCTAAACCTGCAATTGAAAAGTACAAAACGAATGTATAGAGAGCACTTAGCTAATTACATATGACTTATGGAGAGATATGGGACTATACACAAGCTGAAACTGGGTGATTTGAACTTGAATGAACCTTTGAGTAACTAAAACTATGAGCTGTGAATCAACCTAGGGTAAGGCCATACCAAAACTACCAAGACTATATTTTATAGTCTGTGACCTAATGTATGGTCTTTGACTTTCTCTGAATTGGCTTTTGTAAATTTCTATAGGTGCTCTTCCTTCTTGGATTTGTTCTATTGTTGTCAAAACCCTAGTTGTCACACATGTAACGAGGCTCTCTGAATGGAATGATTATTCATACTCAAACCCTAGCCATGGATGAAGATTCTTGTAAAACAAACATTAGAAGGTTGTTATGGGTTGGAAATGCACCCTCATTCCCCACTTGTGTCTTGAAGCTACCATTCTACATGTTTTTTTTATAGGAACTACTCCAAAGAGGCCTCAAACCACACCTAGTCATTCTCCACCTAGCATTTAATTTAGATATCTAGATAGATCAATCAGATTTAGCATTCCCCGCTTTGACATCATTCTTGCTTTTGACTTTTCTCTTGCTAAAATACTTGAGAGAGGATGTTTGAGTGCTTATTGGAGATGAGAGATATGGTTTCCTTGACCTGGTTTGTAGCTTCAGAACCTGATGTGGGTGTTGTCCTAATGACTTCAGATGTGACAATGCAAGATTTAGGGAATTTTGGATGCCTTTTACAAGTGTATGAAGTGAGTGCTCTAGTGCATTGCCTTAGGAGTTCCAAGGTTAGAAATGAGGTAGTGTTTACTTTCTTATATAGGGTTTCATAGATGATTTATCTAAGAAAGGTTGACCAGATGAAGTATAATACCTAAAAAAAAAGATATAATTTTAAAGCAGAGTTGGAGGACATGTCGGTCCAAGACTATACAGATTGGTCAAGATTGGATATAAATTCCTGACCAAACTATACTACCCTTGACTGAGAGTAGGAAATATGCACAAGTGAAGTTTGGAGCTGATAAACTGATGTTTTTTATTGATTTTGTGCATTGTATTCTCAAAATGTGTTCGACATGTCAGTGTACAAGGATAAACAAGCTAAATAATGGACCTTAAAAAGTGCTAAGGGAATGGAGAATTTGTATTTATCATAGCAAGAGTGCATAGTCAAATCAAGGTTTCCAAAGTGTAAATTACCAAATTTGAGTGTCTACATTTCCCCGCTTTAAGTATGAATTGAAAATTACATGCTTAAAGGAAAATTTTACTTGAATGTGTAAACACACTTTACCTTTTCTTGAATGTTTGGTTTTGTAGTTGTGTTGTTGTGCTTGGTGTTGGCATGCTCCATGATGAAACATGCAACACAGAGTGTAGTTAATGTCCATGATAGATAATTGACTGTAACTCAAATAAAACATGTAATAGAAGAGTTTTGCATTTGCATATATGTGAAGTGAAAAGATGTAAACAAGGAAATAATACACATTTTTTCTTGTGCTTTGATTTTTCCTTGGAGATTTGTATTGCTTGAACTTTACTAAAGGATTGGGGGTGATCAATCCCTAATTTGTGCTCAAGGAGAAACCAGAGTGTTAGGTGCATGTAACCCAACATGGAAATGTGCAAGAGAGAGAAGAAGAAAGAGGTACAAATGCACCCTTGCGAAGGAAGAAGATCGTGTACCAAATTTATTTAACAACTCTGATATCTTCCCCTTTAAGTGTAATAGGAGAGGAAATCTACCCACGAAGCCCTTATCTACTTTTCTACCTTCTATAACCCCAAAAATCACACCACCTGCAAATGGATCTAGACCCAATTTTGTAAATAAGGACTATACAATACAAAAGAGAATAGGTGCCCCCAAACTCTCCCCATATGCCACACAACTGAGTATGAGACTGAATAAGTGTTGAAATATGTTAAAAATGTGTTAACAATGTTGAAATAGGAAGGAGATCCATGCCCCCAAGATTCCTAAAACTAAGCCTGAAGCTAAGTGTTGATGTGAAGAAGGAATGAACACTTTCATGCCCCTTATACTGGTATGAACTGAGTATTTTGGATGTGAAAAATTACAGAAAACCTTTATACATAGGTGAAAATATGAAAATGCTGAAAAACATTTAAAATTGCCACCTGGTCAAAAATAGTGTGGGGGGGGGGGGGGGTCAGGACCGTACCATATACGGTTCTGACCAAAGTGTATGGTTTTGACCCTGTGTTAATTTTGAAAAAAATTAATGTATGACTGCATTTCTAGGTGCTTGTATATTTGTACCTTGTATTGTACCTACATACTGTTTCTACCCCTAGAATTTTGTATGTATTTCTATCTAAAAATGTATAATAAACCTGGATAGATGCCCCCTCTTTTGAGGCATGTGAAAAAATCCATGTTGAGCATGTGGATCAAAAGAAATAGGTGTGTACTGCTAAAGAAGATGTCTGAGAAGCTGTATAGAGTGTTTGAAGAGGTGGTCCACCTTGGAGAATCATATACCTACAAAAAGAAATGTGTTTGTGCATGGTGGCAACCATGACACACAACAAAAACATAACAATAGTAAAAAACATTGATAGTAGAAACTAGAGAAACCAATAGGAACAATACATGTAGAAGCAAACAAGAAAAACATGTAAATACATTGAACAACAATGGCATACGAAAAGGCTATGGAGCCTTCAAACATGGGACACCCATGGTGTCACAAGACAATCAAGGCCCTTAGGATAAAAACAAGAGTAAGTCAATTAGAAAACAAAAGAGGCATGATGCTCACAAACATGGGACACCCATGGTGTCACAAGAACAATCAAGGCACATAAGCCACAATCAAGGAAGAAAAACAACCAATAACACACACAACTATCAAACATATAATAACGAAGTTTGAAGACATGTTAGATATGATGATAAAGCAAAAATAGGTGAATAATGAAACAAGAGATGTCAACAATGCTACGTAAGACACATGTGTTAGTCTTGTTAGTCTGAAAACAAACAAGTACACAATGTATATAATTGAAGTGTAAATGAGGAAGTGCAAAGATACTATAATAGAATAATAACACATGTTACAATGTGGAGGCATTTCCCCCCCAATGATGAGAATGTAAGGAAGTAAGAGTTCTCTATAAGCATGTATCTATGTTGGGTGTCCTACATCTAACTCAATATACCCAATGAACGCATGTGTGTAATGAAATAAAGCATGTTATCTATCAAACCAAAGTGAAAACAATATATATAATGTAAAGTGATAACAACTCAAGTAAATGCACATGTCTTGATTTTGTATTCCATTGTCCAATATTTAAATGTTTTTATATTATTTTAGTGCATAGCTATGTACAAAAGAGGTGGGTAAAACCAAGGCTACCAAGTTTCATCCAAGAGGTCATTAGTCAATAGTCATGGTCAAACCCAACTATGGGCTAAGGGTATTACCATGTTGTGGAGCTTACTGAAATGAGATCCAAGGAATAATGTCCATCTGACAAAAGTTGTATAATGATATAATACTATTCTTCATCGGTGTAAGGAGAGCCTTAGGCCTTCAGGGTATGAATCTAATGTGTCTTATTGGGTTGATAATCAGGGGAGTAGTCGTTGTAAATAGTATTCATGTCTATTAAGTAGAGGAAAAATAATGACTTGTAGTTATTTTGGGCTAGAGTTATAGATATAAGTCATAACTAGGAACATCTAAAAGGAAAGGGTGTGGGGTTCAAGGATCGAGAGAGACCCAAAATTTAATGGTTATAATGTGGAGGCCTAAAGGTAATCATGCAAGCATGATTCATGAACCCTTGAAAATGTCATTGATGGGTGTGAGAAGAGGTGTAATGTCAGAGGGTTAAATTCCTAAAGGAGGAAAGGTTTCATAGGTACAAACATTTTTGTTTGTATACAAATTGAGTAGAACATGTGACCACTAATAACCATGAATGTAAACAGTGCTAGTAAAGGTATCAAAATGTGACGACAAACTTAAGATAGGAAAATTAGTAGAAGATGACTACATGGGGAAGGGTTTTACTATAAGAAATAAAATAATATGTCCACATGCTATAAGCCATTGATTAAGTAGCTCAAATATTATAAATGACTGGTGTTATTTCCATAAATGCGATGATATTTGTAAAAATGGATGTCAGGTTGGTGGGAAAGCTTAATATTTGAATAATGTCGCTTAGGAGAAAAAATGAGGAAACCACAATTAATTAAGATATCCAAAAAATTGTGTGGTGCATCAAGATCAGGCTGTATGGAAATATAATGTACAGGTGGTAGAGAATCCAATGTGTTGACCGCATTTTTTAATGGGGTGGAAATATTATCATAGAGATGGGGGCTAGTAGTGCAAATATTAGAGATAACATTTTAAGCTGATAATACCCATTTCAAGTGGATACATAGAGAGAATGAAACATAGATTCATCTTTGTTGATTAGATTGAAATTGAAGTTACAGAAATTATCATCAGTGAGGTCAATGGTTTCATTGATGTTATGAGTAGATTAATCAAATGCATCAGTATATTGAACAACGTTTTCCAATAGGCAAGTAGTAATTGCTAGTTACAAGAGAGTGACAAAAGATGAAGGAAGAGATGTAGAATTTTCTGCAAATGAGGATGGATTGGAATCAGACTGATGGCTAGTTTCACCAACAACATAAGTATAAATATTGTCTATAGGGATAGGTTGTAATGGAGGAGTGACAAAAAGAAGATGTGGACGGGACCTATCAAGTTGAGAATACTGAAAGGGGTCATGATCGAGATATATGGTGTGCTCAATGCGATTATTTAGGAATTTAACTTAATGGTGGAAAGTAGAAAGAACACCTTACATATCATGTATCCAAGGGCACCACAAGAGTAAGTTGTAATGAAGAACACTATCCATGATATGAAAAGTGGTTGGTAATGTTGTAGGGCCAACATAAAAATCCAAAGTGATAGTGCCTCACGTGAAGTGTGTAAAATTTTTGAAGCCACAAATGGTAGTAAAAATAATATTGAATGCACTAGGAGAAAGGTCCATTTACAATAGAAGAGTCATACGAAAAATATTGAGACTAGAGCCATTATTAATCAAAACCTACTTAATGACAAAACGTTGAACATGCATAGTGATAAAATGAGGCGGGTAGGTATCAAAATCAGAGATAGTATGGATATTAGTGTCTTTAAAGGTAATAGCCTGCTCAAGGGATTTAAAATTATCCACGAGAGAAGCAAAAGTAGATGGTTGAGTATTATTATGTAATGTAAATGATCCCAAAGTAGATTGGAGGATGTCCTTATACACCAATAATTTTTGGAGGAGCTTAAAGAGAGAAATATTAGCATGAGTATTATTAGCTTTTTCTCATAGGTCATACTCCTTATAGGGTGTAATAGGCTTGGGCACAATGGTTTTAGGTGGAGGATGCAAAGATGAGTTGCCCCTTATGGTTTGCTCAGTGCGATGTGTAATGACAACATTAACAATGGGAACTAGAGAGTTGGGGCTAAAGTGTGGAGGGAAATGAGTATAATAAGAATGGCCTCAAAGTGTATATCCACAGAAGTGAGTGTATATTAGCCATGTGGTAAGTAGGATAAGGATAATGAATCTTCACATTAAAAAAAGGATCAAAATAGACCTGGTTAGAGGGATATTGACCAATGTTACAATACAAGGGAGAGTTGTTATATCTAAATTGACAAGCATAGAAGATAAAAGATAATGGCATGGCGATACAAACAAAAAAAGGAATATAACACAGAAGAAGATCGTAAGAAACCCCCAAATAATTAAGGTTTTGTTATTAGTAGTCCTAATACACAAGGAACTAAGAAGATCCAAGATTAGGTGAAGGGTTCGATCAAAAGTGGATTCACCAAAAAAATTAACCCTTAATTAAATTTTAGGTCAATTTAATTAGGTTGTATGTTAGGTTAGAGTTGATTACAAATCTTACAAATATGTTAAAATAGAAATAATGACTCAACTTTGCAATTTAGATTGGAAAGAAAAAATATAATATACACTAATCAACCTATCATACAATTGAAAGTACAAAATGGATGTATGGAGGCACTTAGCTATTACAAATAACTTCTTGAGAGATTTGGGACTGTGCAATGATGAAATTTGGGGGTTTAAACCTAAATGATCCTTAAAAATGGAATTGTGAATGTAAATCCGCCTGGGGCAGGGTCGTACCAAACTGCAAGGACTGTACTATACCATCATGACCAAATTCTATGGTTTGGTACCTATTATGAATTGGCTTCTGCAACTTTTTGGGTTGGTCGTTTGCCTAAATTTTTTTGTTATTATCAAACCCGAGTTATCGAAAATGTAATGAGGCTATTTAAATGGACTATAACTCACCACAAACCATATCCATGGATCAATATTCCTATAAAATAAACATTATAAGGGTTGTGGGAAACCATAAATACCGCCAATGTTGGCATTAGTCCTAAGAGGCCTCAAACCACACGTCATTCTCCACCTAGCATGTGATATCTAGATAAATCGATTAGATTTGGCATTTTATTTGACCATGTTTTCTTTCACTTCATTATTGCTAAAATACTTGGAGAGAAGAGTGCTTTTGGAAGAGAGATATGGTTTCCTTGACTTGGTTTGTAGCTTCAGACCTGATGTGGGTGTTTCCCTAATGACTTCATATGTGACTGTGAGATTTAGGGAGATTTGGATTCCTTTTGCAAGTGTATGAAGTGAGTTATCTATCGCATTTCCTTAGGAGTTCTAGGTTAATAAATGAGGTAGTTTTTAATTTTTTATATAGGATTATGTAAACAATTTATCTATGAAATTATGGCCCATATGAAGTATAAGACCTCCATACAGGATATAGATACGATAGATAGTTGATGTGGGATAGATAGATAGATAGCTACCATCACCCATCACCCAAAGATAGATAGGGGGTTAACTCATGACTTGGATTTGGTTAGGTAAAAATCCGGATCATGAGTCAACCCAAGAATGAATATAAATTCCTAACCAAATTGTGCGTTCTTGACTTGGAGCAGGAAATATGCCACATGAATTTTGGAGTTGATAAAGTGATATTTTTCTCTTGATTTTGTAAATTTTAATATCAGAATATGTTGACATGTTAGTGTGCAAGGATAAACTAGATAAAAATTGGACCTTAAAAAGTGCTAAGTGGGAATGGAGAAGTATTTATCATAACCATAGTGCATAGTTAGGTCAAGATTTGTTAAAATGCAAATTACCAATTTTGAGTGTCTACAGATTGAGAATCACGTGGAACAAGTACACATAGAATATGACACCTTCAAAAGTGAGGTAATGATGCTAGATAAAACACAATTTTTAAGACTACGAAAGTTATTCTTTATACAAAATGTACCATTGCATTATAGAAATAATTTCATTATGCGTGTGTTGGGTCAAAAATAAAATAAAAATGGTACTTCTCTATAAATGAAAATGTTGTGTTGTAATTGGTCAAAGGTTTTGGTTTAAACTGTGCATTGTGAAAACATGGGTCATGGGTTTGAATAAGAGAATAGTCACCCCTATTAAGGACAACCCTTCTCACCATATAAATAACAATATAAAAATTATGTTCCTACAAAATATCCACATTGCATTTGAAAGCTAAAATTGTAAACAAGAGAATCTCAAAACATGAACACCCCGACACCACAAAAATAAGTTTGATATAAAACTTGACTATCATGCTTGAAACTCAAAACCTAAAAAACCCATACCCGAAAATGTAAAAAAAAAAACCTTTTTTTATTAGAGCCATAGAAAAAGCGAAATACACATTATTGGTTCCAATATTACAATCACTAAAACTAAAACCTTAAAAACACAAATATTTTGATATAAAACGCAACTTTTATATTTGAAGCTCAAATCCCAAGAATGATCAAACCTAAAACTAAAAAACCTCTTAACCAAAAAATAGAAAACTCGAACATTGAAATCACGAACAAATAAATTAAAACCAAAATCCTACAGGATCTAAACCTAAAAACCTTGAAAAAAATCCAAAGTTTGTAACCTTAAAAACTCAAAACCTAAAACCTAAAACGCCGAACACAATGAACCTAAGCTTGGAAACACACACACACACACACACACACACACACACACACACACACACACACACACACACACACACACACACACACACATAAACGTAAAATATACTTGAAACTAAAAAAAAATAAAGCGTTGAATGTAAAAACCCTTGAAAATGCAAAAAACACAAAACCCCCAAAATTTAAATCTTGAAATCCACAAGCATGAAAACCACTAAACCTCAAAGTAAAAAAAATGAAAACCCTTACAACATTAAAATTTGGAATCTAAAAACATGACAAGTGGATTGGCATAAAATGTTACTATCCTATCATTTGAAACTTGAAACCCAAAAAATGTAAATTTATAGAACCTGAAGCCCATAACCTAAACCCAAAACCCAAAATCTATAAATTGAAACCCAAAAACCTGAATCCCAAAAGATCCAAACCTAATATCTTTGAAAACTATGAAACCAAAAATCCATAACCTAGAAAACTAAAAACCTGAAACCCTTAAATTCGGAAATCTTTAAAACACAAAAATTACATTGATATAGAATTCCCTTGAAACTCAAAATTGATAACTAAAATCCCCAAACTTGAAAGTTGTTGCGATTTTGGCAATGTAATATATGGATGTGCATCTCTTACACAACCCTAATATATAGAATACTTTCTATGCCATCATATCACTCAATTTTTTTCTTGAACAATCACGCGAGACACAAACAGACTATCAATCCTTTCTTAGGAAATAATTAATATAAACAAATAGTTTTTGATATCTAGTAATGGCTCTTCAAAGAATTACATAAACATAATAGAATATATATATCAAAGCTATATTAATAGTTCAACCAAATACAAATCCATGTAACCTCATATAATAGACATTATCAATACATAATAGATTAAGTTCTTCATCCATCAATATCATCCAAGTACAATAATAACATACAACATTGATTTAAAGGTTCAAATCTCTAATACTGATAGTTGGTCTTCAATACATCAATAGTATACTTTCAATGTAAAAACTTAAATTTAGTACATGCTTTATTTTAAAAATACTTTTTGGTGCATTTTGTGCATATAGTCTATTAATTGGACTTATAAGCGCCTTTCACCATCATTTTGACTCTCTAATATTCTCAATCATCTCAAAAACAACTTCATTTTCCTATGTGATTTATTTACCTTGATTTCCAAGGATTCCTTTCTTTGTATTTTCATTCTTTGGCACTGTAGACACTAAAATCTGCACAAAATCATTATTACATCATGTTTTTAGCAAACTTTTATATATATGGATCTTGAACGATGAAACCAAGTCTTAGTGGCACAAGTCCTTGTCATTTTACTCTTATATTGTTTGATTTGTCTTTTGATTTGACTTTACAGATGTTTTCTTATGCTTTTATGCTTTCATAAAGATTGTTGTTCTATTTTAGTGTTTTTTGTCTTTTCTTTAGGTTTGGTCAAAATCGTATAGATTAGTCAAGATTGTACTACGATCTTGAACAAGATGTATGGTCTTTCCCCTTTTTATTTTTTGAGTCCTTTATATCCATTAGGTCTCTTCTCCACATTTTTATATTTTATAATTTTTATTTATGGTCGGATTTGTGTGCCACTAAGATCTAAATTTTAACGTGATAGACTCCTATATATACAAGTTCACCTTAGGCATTTATCATCTAGAAAACACCTATCTATGTACTAAATACAAAGCTAAGAATTCAAGAATACATTCTTCATATTGCATATCACAACATATGAGGGCGTATATCTGCTTTTGACATCCGTACACAAGGTTTCATGGGAGTAAATTAGTCATATTAGTTTGGAAGCACAAGGGAAACACTAGGTCAAGGGATCAGATTGAATACACACTTGCAAAACACATTAGGAGAACTACAATTCATCTAAAATGTATTGCAACACTCGATGAATCACAAACATGGTGACCATTGATGTTAGTCAAACTCAAACATTTGTATATTTTATTTTTAGATCTAATGAGCAAGTGAGGCACTTGTAGGAAGGTAGGTTTATTTTTTAGGTACAAGTGCAAAATATAGGGTTGCATGCAAATCTGAACATATAAAAGTGTGATATAGGTAATAACAAAGGAAATTGGAAAAACCATAATTTGAAGAGCTAACAGTCCAAGATTATAGGAGAGGGGAGGTTTGTGGGATCTAGTCATGATCTTTTGTACACTCCAGATCCTATGTGTATTTTGTGAAGAATAATTGATCTAGGTTCATTTATAATCCTTCACATTTCTCAGTTCTAGCAATGGCACAATCTAAAATTAATGTGATAGTGTTATCCAAAATTCACACCCCTAGGGTTAATTTGATAACATGCATCAGAATTCTCAAGTCCCAGGAAGATAATTGATTCAGAGCAAACATCATGTTTCTGGGGTTCCCTCAGATTTTTTCTAACTCCCCTGACCAAAGAAGGAAAGAGCAAGCTCTGAGAAAATGCGAAAAAAATTGCAGAAGACAGGCTCAGGCCAGAAAAAATCACGAAAAATGGCTAAGTCCTTGTCCTAGGACAATGTGGGACATTTGGGACGACAAGGCGCGGATCGGCCGAAAAGCCTGCAGGTGGCCCAAGCAGCAAAGGGACAAGTCTGGGACAGAAGTGCGCGAAGGGCGCGAAAAGCCGATCTGGCCAAAAGAGGAAGAAACATGACTAACTGCTAGCACCGGGACTGTTCAGGACAAGAAGGACGCGAAGGACGCGAGACCGGCTGATCCGGCCGAAATGAGGACAGAAAGCCCGCTAAGCAAATGGGACATTTGGGCCTTGAAGACGGGAACAGCCCGGATCGGCCGACAATGGAGAACTTCAATCTGAAACGAATGTGGGACAAGCGGGACAAAAGGACGCGAATCGGCCGAAATGGGAACAAATAGTCCGGAAGCATTTGGGACATTTGGGCCGTGATGACGCGAACCGACCGGTTCACCCGAAACAGAGAAAGTTCGTACTGGGACATCTGGGCCGCAGGGACGCGAGGGACACGGATAGCCGAAAAAGCTGAAAGCCAATCAGATTGCGCCACGTGTCATCGGCAGATAAGGGACAAGGAAGCCCATTTCGGGCGGATCGGAGGTTTCTGTCCCAAACACTGGGACATTCGGGACAAAAAGACGTGAAAGGCGTGAAAGAGCCGGCAGGCCCGCAGACCAATCAAATCATGACACGTGTCACAAGGGAAAAGGTCAAAAAGTCAAAGGGCGAGTTTTGAAGGGTCAGCCCGAACCAATGGGATAGTGCCACGTGTCCCAGCTAGGGCCCACAAGGAAATTTCAAAGGAAAGCCCACAGAAAGGTGGAGGAGAGAGAATTATTCAGCGAATCAGAGCCTTCCACGTGTCGTCCAGGTGGCGAAGCGCGGGAAAATATTTCAAAATCCGTTTTGGTCTGTTTCGTGCCCTAAATCTTCAGATCGTCATATCTTTTGATCTAGAGCTCAGATTTGCACGTTCTTTATATCAACGGAAAGCTGTTGAAATTCTCTACATGATTCTGGGATCAATCTTCCATTTTGGTGTAGTTTGGAGAGAGAAAGTTAAGAAACAGCTCTGACGCATGGTAATTCCAGAAGTGACGCTTCAACAACCAGCTTTAATGCAGCAGACAGCCCGCCGGTTTTGCCAGGATCCGCCGCTTCTACCATAATGAGATGATTTAAAATGCGACCTAGAAGTGGTTGTGGTAGTTTTGAATTTCCTCTCTTTCCCCTCTCTTTCTTCCTATATATTGTACAGAGGGGCTTCTTTCAAAAGGGGGACATTACAAGTTGTTCATCTTTTCTGCTCTGCCCTCCCTTCTTTTCTTCTCTAGGGTTGAAAATGGAGTTCGAACCTCCTCCCTTGCTCTGTAATGGCATTTTTTCCTTTTACTATTGAAATGATGTTCTGTGCAAACTTCTGGAGCAACAAAACGTGTTTTGTGATGCATCTGTCCATCCTTGCTCGTTTTTGCTTGTTCTCTTCTTGCCTCTCTTCATTGCAGGTATTTGTGCATGTTTGAATGTTCATTGCAGGTTTGGAGCTGTGTTCATGGAGTTTTGGGACATTTTCTGTGTGAAATCTATCCTTGGGCCTGTGATGCATCTGTCCATCCTTCCCATTGCTCACCTCTCTTTTTCCCATGGCAGTTTTGATAGATGTCCAACATTCTCCTTCTCTGGTGTATCACCATTTTAGTGTAGGCTTTTGTTCTTTTCCTTTCTCTCTCTCTCTCTCTCTCTCTCTCTCTCTCTCTCTCTTTGTCTCCTTGGCATTGTTAGATTAGGATTAGATTAGCTTGCCTGCACTGGAATAGCTTGTGGCAGGTAGTTTAGGAGCAGGAACCAGCCTTCTCTGGAGATTCCTCTCTCAGTTTCACAAGTCCCACACTTGGAGAGAGGTTTCCATGTTGTGCAATCACACTGGATGCTTGAGTGATCAACCTAGAAGCCTGATCTGCATCCAGGGGTGCTGTGATTTTGCACTAACAGTTTTGGCACGCCCGGTGGGACCTTAGAGGTCTTCCACTTCATCTTTTTCAGGTTGATGTGTTCCTGTGAAGATTTCAGCCTTTGGAGGCACTTGCAAACACATCTGGCGACTCCATCTGGTCAACAACCCATCTCTGAAGTTGTAGACCTTCCTTTCCATTCATTTTCATTCATTTTCCATCCATTATTCTTTCCATCTCTTTCATCTTCTTTCCCATTCCATGAGGTTGTGCAATCATGACTTCATTTCCATCATGGAATTCACATCAACAACAGCAGTATATCACACCTCCAACATGTTTTACAAATCCTCCAAATCAGCATTTTGAGCAGATTCAAGATCAGTATGCATACACATATGAGCAGCAGTGCCAAAGTCAGTTTGGCTATGAAGCTTTCCAAGAGCAAGGGTGTGCATACAATGAAGACCATCAGATCCAAGATGTTGGTCTGTTGGAGAAGATCCAAAAGATGGAGGTAAAGATGGTGCAGTCCAGAGCAACAGCTCAAATGAGAGCTTTCAGAATTGGTTACAGGACTCCTTGTCCATGGGGAGGCCCTTTTCCAAGACACTTCAGCCCTCAAGAGAAGCTGGACTTCATGATAAAGATGCTGCCCCAACTTGCACAATGGACAGCAGAAATAGAGGCCTATACATTCGGTGTTGAACAACCTTGTCAATGGGTAAGTTCTACACCATCATCTGGTTTTTCTCTTCCCATTACTCAAGCAGCATCATCTCATTTGGACTTGCAAATTTTAAACTCTCCATCTGCTGTCCCAAATGTTGATCCCATGTCTCCACCTCTCAGTCTTCCACCACACCTCAATTCTTCTTTCCTTTTTCCTTCCAAACAGTCATCCTCTCCACAAGAGCTAAATGAAATACCTCCCACTCCAAAGAAACAAGAGGTTTCACCTCCTCCACCACCACAAAAAAATGTCAAATCAGTTGAGTTACAACCCATCCCTCCTCTTGCATTCCCAAATCCATGTTGGGAGGATGAAATCAGAATGTCAGTCAAGGAAAACAACAGCAAAAAGAGAAGCCAAACAAAGATGAAGAAATTCAAAGTACTGAAGAGTTGGGCTCTTAGATTTGGGATGACAAAGATCCCCTTGATGGTTAAACCTACAGAAGAGGCTAAGGTTGAACAACAGGTGGTGGTTAGGACTGATTTTGTTGCAGCAGAAGAAGAAGATCTTGCAGTCCCAACTTGTCCTCTAGAGCAACAGATTGAAGAGTTTGACTTGACAAACTTCATGCTGGAGGAAGAGTTCAATCAAGAGCAAGATTGTCTTCAAACATTGGAGGAAGGAGAAGTTGCTCCAAATCCAAAAGAAGAGGAGCACAATCTAGCTGTGGAAGAGAAAAGTGCAGATCCAAGAGCTTTGAGCACAAAGCAGGCTACAGGAGAACCTTCAGTTCTTCTTTCTACTTCACCTCTCTCAAGTTCCAGTGCTGAAGAGGAGTTTGACCTCTCAAACTCAATGTTGAAGGGAGAAAGAAACCATGGTGGTCAAGTTACAGATCAAGAAGACACCATGGAGGAAGTTGAATATTTGCAGCAGGACAGCAATAAGGCAGTTTATCTGTCAGATTTGGAGGACTGTTTTGATGGAGAAGAGCCGGTTGAGTTTCCACCTTTCTCTCTTTCATCATCCACACTTCCAAACACTAAGAGCCTGCTGTCATGGAGGAGAGTATTCATTTGCAGCAACCTGCATCTTATAGAAGCTCTTTGGAACCAAGATTGGAAGATTTTAATCTTTCACGTTCTTCATTGGAGGAAGAGAAAGGACAGAGGAATTTCACCATTTCTTCCACACCATCCATTCAAGAAGGTCTACAAGAAGACTCCATTCTTGGGGTTGAAAATCACAGCAATGGGCATACTCAAAGGACCATACCTTGCCCAATCAGGTATTTGGCTTCATTGGAGCCAAAGGAGAAGTCACAACCAGTCATGCTTTCTTCTGAGCATGAGGGTGAGCTACAAAGTACCAAGGATCAGCTGTCATACCTCTTCAATCCAAATGCAGAGCAACTAAAAGAGGTATTGGATTTTTTTTCAGCTGATACTTTGATGATTTGGATAGAAGACCAGCTTCTTGTTGATTTTCCACTCCATCCAAACAGCCATGATCAGCTGCCAAATCAATTGCATGGCTGCCACTTTTGAGAAAGGGAAGCTATTTCTCACAACCAATTGCAGGGTTTGTTTAGCTTGCTTTTGCTTCCAGTTAGAGTAGAGTGGGTAGGTTTGCTTTCAGTAGAAGAAGTGCTTGTGCACACTCTGCATGTTCCATTTGGGACATGTATGATTTTCAGTTTTGTACATAGTTTTGGTGTTGTTGGTTCTGCTCTTGCACAGTTCATTTCAGTGGCATCTTGGTGAGAACACTCCAGGTTCAATGGGTTTCAAGTGGCTCAGAGGGAAGTTTTCAAAGTTCAGATCAGTTACAGGTTACAACTCAGGACTCCATGCCCAATGGATGCTTCAGGCAACTTGGTAACTTCATCTAGCAGGCAGATGACCCCGCTGAGTCGCCAAATTGTTATCCAAAATTCACCCCCCAGGGTTAATTTGATAACATGCATCAGAATTCTCAAGTCCCAGGCAGATAATTGATTCAGAGAAAACATCATGTTTCTGGGGTTCCCTCAGATTTTTTCTAACTCCCCTGACCAAAGAAGGAAAGAGCAAGCTCTGAGAAAATGTGAAAAAAGTTGCAGAAGACAGGCTCAGGCCAGAAAAAATCATAAAAAATGGCTAAGTCCTAGTCCTTGCAACAGTAGGGACATGTGTGGGACAGCCAAGGCGCGGATCGGCCGAAAGGCTTGCTAGGCAGTCCGAAAGTGACAGGGACATCTGGGACAAAGTACGCGGCGGGCACGAAAAGCCGAACCGGCCGGTTCGCAAGAAACATGACTAACTGCTAGACCAGGACTGTTCGGGACAAGAGTACGCGAAGGACACGAACCGGCCGGATTGGCCGAAATGAGAACAAACAGTCCAGAAGCAAATGGGACATCTGGGCCTTGAGGACGCGAACCGGCCGAATCGGGCTGAAATGGAGGAATTTCAGTCCGAAGCAATGTGGGACAAGTGGGACATCTGGACGCGAATCGGCCGAAATGGGAACAAACAGTCTCGAAGCATTTGGGACATTTGGGCCGTGATGACACGAACCGGCCGGTTCGGCCCGAAACAAAGAAAGTTCGTACTGGGACATCTGGGCCGCAGGGACGCGAGGGACGCGGATAGCCGAAAAAGCCGAGAGCCAATCAGATTGCGCCACGTGTCATCGGCAGATAAGGGACAAGGAAGCCCATTTCGGGCGGATCGGAGGTTTCTGTCCCAAACAGCACTGGGACATCTGAGACAAAAAGACGCGAAAGGCGCGAAAGAGCCGGCAGGCCCGCAGACCAATCAAATCATGACACATGTCACAAGGGAAAAGGTCAAAAAGTCAAAGGGCGAGTTTTGAAGGGTCAGCCCGAACCAATGGGATAGTGCCACGTGTCCCAGCTAGGGCCCACAAGGAAATTTCAAAGGAAAGCCCGTGGAAAGGTGGAGGAGAGAGAATTATTCAGCGAATCAGAGCCTGCCACGTGTCGTCCAGGTGGTGAAGCGTGGGAAAATATTTCAAAATCTGTTTTGGTCTGTTCCGTGCCCTAAATCTTCAGATCATCATATCTTTTGATCCAGAGCTCAGATTTGCACGTTCTTTATATCAACGGAAAGCTGTTGAAATTCTCTACATGATTCTGGGATCAATCTTCCATTTTGGTGTAGTTTGGAGAGAGAAAGTTAAGAAACAGCTCTGACGCATGGTAATGCCAGAAGTGACGCTTCAACAACCAGCTTTAATGCAGCAGACAGCCCGCCGTTTTGCCAGGATCCGCCGCTTCTACCATAATGAGATGATTTAAAATGCGACCTAGAAGTGGTTGTGGTAGTTTCGAATTTCCTCTCTTCCCTCTCTCTTTCTTCCTATATATTGTACAGAGGGGCTTCTTTCAAAGGGGGACATAACAAGTTGTTCATTTTTTCTGCTCTGCCCTCCCTTCTTTTCTTCTCTAGGGTTGAAAATGGAGTTCGAACCTCCTCCCTTGCTCTGTAATGGCATGTTTTTTGCCTTTTACTATTGAAATGATGTTCTGTGCAAACTTCTGGAGCAACAAAACGGGTTTTTTGATGCATCTATCCATCCTTGCTCGTTTTTGCTTGTTCTCTTCTTGCCTCTCTTCATTGCAGGTATTTGTGCATGTTTGAATGTTCATTGCAGGTTTTGAGCTGTGTTCATGGAGTTTTGGGACATTTTCTATGTGAAATCTATCTTTGGGCCTGTGATGCATCTGTCCATCCTTCCCATTGCTCACCTCTCTTTGTTCCATGGCAGTTTTGATAGATGTCCAACATTCTCCTTCTCTGGTGTATCACCGTTTTAGTGTAGGATTTTGTTCTTTTCCTTTCTCTCTCTCTCTCTCTGTCTCCTTGGCATTATTAGATTAGGATTAGATTAGCTTTCCTGCACTAGAATAGCTTGTGGCAGGTAGTTTAGGAGCAGGAACCAGCCTTCTCTGGAGATTCCTCTCTCAGTTTCACAAGTCCCACGCTTGGAGAGAGGTTTCCATGTTGTGCAATCACACTGGATGCCAAAGTGATCAACCTAGAAGCCTGATCTACATCCAGGGGTGCTGTGATTTTGCACTAACAGAGACAAACTAAATCATTCTTTTCACCCCTCTTATGATTTTAATTACTCTACCAATTTGGCATCATTACAAATAGATTAATTTTCATGAAAATATATAAATAACTATATTGTTCTATAACCTATACCATATAATAATCAATCCTAATTAAATAAACTTAGTTAATGACGTGAAATTAATTTAGGGTTGATACATGTACTTATTCCGAGTCTAGGATATGTTCAAAAAAATTAGACAAGTTCGGTCTTGAATTTGTTTAAGGCCCACAAACATGTGTATTGTCATCTTTTATTATAAATTTCAAGTGTGATGTCATCTATGTCATCCTTGCAATTATTTTTGAATTCTTTCAAGTCAATATTCTTGCCAGAACATCATTAATTTGAATTTTAAGTGATCCAGATGAGCACCTAGAGTAAGACTAACCCATATCAACATTCAAGGAAGGATTTGTGTAAGAATATTACAACATGTAAGTACTAAAATCTATTTTTCATAGTAAATGATCCAAGTGGGTGTTCAAACAAGGAATGAAGCATATCAATAATGAAAGCATGATCTCTAAAAGTTTATTTCTAAAAAGTCCCGAAATATGTTTTAACCAATTTTTGACAACTTTTGATATTTTGCATTTTCAAGTGTCTTTGGAGATTTATGGGCTTCAAAATGTATAAAAACAAAAAAGCATGTAGTCTAATAAATTTTATCTAGTGTTCCCTGCCATCTTTCTAATGGTTCATATGGTTCATAAATTATGTCAACTTGTTACGAGATTTGACCTTGACAAATTGGAATAACAATAATTATATACTTATATTATTATTATTGAATTTAGTAATTTTTCCCCATTTGAATTCTCCCTAAAGAAGAAACATTTCATCTCTATGTTGGATGACCTATCAATTCCCATTTGGAACCCTTCATTTACTATTCCAAGTAACTTTTCTTCTTTTGCATCGTACCACTATAAATAATATGGCTTCAAATGAAGCCACAAGTTTTGCAAGTCAAATTTGTTTATAAACATAAGTTGTAGGTTGCAAGTTTTCAAGTTTGAGGTATACATTTCTCCTATAGATTTTACCCATTTGTATACATTTTCATTTATATATACTTGTGAAACATACATATATCTTTTAGATTTTTCTCATTCTAAACACATTCTCGATTGTAAATATATATGACATACATCTCTCCTCCAGATTTTTCTTGATTTGTATACATTACCAATTGTAATCAAATATTTTTCATTTTACAATTAAATTCTTTCTACGATAAGAAAATTTTATTTTTGCATTACAATTCTTTTAATTGTGTAATCTTAGTGATTTCATTGTGAGTGTATTTCCATAACACATTAAACACCATTATTAGTGTCTTGTCTACCGAATTCCAAAAATAATTTTGATCAATGTATCAAAGTGGAAAAATAAAATTTTCAAGGTTTTGAAAATGATGGAAAAAGCTAGCTAGAAAAAATATGAAGAGGTAAAAATTCAAGATACAAACCTATTTCTAGCAAAAAAGCATGAGCACTAATCAACCTTGTAGGAAAACCAAATTTTGAGGGAAGAGAACCAACGATTGTAGATAAATTTAAGCATTATAATAGAGTATATGTTGAAAAATTTCTCCCATTTTAAAAGCCACATTATGGAAGGATTCGTCCCATTTTGGAAGGATTTCTCCAAGAAGAGGTTGGTTACAATGAAGCTATGCACAAAGTTACAAAATATGGAATCAACTTGGAGAAAATGAAGAATTTTGTAGATAAATTCAACAAGACCTAGCCATTTTAAAAAATGAATTTTAAGAGATGAAAGTGTATGCCTATATATTGAGTCACCCTACAAGATGTGTTAGATATATCAAATAAATCAAATCATATTATCTTACTAAATAAAACATGTTTATGATGTTTCCATTGAATAAATGAGGGAATTCTTGAGGTTCCGGTAACAAATAAGGGAGGTTAAAATATCCAAGATGTGAATATAAATTTATAAATCACACATTAGAGGAAAATGTTAGTTTTTTGTTGGTTAGGTGACCTACCTCAGCCGGATCCCTAACCTTTTACATGTTGATAAAAAAACATATAAGACATGCAATGATAAAAATGTTGAAATGAAATGATATACCTATTTAGAGGTGCATAGTTTATAGAAGGTTGATATCCTCTCACATGAATCTAATTCAAACTATTTTTTACATCCATAAGGAGGGATTCGAGAATTTTTCAAAAATTGGACAAAATAAGGATTCTCAGCAATATAAAAAAGATATAGATATTAGAAGTTGGCCTTGTAATATTGGGCCTATCTTTTAAAATCCACCTTTTCCTTTGGAAAATCTACAGAACAAAGCATGTGCAAGCTGGATAATTATGAAAGTAACCAAGGTGGATGAAGGGAGGGGGTGAGTGTTATTTTATAGTTTTAGGGTACATAGAGGATTGTGATCGATATATGTGCAATGTGCATTAGAGGTGAGATGACAAGGGTCCAATGTGCATTGGATATGTGAATGGGTCGATTGAACAATTAACTGTATAGAGGGATGTAATAACATTAAATGTGGGTGGATGAAGATAATTGAATGAGTTAAATATCTTAAATAAACCTCATTTTTTTTATAAATATAGGTGTTTTTGTGGGAATATTTGATTTTTAAACATTATTGTATTTTATATTATTTTTGTATTTTTAATTTAAGAGACCTTATGCTCAAGGTCCATTTTATGTTGACTATAGTTTTCTCCTTTCCATGTTGCATGATGCAACATGCAGGATGCAACACAAAACTAAAGATGAGATAGGGTTTGTCCAACCCTATGACAACGGTTTCTGTGCACACATACTTAGATGGTTTATTTGATAGATAAGAACCTATAAATGTGATGGATGGACCTCTTTAACCAAAGTCTATGAAGGGACCCATAGATTGATTTTTCGAGGCATATACTATTTAGTCAGTAAGAATGGTTGATTGATTTAGTGTCATATTATTGAGGAAATGGGTTTATTTTAGTATACCCCGTAAGTGGTAGTTTTTGAGCCAAAATATGCCCCATAATAACGCGGGATGAAAAGTGGCCATTGATAAATGATATAAAATGAACCATGGAAAATGAATTATGATTGGAAGTGAGGAAAATGTTATCCAATTCATATTCAAGAAAAAATATGATGAGTGATAAATACAAGAGTGAATGTTACTCAATAGTAATGAGAAATGATTTCAAGTTAGTATAAATGAGAAGTGATTGTTATGCATAATTCTGTAGAAAAAAACAAAAGACCACATATGTTAAGTCTAGGAGGAATGAAATGAAAGTGTGAAAATGACATGGAAGTAATGATAAATACAAAGTAAATATGAATGCAAGTTGTGTTTCTTGTTGAGATCCAATGTGTGTGTCTGAAATTAAATGTCTTCTTGAAGTGAAGACCATTTAGATAATAAGTGAAAATAGAAGCCAACATTTAGGTGTGAGTGATACAGGTGATTAGTGATTGATGGTATGGGAAGAAACTATAAGTTGTGCATTGATATGCTATAAGCTAAATGTTTATAGTCTTAATAAAGGTACATTTGATTCTAGTAGCATTTCTTTACAACTAACCAAGTTCCTATATCACCGGTAGAGATAGTAAAAATACATATGAGAGATAATTTTGGTATTGAATTTTTATGACAATATATTTAGCTCTCTCTATTTATTAAGGGGTTTATAACCACTAGTGGCTTGATGGAGCGAGTGGAAGGGATTGTGAAAATGAAATTGGTGATTGTTAAAAAATAATGCCTAAGAGCCTTCATAATAAGTTGTTAATTGTAAGAGTGCTTGGATATCTACAAGGCCAATTGTTATTAATTCACTAGTTGGTGAAAGACCATGTTCAAACAATTGTAGTAGAGACTATTGACTCGAAAAATATGACAAGTTGATCAATAGTTCACCAAATCTATGCATCAAACCATAATGTGGAATGTGAATGAATTTGAAATGAATTACGTAGTAATGAACAAATAATTAGAATGAAATATGAATTAATGGAGCAATAGTGATGGAAGAACATCCATGAGAAAGTGTTTTTTACATTTATTTGAGATATATAGATTTTTTTGTATTTTTGAAATACGTTTAGCTATTTTTTTGTTTTTTGTGTCAACGAGGATAGATAAGAATGTGTGGAGAATAAATATGTGTTCCAAATCTAGACCATATGAAGAGAAGAGGGATGTAATCAATTGGAAGAGTGAGATAGTGAAGATAGGTGAGAGCCCCCCTAATATTTATAGGGACATGATGTACAGAAGAAATTTGTAGATGAAATGGAGATTTGGATTGGATTATACGTTGTTGATGAATAAATAAGTGATGATGCAAATATATTATAGAGGACTACAATTAATGGAATACATGATTGCAGAGATGAAAAAAATAAGATAGGTGTTGAGTTTGAGGGATGTGTGATAGTTTTGGGTGGAAAATGACTTAAGAATGGATTCTTGGTAGGAAAAAAAAGTGATATTAAGTGTTGTGCTATAAATTATATCATGTAGATGAGGGGTGGAGAAAAAAATCATGTTTGAAGGAAGCATGATAGATAATTATGCGAGCTTGTGAGGAATTAGTGTGGTGAGAGAATGAATGTGCATAATGGAATGAGAGATGACGCTAAGTGGAAGAGAATTCATAATAAAGTACAAGTGATGTGAAAGTGCAAGTGCAAGTGGACATGGAAGAGCATGCAAGGAATATGTGGAAAATACGTGTAAGGAAAATGTGTGAGAGCAAGTGTAGGGGACTTATGGGGAATACATGTGAAAGGTGTGTGAATAAGATAAATAAATGGCATGGGATGTAATGGGAAAGCTTATGGAAATAAGGGTTCCTAAATGAGGGGTGATGGGGATAATAGGTTGCATGTAGAAGAAGATAAGTGCAATACATAAGTGGTGGCATACAATGGGGTGGGGAGTATGATGTACATCTAGGAAATGTAGAAAAGACAATAAATGGTAGAAGATCAAAGAAAGTGATGATGTAGAGTATGTAAAATCCTCAAAAGATCACATGATGACATATATGGTGCAAATAATGATGGAGGTGACAAAAATGAAGACTCTAGAAATGATGATAAACAATGTGAAAATGATGGGCGGATTCAAAAGAGGAAGTACATAATGGTATAGATAGGGAGTTGAATGATGTAGATAATGAGACATAAGGTGAATAATAATGATTTTGGGGGAGAGGAAGATGACGAGTCGGATAATGAAGAAGAAAAACATGGAGAATAAGTGGGAGTGTTATTATCTTGTCAAGAGAGTGGATTGGTGATAGAAAGTAGAGGAGAAGATTGGGGGTTGAAAATTATGTCACCATTTTCAAGAAGATCTAAATGATGTTGTGAAGTTATGGACATGAATATGTAGGATGGTCATCAGTACGATGATAGGAACACCAAGCATGAGAAGTGCACCATAGGGTTATGGGTAGCATGGATGGTAGGTTGATCAAATTGGTGTCAATAAACTTTTATAGAATATAATAAAGTGATTTAGTCAATGGAGTAAATTTGTGAGTGGGTTAGATGAAGAGATAAGCTTTAATATGATGTGGAAGATGAAAATGTGTGAATGGAGGAGGCGAGGATAATTTGATTAGATGACATTGTGAGCATGTAAATGCAGTGATGGAATAGGTAGGAATCAAGAAATGTAGCGAGGACACATGATGCCTAAGATGGAAATCCTTGAGGTGCTAATCCATGTGTACAACCTCATAAAAAGTGTGTAATAGGTGGATTTGCAAGTGGTGTGAGATTTGGGGATATAAATTTTTTAGAAGAGGTCAACAAGATTTGATTGTAGGAGTGGAATGAGAAGTGGTGAAGAAGTATGCACCAATGCATACTTTTTTTTTATAACAGAATCATTATGATATTTTATGTGCAATGTGAATGGAGAAATACATGAGGAAAACATCAAAAAGTTGTGTAAATGTATAAATTTTATGTGGTGGGAGACACAAGTACCAGTTAAGCGCTTGGATAGTGAGTGAAAATGGGTAAGTGTGTAAGAGAAGAAATTCTTCATGTTGAAGAAGGGGATTTCAAAATGAAAAGAGGTGTAATTGTTGTTGAGGGTCCTTAGTACCAATGAATTGTTAGAAATGAAATGACTAAGAGGGGGGGTGAATCATTCATATAACAATTTTTTACTTCATTTACCATTACATACATTCATCACATAAACCATCCATTTAGCATCCATAAACCATGTGATCTTATCAGATGTGTATAAACATTCACAAGTGCATGCAACAAGAGAGAGAAAAAAAGACACAAAATATAAGTGGGAAATTCTAAAGGGGAACTGATAAACTCCCATTTTGTTATGTTTAAACCATGTGAATCCACATACTATTTTAATATCATATTGCACGATGTATAATGTTAAATACTTATACTTAATGCTTTATTGTGTTTTTGAAGGAATTGTTGTGCATACACTTGTTATTTTTATCTTGTTATTTCTTCCTCAAAAATGGCTTAAACTGATCTTTTTATAGGCATCAACAATACTTTTGGAAAAGTATATGTTGAGTTATCACATGAGTAAATTACAATAACATAGGACTCAATTAGTGTACCGATGCATGACACAATTAATGCATTGGTGCAGAACTCACTTTGGCACATGACTCACCTTTGCATTAACATAGGACTCGCAATACAACACCGAGCTCGTCCAGGTCATCAACTATGAATTCCTTGAAATAAGGGATTTGCACAAGAATATAGATAGCTCAAACTACTAGTGATACAGATTGCGACATAACATCATGAATAAGGAATGTGTGCCATTACCTCAACCTACATTCATGTATATTTTGAGGTTCAGTAAATTTAGTTGCTGGGAGACGTGATGCAGCCAATAGCTAAGGAATTATTACCACTGTGATTCTCTACAATAAATCTAAGAAATGCAAGATCTTCCAATAACTGACTCTCTCAAAGGAGTCAATCACGAACCTCCTTTATAGTTAGCAAGATTAATTCAAATCCAAACACTTCAAAGACTACTTATTCAACAAATGTATTCCTTAAAATAGATAGTCATTATTTTAGTCAACAATCAGTTCAGTAGATGTTATTTATTGTGAATAAACTAGTTCTCTCCCATAGGGACTAGGATTTCTCTAGTCTAAAAGAGATAATGTATTTAGATTTATCGGTTCGGTTCAGTTATTTGATTCATTATACAAGAATACTCTTTTAATTGAATAAAATTTCAGATTCAGTGGAGATTTCAGTTATGTGAATTTTAGTATTTAACCTGATCGAAGGGAAGGAGCAAGAGCCACTCCTTCCCAACGAGAAGGGAGATTTACATTTATTTCCTTTCTGTCGTTTTTGATGCATTCACCATTTCAACATTAAACTGTGTTAAAAATATTTATATTTTGCCTTTAATATTATTTTCTTTTCATGCATAAAATTTTATAATTGTAGTCATTTATTAGTCAATTAATTCAATTAGTAAGTATGTGCTGAGAGAAATTCCTACTGTTCCCTTTGTTACAAATAGCCATGGAAATTTCCCTTGATTGAAAAATATATTATCATTAAAGTACGAGTATCAACGACGCTCGTCACTTTTTGGCACCACTTCCGGGGAATTCAAGGTGTTATCAAAGGTTAAAAGTGCTAGCTATAAGTGTTATCTTGTTTTTCTGGGAATTAAGAAGACCTTGTAGTGACAACTTGGAGTATGCGGAACGCAAAAAAGTAAATTTAGTACTGATACTTAGGGATCCATCCTCAGTATGATAGGATTTTATGTTTAGACCTAGAGACCAAAGAGGTAGATTCATTGCAATAAATCTTCAAAACCCCCCTTAAAATCAGCTTGTGGAACAACTTATTGACCAAAGAAGGATGGTTGATGAAGCTAGAAAACCTCAATGGTGCAGACAATGGAAACCCAATTTGGCATAATGTTTACCTACCCCATCGAATTGGACCCTAATGATCAGGCTCATATGAAAAATATATCCCCCTTCATCTAACCAACATTTCAGGGATTAGTTTTAGAATACCCTTACCAATTCCTTTTTGAGTTCAAGGTTTTTTTCCAAACATATGACTACACATATGATTCCCAAGATCTTACATTGTTTCCCTCCATTTTAAAAGATGTAGCTATGAGGTGTTTTATGGGATTAAGCCCTAACTCCATCCATAACTAGGAAGAGATGGAAAAGGAATTTCTGGACAAGTATCGAGATTACTGTAGAGTCGGGGATAGAAAAGAAGAACTTTTTGGGATTCAACAAAAGGAAGATGAAAGTGTAGAGGATTATCTGGATTAGTTCCTCTTCCTTCACATGAGGTGTGGTATTGGTCTTGATATTAATCTACTTAAAACCTTATTACTTAAATGGTTCGACGAGGATACACAATAAGCATTTAATATGATGGGAAAGGGAGACATGAACAAAATAGAATTCATATAAATCATTGACCTCTATAGGAATTATTCTCGAAGTCATCCCAGTTTTAGAAAACAAAAAGGAAAAATGGCCAATGGGGATCTATCCAAATTAAGGGAAGAAATTGAAAATTTGAGGACATAACTTTTGGTCCAACTCAATACAACTATGGATAGAGATAAGGATAGGAATACAAAGCCTTTGTTCATATATTGTCCAATATGTAGAGAAAAACACAGACTTAAGGACTACCCCTTAGACAAGACAAAAATCTATCTTTTTTGTCAACTCAACCATGCCACAAACCAATGTGGATTGCTTCCCTTGCTGAAGAATCATCTAAAAGATAACACACAAGATGAATTTAAGCTCAATTATATGGCTTAGAGGAAAGGAATAATTTTTTAGTCCATCCAAAATAAGCCCTACATCCCAAAATCACAATGGGCCCCAAATCAATGGAATGCACCATGGCCATATCCCCAACCTTGGGTTCAACAAGTCCTGTAGGAGATGAGCCCATAGTGGAATGTCCCACCAAATTATTATTAAAAACCTTGGGATCCTCATCCAAACATCCCACCATTCTAACAATTTAATCCTCAGTACCAACAGTAGTGGAATATACCTCAAGGGCCTTGGAGAAATATTACAATCAGAGAAGATCTCAAGGTCAACAAGCCTTGTTGACTGGACCCACTAATGTTTCCCCACCTGAAAAACCTTCACAACCACAGATACTTGCAAAAATTGTGGCAAATACCAAAAATGTGAGGTAGGGCAACCCAACGTATACTGTGGAATCTGAAAAAAATCCCACAGTGAACTTGGTGGATTGTACGAATATGTTGTTGTGTTTAGGAAAGGTTACTTCAAAACCTTCCTCTCCTATGATAGAAGAAATTCTTGAAGAAAAAAAAGAACTAAAAGAAACAAAGCCTAGTCCTATTGAATAAAATCTTCACCCAAACAATGACTTTCCCTTTCCATATTGACTCTCTGAGAAACCAAGTATTGTGTTTCATGAAAAACCAGAGTTGGAGTTAATTCAAGGATTGATGAAGTTGAGTATTGGCATTCCCCTGTTGCAAGCTTTTAAGGAAAACCCTGAATTAAACAAAACAATTACAGAGCTATGTTTCAAGGCTCCAGGAAGAAGGAAGAACCAACCTAAAACCATTCATGTGGATGTGAAGCTTACTAGTATTTTGGAAGGGAATATCCCCCCTTCTAAATACAAAGACCCTAGACGTCCTATTATAACAGGATGCATAGGAAATGTTTGGATTCCTAACGTCCTAATTGATCTAGGGGCTGTTATTAATGTTATGACAATGGATACTATGTCTGCATTATCACTTCCTCAACCTCAATCCACATCCATAATTTTGTAAATGCCGGACCAATCTGTGAACAAACCAAAGGAAATTATAGAAGATGTCACTGTTACTATTGAATCCTGGGACTACTCCGTAGATTTCATGATTATAAAAAAAAAATAGGAATATTGGATACCTCATAATCCTAGGATGTACATGGTTAGCCATAATTGATTCCCTCATTGACTAAAGAATAGGGAATATACTTATTACGAATGGCCAAGATTCAAATATATTATCAATCTACCACGCTGCAAAACCTTTCGCTACATAAAACAAACAATGGTGTAAGGACAATTCAAATGATTCAAAAGATATCATCTCTTCTCTAGCCATCGTCATAATTCAAGAACACTCAGATAAAATCTAATATGGTGATCATGAGCCTTGTGTTGGACATAATATAAGTCTTGCACCCAAGTCTTGCTCTAAATCAAATTCGAGTCATGAACTCAATTCTTGCGTTGGATCTCATTTAAATCTTATGCTATAACTAATTGAAACAAGAGATGATTATATGGATTAAAACAACCAACCCATCATCTGTCCCTCTGTACAAAATATAGACTTGACCGAGTCCATATTTCAAAACATTTCTTTTGTTCATAGGTTACTGTTATCCAAAATTCACCCCCCCCAGGGTAAATTTGATAACATGCATCAGGATGTCCAAATTCCAAGAAAAATGACTGATTCAGAGCAAAATCAGGTTTCTAGGGTCCCTTCAGGAATCTTTCTAAACTCCCCAGGCCGAAGAAGGAGGGAGCAAGCTTTGAGAAAGTGCGGAGAAGGTTGCAGAAAGCAAGTAGTTTGGGCCAGTAAAAATTGTGAAAATCGGCTAAGTCCTGGTCCAGCACAAGGTGGGACGAGTGGGACAAAGGTACGCGAACCGCCCGAACCGGCCGAAATGAGTCCAGGCGGCCCACAAAGCAAATGGGACAAGTGGGACAGAAGTACGCGACGGGCGCGAAAAGCCGATCCAGCCGAGGAGAAAAATTGGCTAACTGCTGAAGAGGGTAGCATTCGGGACGAGTGGAACAAATGGACGCGAAATGCCCGAACCAGCCGGATCGCGCGAAAACAGTACGTGTAGGAGCCGAATCAGCCAAGGACCAATCAGAAGCTGCCACGTGTCCTCACAAGAGAAAAGTCAAAAAGTCAATGGGCGAGTTTTCGAGCACCGATCTGAACCAATGGGATAGTGCCACGTGTCCCAGCTAGGGCCCACAAGGAAAATTCAAAAGTCAGCCCGCCGAAAAGTAGAAGAGAGAGAATTATTCAGCGAATCAGAGCATGCCACGTGTCATCCAGGCGGCAGAGCGCGGGGAAAGAAATTTCAAAAAAGGCGGTCTTCGCCTGTTCCGTGCCCTAAATCTTCAGATTGCCATAACTTTTGATCCAGAGCTCGAGATTTACATGTTCTTTATACCAATGGAAAGCTGGGTATGAGATTCTCTACACCTTTCTAAGGGCCAATCTTGTATTTTGGTTCAGTTTGGAGGATGAAAATCAAGAAATTCCTCTGGCGCGAAATAACAAACAGAAGTGATGCGTCAACAAAACAATTTTAATGCAGCAGACAGTTCGCCGCTCTGTTAGGCAGCCCGCCGCTTTCGCCAGGATCCGCCGCTTCTGCCATGATGAGATGAGTTAAATGCATTCTAGGAGGTGGTTGGGGCAGATTTCGAATTCCTCTCTCTTTTCTCTCTCATTCTTCCTATAAATTGTAAGGAGGGGGTTTCTTTCTATTTTTGGACATTTCTGTTTTGGCGACCCCTCCCTTCTCTCCTGTTGCATAAGAAGAATTCGTGGAGTTTCCAAGCCTCCCACATGGACTGTAACACCGTCATTGTGCCTCTTGGCCATTGCAATGTATTTGAATCAATCCTTTGAGCAATATATATATGTGTCTGTGATTGAATTCTAAATCCTCTTACATGTATTCATTGTTGTCATTCTTGATCTCCCATTGCATTTCGGTTACCTGTGTATGATGTGGTATTGCATCTATATGGTCTGTGTTTAATGTTGGCAAAGCATATGTTCTTCATTCCTTGGTGCATCACCTCTATTAGCTTAGATTTATTTTATGCATCTTCTCTCCTTGTCTCCTTGGCAAATTAGATTAGATTTTGAGGAAAATCCTCTGCATATTTCGTATGCACCTGAACAGAGGAATAGGAACCAACCTTTCTCTGGAGATTCCTTTCTCACTCTTCAAGTCCCACACTTGGAGAAAGGATTCAATGTTGATGCAATCACACTGGATATTAATATGATCAACCTAGAAATCTGATCAACACCCAGGGGTGCTGTGATTTTGCACTAACAGTTTTGGCACGCCCGGTGGGACAGGAGGTCTCATTTCTATTTGCAGCAAGGTTTGATATGCATCTGCTGCAATTTTCTTGCTCGAAAAGAAACTATTATTTGCATATCTGGCGACTCCAAGGGGAGGAATCAACTGGTTCCAGCAGTCAGCCCTAAAAGCTTATGAGAAGAATCACAAGATCTTGAGCTGGAGAAGAGGAAGTGCTGTTCGAATACCTGCAACTATCTCCAATAAGAAGGAAAAGAGGAAGAAGGATTCAAAGGTCTCCATCTCCACCAAACAGAACTCTCTCAACTCCTCCACCTGAGCGGCCTTTTCTTTCAATATACAAGGATTTTAAGACCAATCAGAATGGCGCAACCAGTGAACCCCTATGTCCAACTTCACAGGCAGCAGCCCACTTGCTCTCAATGCACAAAATCCAATCCCAGTAGTAGCACTGAAGAACATTCCATACTTTACTAGAGAAAATCAGACCACTCCTGGTGATCATGTCAAGGACATTGCTAACATTTGTGCAATCCATGAGATCGACGAGATGTATGTAGCTGTCAAATTGCTGGCGTCTTCATTCAAGGGGAAAGCATTTGCAATGGTTTAGGAGCCTTGGAGCTGGCTCTATCACAAACTGGAATCAGCTATGTATTGCACTTGATAATCAATTCGGAGAGAAGGGAGACAACTTATCTCTTTTAGAGCAGCTGACAACCATCAAGAGAGCTTCCAATGAGCAGCTAACTGATTTCAACTTCAGATTTCAAAGATCTTGGGATACAATTCCAGTAGCAGTCAGACCAACAGCAGAAGGTGCTTTTCTATACTACCTTAAAGCTTTAAATTCTGATATTTCTATATTGATTCAATCCATGGGAGGCACAACTATCCCTGCTGCTTATAAAATTGCCATTAGAGCTGAAAATTGTCTGATTCAAGCTGGCAAGCTATCTCCTAGGCCTCCAATGCCATTATATCCAAGCTTAGAGAGCCCAAGTACTAGTCAGGCACCTGTCTTAGCTCCTTTTCCCATTCCTAGAAATCAGAGTTCAAATGAAGCTTCCACTTCATCTCCAAGTGCCCCAAATGAGCTTCAAGAAGTCATGAAGCAACTGCAAAATTTAGGTAATGAGCTGGTCACACTCAAGAGGCAGCAAGCTCAAGGTTTTAGACCTTCGTATCAGCCTCAAGCTCAACCGAATAGGCAGCCATATCAGCCTCAAAGACCACCTAATCCAGCCACAAATATGAATCAAACAAGGCCTCCTGCCAATAGACCATTCCAGCCCTATAATCCAAATGCCATATCTGCCTCTAAGGCATTAGTACTAGCACAAAACGACATTGCCCAGGAGTATGATTGGTGTTTTCCATGTAATGAACCCCATAATCAATCCATGTGTTATAATGGTGCTCTAACCCCAAGCTTTAATGGTAACAAGTGCTGGTGTGGAGGGTGAGAGTAGTCAAGAAAATAGCCAACAACAAGAAACATTCCAACAGCAATCAGCCCCAAATGATACCACGTTGGTAAATTGGCAAGCAGAGGATTTATGTGGCATGAATCAGATAGTTTCTCAGGGTGTTGCTGCCAACACAAGGTCAAAAAGGAGAAATTTGGGGTGAAGAACAGCCATTAGTCCCAGCCAATCCTCAACCTCCCACAGCTCCACAAATGATTGGAAAGCAAAACCCAGTTTCAAATGCACAAGGGCAGACAAAAACAGCCCCTAGGCCAAATCAAATGCCAGCTGTTGCTGCCCATATTCAAGGGGAAAATGTGCAAACCAAGGGACAACAGAGGGATCCTTCATCACCATTCAGTATCATTGATCATATGAAGAAGACAAACGTCAATATATCTATGTGGGAATCCCTATCCATCCCAGGCCAAAGAAATCTGCTGCAAGCTGCCATAAGGGATTGGCCAACTTCAAATCAGCAGGTTCAAAGGCAAGACAAAGTGGCTTACAAATGGCTGCCCAGCCTGAAGGAAATCATGGAACACAACAAGGTAGAATGCTGAAGCCCCCCCCTTTCTATGTTTCGTTAATTATTGGAAATCAGCTAGTGCATAACTGCATGATAGACTCTGGGGCAAGTAGCTCAGTAATGCCTAAACAGATAGCTGATCAGCTAGGGCTCCAGTATGAAATAACATCTAAGGGAGTAGTGCAGCTGGATGGGACAGCAATAGCAACAGTTGGAGTGGATTAAAAATTTGAGTCTTACCTTGC
Organism: Taxus chinensis; assembly: GCA_019776745.2. NCBI lineage: Eukaryota > Viridiplantae > Streptophyta > Pinopsida > Cupressales > Taxaceae > Taxus > Taxus chinensis. The sequence goes on along the minus strand of CM034151.1, from coordinate 543,841,747 downwards.
ATGCATGTCCAAATGTTGTTGTCTTACAAGATATATCAGTCATAGACCTTCCACCACTCTTTGCCCTCTGTTTGTCAAGGGACTTTACTGCCAAGATTGGGGGATAATTTGTCCACTAATTGGTCACACATGCTGTTCAGAACGAGGTATGGAACTAAAGCTACAATTAGGTCGGAACCTATTGCAGATTTCCACATTGAGCCCCATACTCCAAGTCATATTAATACCAATTGCTCAGCATTTGATCAAGAAGAACACCTTGGCACTGATGAAGCTTGACACTTAAGGTTGGAAGTATCCCAGATTTGACTCTTGATGAATGGGCAAGCAAGGTGCATGATTTTGATCCTTATCAAGAAGTAGAAGAATCTGAGCTAGGGGTCTATTGTATACACGAAGAAAGTCAACCTATTCCTAACATCACCAAGCCAAGCCACAAGGATGAAAATGAGGTGTGGCAACTGTTTTTTGATGGATCAAGGAGTAGACAAGGTGCAGGAGGTGGAGGCCATGCTTATTTCACCTCAAGGAGTAAAGTATTATTCAGCTTTTAGATTTCAATTTGCATGCTCCAATAACACTGCTGAATATGAAGCCTTGATGCAAGGGATACATTGGGCAATAAAGAGAAAAATAAATAACTTGCAAGTGTTTGGGGACAGTGAGCTGATTGTAAATCAGGTCAAGGGACAGCATGCTGCCAAAAATGATCTACTCAGATGCTACAAAAATAGGGTGTGGGGACCTCATGGAAGATTTTGAGGCTTTCAGCATCAAGGGCCATTCCCAGAAAAGAGAATCAAGCTGCTGACAGGCTTGCAACAGTGGGGGCAACCTTTGACATTGTAGAAAAACATTCAACAAGACAAGGTACAACCAAACATCCACGTTGATTGTGAGGCCTTCAGTGCCGGATAACGATGTCAATTGGAAAGTATTTGAGAATGACCAGCAAATCATCCACTTCTTGCAAGAAGAAGCTGAGTTCTCAGCTAAAAATCAAGAGAAGTTGAAACAACAATATGGTGACCAGGTGATACAGCTGAGAATTGACAAGCTGCCCAAGGGACTTGTCACCTTGGAGTCCATTTTTAACCCCAATGATCAGTTTAGAAAGGAGAAAGAAAATATTCAGGTCAAGAGGGAAGATTCGGTATCCATCTTGGTAAAAGAGAACAAGCCATTGCAAATTGGAAAAATGACAACTGAGCAAGAGAGATATGAGTTCATACAGCTTTGTCAAGAATTTCCCTGACGTGTTTGCTTGGAGCTATGAAGACTTGAAGGGCTTCAATCCCAACTTAGCTCAACATACCATCGAGTTGGATCCAAATACTAAGCCTGTCAGGTAGAAACAGAGACCAATCAATCCACACATGGAGCCTCTCATGAGGAAAGAATTGGACAAGCTGATTGAGTCAGCAATTATATTCCCAATCAAGCATTCTAGTTGGGTTGCCAACTTAGTTCCAGTCAGAAAGAAAAGTGGAGAGATCAGGCTATGTGTTGACTTCAGAGATTTGAATAGAGCCTCTCTCAAGGACCATTATCCACTCCCTTCCATGGAGCAAATATTGTAGGTTGTAGCTGGGGTCAGAAAGGTTTTCGCTGCTTGATGGATACTCAGGCTTCAATCAAATTATGGTGAAGGAGGAAGACCAGTTAAAGACAGCCTTCACAACCAAATGGGGCACATATGCTTACAAGAAGATGCCATTTGGATTTTCGAACACCGGAGCAACATTCCAGCGAGCTATGGCTATGGCATTCAAAGGCTTGATTAACAAGGTAGTGTTGGGTATACCTAGATGATATCACTGTCTTCTCAAAGAATGCTGCAGACCATCTCTTTCACCTCAGGCAAGTATTTCAGAGGTTGTAGAAAGTTTGGAGTGTCTCTAAATCCTAAGAAGTGCATCTTTCTTGCACATGAAGGGAAACTTCTTGGCCATATTGTCTCCAAGGAAGGATTAGCAATTGATCCAGAAAGGGTTGAAGCCATAAGAGCTCTGCCATTGCCAAGTCACAAAAAGGCTCTTCAAAGTTTCCTGGGAAGGATAAACTTTGTTCGGAGGTTTGTCCCAAATTTTGCAGCCCTTGTCAAGCCCATCACCAAAATGTTAAGAAAAAACATGGCTTTCAAATGGACGGCAGAAGGCAAGGAGAGTTTTGAAGCAATCAAAGAAGCCATCTCCCAGGCACCCACTCTCATCAACCCGGACTTTTCCAAGGATTTCATCCTCTATGCATTTGGGGGTGATGACACTATTTCTGCCATTTTGGTACAACAGAATAAAGATAATGATGAACAGCCAATTGCCTTCTTTAGCCAAAGCCTAAATGACTGTGAATTGAGGTACTCTTTTATTGAAAAACATGTGCTTGCAGTAGTCAGGAGCTTGAAGAAGTTCAAGCATTTAATATCAAACAACAAGGTCCAGTTGCTGGTCTCACATGTTGGGGTTAAGGACTTCCTCCTCAACAAGGATTTGAACGATAAAAGGGCAGGATGGATCACCCGTGTCATGGAGTATGACATTGAGATCAAGATCACCAAGCTGGTAAGAGGCAAAGGTTTGTGTGAGCAGCTCGCTTCTAAACAACCAGACAACCCAAAAGATGAAGAAGACGCTGTCCTGCTATTACAAGATGATCAAAAACAGGAAAATGATGATGTTTCCACTCCCTGTTGGACTCAAAATATGATACATTTCCTACAGACGGGCATGTGCCCTCTAGAAATGAGCAAAGCAAGAAGAAGACACTTCAGGTTGCAGGCTATTCCATATACCATCATTGATGGAGTTTTGTTCAAGAAGGATGTCAACGGAGTGCTGCTGAGATGCATTAACACAGGTCAGATTCAAAGGGTATTAAAGGAGTTTCATGATGGACCAGCTAGGTGGCCATTTTGCACCAAGAGTGACAGCTCTGAAAATCATGAAGGTTGGTTATTATTGGCCTAAAATCTTTAGTGATTGCTATGCATGGATCAAGAAATGTAAGAATTGTGCATTCTTCACAGGAAAAGAGAGACTTGCAGCCCTCCCATTGCATCCAGTCTCAGTTGACCAGCCATTCATGCAATGGGGTTTGGACTTCATTGGAATCATCAATCCCAATTCGAGCCAAGGGCACAAATGGATTTTGACAGCCACAGACTACTTCAACCAGATGGGACAGAAGCAGTGGCACTCAAAGAGGCGAATGAGTCTAGCATCTTGGACTTTTACGAGGGGATAACTACCAGATTTGGTGTGCCTGCTACAATAGTCTCTGATAATGCATTGGCATTCATTGGATCTAAAATTACTGAGTGGGCTGTCAAGAACGGGATCTACCTCAGCACTTCATCAAACTATTACCCTTAAGGTAATGGCCAGGCCGAGGTCTACAAACAAAAACTTGCTGAGGATCATTAGGAGGACTCTTGATGAGAATCAGAAGGCTTGGCATACCAAACTGAAATCAGCCTTATGGGCTGATAGGATAACTCCCAAAAGGTCCACAGGTAACTCTCCATTTAGGCTTGTCTACGGAAGAGAGGTAATCTTGCCCCTGTCCACTTGAGTTGCCAACGTTGGAACTCATGAAACAACTGGAATTGCTAGAGTTTGGACCCATGAAGGTGAGATATGCAGAATTGATGGAGCTGCAAGAAATCAGAGATCAGGCATTCCAAGCAATGGAAAAGGATCAGGCTTTGATCTAGAAGACCTTTGATAGGAAGGCCAAAGATAGATCTTTTCAAGTAGGAGATCTAGTATTGAAATGGGATGTGGACAGAGCAAAGCCAGGAAGGCATTCAAAATTTGATGCCATTTGGAGTGGCCCATACATGGTCACAAAGTGCTAAGAACAACAATGCTTTCCAATTGGCCTCATTGGATGGTGAAGAACTGCAGATTCCAATAAATGGAATCTATCTCAAGCGTTGCTTCTAGAGGGAGTTTCACTACATCTGTAAATACTAGATTAGATTTGCTTTCCCTCCAAGTGCTTGTGCACATTGTTTTGCTGTAATTAGTTTTGTTTTCCCTAAGTGCCTTGGCACAACTTACTGTCTATGGAGATGATGGCATGTCTTTGCTAAATCAGGTAACATTCCATCTTTCCCTTTGCACATTCTAAGTCAGTTTGGATTCTAACAGAATATTTGATGACTCCATGCCCAATGGATGGCTTCAGGCAATTGGCCTTTTCATCTAGCAGGCAGAATGATCCCGCTGAGTCGCCAAATTGTTATCCAAAATTCACCCCCCCAGGGTAAATTTGATAACATGCATTAGGATGTCCAAATTCCAAGAAAAATGACTGATTCAGAGCAAAATCAGGTTTCTAGGGTCCCTTCAGGAATCTTTCTAAACTCCCCAGGCCGAAGAAGGAGGGAGCAAGCTTTGAGAAAGTGTAGAGAAGGTTGCAGAAAGCAAGTAGTTTGGGCCAGTAAAAATTGTGAAAATCGGCTAAGTCCTGGTCCAGCACAAGGTGGGACGAGTGGGACAAAGGTACGCGAACCGCCCGAACCGGCCGAAATGAGTCCAGGCGGCCCACAAAGCAAATGGGACAAGTGGGACAGAAGTACGCGGCGGGTGCGAAAAGCCGATCCAGCCGAGGAGAAAAATTGGCTAACTGCTGAAGAGGGTAGCATTCGGGACGAGTGGAACAAATGGACGCGAAATGCCCGAACCGGCCGGATCGCGCGAAAACAGTACAAGGAGCCCAAAAGCAATTGGGACGCGCGGGCCAGAAATGCCCGAACCGGCCGAAAAGAGTCAAGTCAGTCCGAAGCAAAGTGGGACAAGCGGGCCAAAAATGCCCGAACTGCCCGAACCAGCCGAAATGAGCACAAAGGGCCCAAAATCAAATGGGACATCCGGGACAAATGGAGGCAAAGTACGCGTAGGAGCCGAATCAGCCGAGGACCAATCAGAAGCTGCCACGTGTCCTCACAAGAGAAAAGTCAAAAAGTCAATGGGCGAGTTTTCGAGCACCGATCCGAACCAATGGGATAGTGCCACGTGTCCCAGCTAGGGCCCACAAGGAAAATTCAAAAGACAGCCCGCCGAAAAGTAGAAGAGAGAGAATTATTCAGCGAATCAGAGCATGCCACGTGGCATCCAAGTGGCAGTGCGCGGGAAAATATTTCAAAATCCGTTTTCGCCTGTTTCGTGCCCTAAATCTTCAGATCGACATATCTTTCGATCCAGAGCTCGGATTTGCACGTTCTTGATATCAACGGAAAGCTTATGAGATTCTCTACACGTTTCCAAGGTCAATCTTGCATTTTGGTTCAGTTTGGAGGATGAAAATTGAGAAACACCTCTGGCGTGAAATAACAAGCAGAGGTAATGCTTCAACAACCACTTTAATGCAGCAAACAAACCACTGCTTTGCCAGAACCCGCCGCTTCTGCCATGATGGACGAATTAAATGCAACCTAGAGGTGGTTGGGGCAGATTTCGAATTCCTCTCTCTTTGCTCTCCCATTCTTCCTATAAATTGTAAGGAGGGGTTTCTTTCTAAGGTGGGACATTTCCGCTTTGCACCCTCCCTTCTCTCCTGTTCATAAGAAGATTTGTGGAGTTTTCAAACCTCCCATATAGACTGTAACACCGTTTTTTGCCTTTTGGCCATTGCAATGTATTGAATCTATCCTTGAGCAATATATATATGTGTCTGTGGTTACTTCTAAACCCTCTTACATATTTATTACTGTCATTCTTGATCTTTCATTGCATTTTTGCTATCTGTGCATGATGTTGTGTTACATCTACATGATCTGTGTTAAATTTGGCAAAGCATATGTTCTTCATTCCTTGGTGCATCACCTCTATTAGCTTAGATTTATTTTATGCATCTTCTTTCCTTGTCTCCTTGGCAAATTAGATTAGATTTTGAGGAAAACCCTCTGCATATTTCGTATGCACCTGAATAGAGGAATAGGAACCAGCCTTTCTCTGGAGATTCCTTTCTCACTCTTCAAGTCCCACACTTGGAGAAAGGATTCAATGTTGATGCAATCACACTGGATATTAGTAATCAACCTAGAAACCTGATCAATACCCAGGGGTGTTGTGATTTTGCACTAACAGTTACTACCACATATACATCCATTAAATACATTATTAAAATAATACCTTGTTGTAAATTTTGTCCATCTAGCTACCAAACAATTACCTATTCTTCTAGGGAAGACATTGATAATTAATAGTTGGTTGTCTAAGCAGGAGGAAAGTACCCTATTTGAGCTGTTATGCTCTCATCCTAAAGATTTTTCTTGGGAATATAATGACATGAAGGCTATTCATCTTGGTATTTGTACACATCACATCTATACTACTGATTCTATACCAGTCAGGAAACCTCAAAGACAGATAAACCCTGCTTTGAGAGATATTATTAAAGTTGAGATTGAAAAACTTCTGAATGTAGGATTCATTTATCCAATATCAAACACTCAATGGATTTATCCATTAGTCATAGTTCCTAAAAAGAATGAGAAATGGATAATTTGTGTGGACTATAGGGAATTAAATAAAGTAACTCATAGAGAATATTTTTCATTACCTTTTATTGATCGGGTCTTAGAAAATTTATCTGGGAAAAGGTATTTTTCATTCCTTGATGGGTTCAATGGGTACAACCAAATAACAGTGGCACCTAAATATGAAGACAAAAAAAAAATTACCTATCCTTGGGGAACATTTGCTTATAGGGTGTTACCTTTTGGATTATGTAATGCTCCTGCCACTTTTCAAAGAGCCATGTTGGCAATCGTTTCTTATATTACTCATGATTGTGTGGAAATTACATGGATGATTTCATAGTTTATGGAGCAACATTCCAAGAGGTAGTTAACAATCTAAACAAAGTTATTTCTTGGTGTGAAAAACATCAATTATCCTTAAATCGTGAGAAATGTTTGTTTATGATGGAACAAGGTATAGTTTTAGGCCATCGTGTCTCAGCCAAGGGAATTAAGGTAGACCCAAATAAGGTTGATATCATTGTAAAACTCCCATTTCACACAAACCAAATAAAGGTAAGAATTTGTCTTGGTCATGTTGGTTACTATCAAAGGTTTATTTCAGATTTTAGCATATTTACTTCTCCATTATTTATTCTTGTAAATAAAGATTCTGAATTTGAATTGACAAAAGCATGCCAACAATATTTTGATGCTATCAAAGGTAAGTTAACAATAACACCAATGTTAGAGGCCTAAATTGGAAGGTCCCCTTCCATATACAAACATATGCCTCCAATTGAGTGATAGGTGTTTTCCTTGGACAACAAGAGGAAGGAGAACCTACGTATGTTATTTACGACATTAGTAAAAACCTTTCCCCTGCTAAAAGTAACTACACAACAACTAAGAAATAATTTCTTGTAGTAGTGTATGCAATCATCAAGTTTCACCATTATATTGCAAGATATGAAGTGATTGTTCATACTGACCACTCTATTATCAAATATCTAATGAACGAACCTTTAGTGCATGGTAGGATTGTAAGGTGGTTATTGCTACTGCACGAGTTTAACATTAAAATTATTGATAAGCCAGGAAAATCCAATGTGGTAGCTGATTTTCTTTCAAGACTTACCACTTCAGAAGAGGAGGAGCAGGTCAATGATGAATTTCCAAATGAGCATTTGTTTAAAAATTCTACTACCTCTTCTTCATATGCAGATATGGATAATTACTTGGATACAGGGAAGTTTCCAACCTTTTTCACATAAAAACAAAGAAAACAATTAATTAAACAAAGTGTGATGTATACTTGGTTTAATGGAATTTTTTTCAAATGTGGACCTGGTCATGTTTTACGCAGGTGTGTAGCTAAAAATGAAGTATTTGACATACTTAGAGCATGCCATGATGAACCATCGGGAGGGCATTATTCAATTCAAAGGACCATTAACAAATTTCTAGGAGCTGGTTACTACTAGACTTCCTTGTTTAAGGATGTCATAAATTATGTACGAATATGTGATTAATGCAAAAGGATGGGGACACTGAAATTTACATCTAAAATGCCACTCCAACCCCAAGTTGTCTTGGAACCATTTGAGAAGTGGAGGTTGAATTTTATTGGACCAATTGACCCAACCTCTTAAGGGAAAGAGTACATCCTAGTTTGTACTGATTATGTCACCAAATGGGCTGAAGTGAGGGCACTACAATATGGAATAGATGAGAAGGTTTTATATTTCTTATATGAGCATATCTTCCAGAGATTTTGAGCACCAAGGTTCATTGTGTCAGATCAAGGACCACAGTTCATGTCAAGGGTAATCATCTCTTTTGTGGAAACATACCAGTTGAGGCACATGAATTCATCACCATACCACCCACATTCCAATGGTCAATTGGAGGTTATTAATAAAGAGTTGGAAAATATTCTAACAAAAATAGTGGATATCTCAAGAAAGAATTGGGTTCAAAAACTTCCTGAAGTGGTATGGGAGTACAACACTACTTGGAAAACAACAATAGGGTTTACTCCTTATGAATTGGTATATGGGAAGAAACCCATTCTTCCTATAGAATTTGAGATTCAAAAATTGAGAACAACTGGTGATGTGGGCATTGAACTATCTGAGGCACAACAAACAAGGATTGTACAACTAAGTGAGCTGGATGAAATGAGGCTTCAAGCATTGCATAAAACTGAAATCATCCAACACCAAAGGAAAGTATGGCATGAGAAACACATAAAGCAAAGGAAATTCCAAGAAGAGGACTAGGCTCTGTTATTTGATTCAAAGTACAAATATTTCAAATGGAAGCTACAAAAAATATGGATGGGCCCATATCAGATTGAACAAGTATTTGCAAATGGAACGATCTAATTAATTCCAATTGATGGAGAGAAGAAAGTAATGTTGGTTGATGGTCACAGACTGAGTCTATACCATAAACCAACATCAAAAGAAGAGTTTCATAAATAACTTCAAGAAGATTCAACTTTGAAATGTGTGGAAAATTTCTCTTTGTCCAACACAACTCAAAACTAACATATCTTCTATCAAGGAATAAAGGGGAGATGACTGGAAACTAGAAAATGGTGGTCATCATCCTCTAGAGCATTGGCTAAAAACTAAAAATGGCGGTGATTTCTTCTAAAAAATAGAAGAAAAAAAATTGAAAAAAAAAAAATCAAGTGACCGAAAACCAGAAATGGTGGTCACCACCCCTTGAATCTAGTATGTAATAATGAAGGACCATGAGTGGATGGAGGATCAAAATAAACATAGAAATGGTGGCCAATGATATGATAAGATAAATTCATGAGGCCTGTACAATTGATCCCCTTCTTGAATATAGGGAAGTTTTAATTTATGATTCATTAATTATTATAATCCTGCAAATTGATTGTATCCTCCATTTCCCATAACTTCACACGCTTCAAAAATCCCCAAAAAATCCATAACTCCCCTCCATAATAATCTCCACACACACCCAATCAATGTCATCATAAAATTGGGATTTCATCACACCTTTCCCAAATCGGTTATTATAACTTTGAACCATTTTTGCTCCATTGCTACTTTCCAAATGTATCCCTCTCACTCCTGCACCACCATTCACTCTTGAGCTCACCTACAACCCTGCAAACCCTGCATTTCCAGTCATGTGCCCTTTTTCTATTCACTACTTGTTCAAACGCAGACATGGGGCCTCAATTGAGACATGAATCAACAAGTTTTGTGAAACTCTTGGCCGATGCAATGTTGGGTGAAATCTTTGAAGAAAAGGATGGATTGAATTCCTACAAACTTATGAGGAATTTATCATAAAAATGATGGGGGAATTTTCCAGAAATATGGAGGAAGGAAACTCTATGGTTCAAGGTAAGAAAAATCCCTTTATTCCAAATTTTATTAGTCATCTTTCAGGAATATCTGAGGCAGGGTTAGCAGTTAGTGACAGAACAATGTATGCAGAAATAATTAAAATATTTTCAATTCAAAATAAGGATAAATTGGAATTAGTAATGGATGATAAGGGTAAAGCTAAAGGCATCAAAAGAATAACCCTTCTCGAACATTGGGTAGAAGTGGCCAAATGGTTGATCAAGTACTTTACACACAAAGGGCAATATGAAATTATGTTGGGTCTTGTGTTAAGAATGAAGAATGTTAATACACCTCTGACATGGTCAAAATAAACCCCAGTATAAGATCAAATTCATTTTTTATATGGTTCCATTTGTTCTGCTATAGAATAGTTTTGTTAGGGTGCTTCATATTTAGAGTTCCAGGGTTTAATTCATCTGATTTGCAAGCATCGATTTGTTAAAAAAGAGACAGTGAATTAAGAAATGGCTAAATTTTCAAAATCAATGTGCCTTATATCCTAAGGTAGTTCCAGAGAAAGCACCCTCAACCTCTGAGAGACCTAAGAAGTGCCTCAAGAGTGGCTCTTGTTCCTTCCCTTCGATCAAGTTTAATACTGAAATTCACACAATAGAAGTTTCCCTTGAATCTGTAATTTTATTCAATTAAAAGAGTATGTTTGTATACTGAATCAAATAACTGAACCGAATTGATAAATCTAAATACATGGTCTCTTTTATACTAGAGCAATCCTAGTCCCTCTAAGAGAGAACTAGTTTATTCACAATAACTAACATCTACTAAATTGAATGTTGACTAAAATAATGACTATCTATTTTAAGGAATACAATAGTGGAATAAGTAGTCTTTGAGGTGTTTGGATTGGAATTAATCTGGATAACTATAGAGGAGGTCCATGATTGACTCCTTTGAGAGATTCAGTCGCTGGAAGATCTTGTATTTCTTATATTTATTGTAGAGAATCGCAGTGGTAATAATTCCTTAGCTATTGGTCGCATCACGTCTCCCAGCAACTGAAGTGACTGAACCTCAAAATATACATGAATATAGGTTGAGGTAATGGCCCTCATTTCCTATTCATGTTGTTATGCTGCCAGCTATATCACCAGTAGTTTGAGCTATCTATCTTCTTTTGCAAATCCCTTATTTCAAGGAATTCATATTTGATGACTTGGATGAGATCATTGTTGTACTATGAGTCCTATATTAATGCAGAGGTGAGTCCTGTGCCAAAGTGATTCTTGTGCCAATGCATTAATTGAGTCATGCACTGGTGCACTAATTGAGTCTTGCGCTACTATAATTTACTCATGTGATAACTCAACATATACTTTTTCAAAAGTATTGTTAATGCTTATAAAAAGATCAGTGTAAGTCATTTTTGAGGAATAAATAACGAGATAAAAATAACAAGCGTATGCACAATAATTTCTTCCAAAAAAAAGTAAAGCATCAAGTACAAGAAGTTAACATTATACATCGTGAAATATGATATCAAAATAGTATGAGGATTCACATGGTTTAAACATAACAAAATGGGGGTTCATCACTCCCCCGAACTGAAGGTTTAGTAGGTCCCCCTGCTACTTATTGTTCAATTGTTCTACAATCCTTGAACAATTATATTCTTTGGAAAATGTTTTCCAAGTTTCATCTAATGAAGTATTACATAACCCAAAGTAATTTGTGACATTTTGCCTCCAAATTTTATAAATTACCTTTGGATGATTATCTATAGAATCTCACTTTGGTACTGGAGAAATCACCAATGGAGGTTGATACCGCATGCCAATCCATTTCTCCTGCAACTCGAGAATAATTTTGTAGAGGTCCTTGGCCCTCTTAAGTGACTAACGAAGGTTGGTTGGTGAAATGACCTCCTTTTTCTTGTATGGTTCTATAAGAAGTTGATGTTACACCTGAAAGGTGAGGAAGTTTACATTGAAGGTTGGATTCACCTACTCTCTGAAATTTTTGATATAATTTTTAAGGATATCTTTGTATCTATATACTAAATGTAGATGATATACTTGTGACCAAAACTTATTAAAGAACCGAATTGGGGCAGGTAAATCATGCCTCATCAATAGACCTATTATAGACTCGGCTTGAAGAAATTTGGCCATATAGTCCCTCCATTCCCCTGAGTTCTTGAGAGTAGAAATGAATTCTCTTAAATGGACCTCCCCCATATAAAAATTTATTGGAATTTCAATTTTCTCAGGGAGAAGAAATTTGTGCACATAGAATTCACAAAACAAAATTTTCTCAATATCATTCCCTACTGTATATGTAACCGCAAACTATATATCATCATCAAATTTGATGTCCTACTTGACACGGGCCCTACATATTTTCCATTTGAAAAAATGTTCTTTTAATAATAATGCATAAAATTTGAAGTAGGTCAACAAGAAAGAAGTTGATCATATAGACAACTATTGGTAATGATGTTTTATTTTAGCAATTTGTTTTGCTCTTTCAAATTCTTGTTTTCCTCATAAACTGCCCTGAGCCTATAACATTCATCCATCTAATTGAACATTCCTTTTAAAAAATCAATTTGGGGAAAGAAAAATTCAGTTTGAGAGGCATGTTCTTCCATGGTCACAGGCTTTGATTCTTCCTTATTTTCTTGCAAGGTTGTAAGAGATGTGCTAAGTTTCTCAATTCTGACCTGAAGGGATTATATTTTTGCTCTCTCTCTTCTAGAGATTTTTGTAGCTAAAGAGTTACTTGTTCATGTTGTGCTACCATCTGCTGCAACTATTGAATTTCATGACTTTTAGTCATTTCTAGTTGGGAGAAATTGGCTTCTTTGGACTCAAGAAGTAACTTAAGATGGGTGATTCTTTCTTAAGCCAATTGTAGCCTAAACTAGATTTTAGACAAAGACAAAACTTGGGGAATCATTTTATCATTATTAGGGGGAGAACTAGGCTCTCCCTCTACCATAGGTGCCTTCCCTTTATCTTTAATAGGTAACTCTTCAGCTGTGTCTATGGAATGTTCAATGTCTTTTTATGTATCAAGAACAAACGGTGGCACTAATTTTCGAGGAGATACGGGTGGGGTTTTTACCGGGGTTTGTATTATTGTGGCTTCTTCTTGTTCTTCCTAGAAAGGAGGATTTTAAATTGGTGTTTCATTAGGACATGTGTGGAAAATCCTCCTTTCGAGGAAGAACAAGAAGCAACCACAATAATGAAAACTCTGGTAAAAACCCCACCCGTGTCTCCTCAAAAATTAGTGTCACCTATTTGTTCTTGATATAGAAAAAAGAAATTGAACATTCCATAGACACAGTTGAAGAGTTCCCTATTAAAGACAAAGGGAAGGCACCTATGGTAGAGGGAGAATCTAGTTCTCCCCCTGATAATGATAAATGATTCCCCAAGTTTTGTCTTTTTCTAAAATCTAGTTTAGGCTACAATTGGCTTAAGAAATAATCACCCATCTTCAGTTACTTCTTGAGTCCAAAGAAGCCAATTTTCCACACATGTCCTAAATGAAACGCCAATTGAAAATCCTCCTTTCTAGGAAGAACAAGAAGCAACCACAATAATGCAAACCCTGGTAAAACCCCACCCGTGTCTCCTCGAAAATTAGGGTCATCGTCTGTTCTTGATACAGAAAAAGAAATTGAACATTCCATAGACATAACTAAATAGTTACCTGTTAAAGACAAAGGGAAGGCACCTATGGTAAAGGGAGAACCTATTTCTCCCCATGATAATGATAAAATGATTCCCCAAGTTTTTTCTTTGTCTAAAATCTAGTTTAGGCTACAATTGGCTTAATAAAGAATCACCCATCTTCAGTTACTTCTTGAGTCCAAAGAAGCTGATTTCTCCTAGCTAGAAATGACTAAAAGTCATGAAATTCAATGGTTGCAATAAATGGTAGCACAACATGAACAAGTAACTCTTCAGCTACAAAAATATCTAGAAGAGAGATAAAAAATACAATCCCTTTAGGTCAGAATAGAGGAACTTAGCACATATCTTGCAGCCTTGCAAGAAAATAGGGAAGAATCAAAGCATGTGACCATGGAAGAACATGCCTCTCAAACTGAATTTGTCTTTCCCCAAATTTTTGTTTTAAAAGGAATGGTCAATTGGATGGATGAATGTTACAGGCTCAGGGCAATTTTTGAGGAAAACAAGAATTTGAAAGAGGAAAAAAAATTGCTAAAATAAAATGTCATTATGAATAGTCATCTATACTACCAACTTCTTTCTTGTTGACCTACTTCAAATTTTTATGCATTATTCTTGAAAGAACAATTTTTCAAATGGAAAATATTTAGGGCCCATGTCAAGTAGGACATCGAATTTGATGATGATATATAGTTTGTGGTTACATATACAGTAGGGAATGATATTGAGAAAAAATTGTTCTGTGAATTCCATGTGCACAAATTTCTTCTCCCTGAGAAAATTGAAATTCCAATAAATTTTTATGTGGGGGAGGTCCATTTAAGAGAATTCATTTCTACTCTTAGGCACCAAGGGGAATGGAGGGACTAGATGGCCACATTTCTTCAAGCCGAGTCTATAATAGGCCTATTGATGAGGCATGATTTATTTTACCCAATTTGGTTCTTTAATAAGTTTTGGTCACAAGTATATTGTCTACATCTAGTATATAGATACAAAGATATCCTTAAAAATTCTGTCAAAAATTTCAGAGAGTAGGTGAATCCAACCTTCAATGTAAACTTCCTCACCTTTCAGGTAATATATCAACTTCTTGTATAACCATACAAGAAAAAAGAGGTCATTTGACCAACCAACCTTCGTTGGTCACTTAAGAGGGCCAAGGACCTCCACAAAATTATTCTCAAGTTACAGGAGAAATGGATTGGCATGCGGTATCGACCACCATTGGTGATTGCTCCAGTACCATGGTGGGATTCTACAGATAATCATCTAGAGGGTAGTCATAAGAATTGGAGGAAAAATTTCACAGATTACTTTGGGTTATGTAATAATTCATTAGATGAAACTTGGAAAACATTTTCCAATGAATATAATTTTTCAAGGATTGTAGAACAAGTGAACAATAGGTAGTTGGGGGGCCTACTAAACCTTCAGTTCAGGGGAGTGATGAACCCCCATTTTGTTATGTTTAAACCATGTGAATCCTCATACTATTTTGATATCATATTTCATGATGTATAATGTTAACTTCTTGTACTTAATGCTTTACTTTTTTTTTGAAGAAATTATTGTGCATACGCTTGTTATTTTTATCTCGTTATTTCTTCCTCAAAAATGGCTTAAACTGATCTTTTTATAAGCATTAACAATACTTTTGGAGAAGTATATGTTGAGTTATCACATGAGTAAATTACAGTAGCGTAAGACTCAATTAGTGCACCGGTTTAGGACTCAATTAATGCATTGGTGCAGGACTCACTTTGGCGTAGGACTCACCTCTGCATTAATATAGGACTCACAATACAACACTGATCTCGTCCAAGTCATCAACTCTGAATTCCTTGAAATAAGGGATTTGCAAAAGAAGATAGATAGCTCTAACTATTGGTGATATAGCTGACAACATAACAACATGAATAGGAAACGAGGGCCATTACCTCAACCTATATTCATGCAGATTTTGAGGTTCAGTTACTTCAGTTGCTGGGAGACGTGATGCGGCAAATAGCTAAGGAATTATTACCTCTGCGATTCTATATAATAAATATAAGAAATACAAGATCTTCTAGCGACTGACTCTCTCAAAGGAGTCAATCACGGACCTCCTCTACAGTTAGAAAGATTAATTCCAATCCAAACACCTCAAAGACTACTTATTCCACAATTTTATTCCTTAAAATAGATAATCATTATTTTAGTCAACAGTCAATTCAGTAGATGTTAGTTATTGTGAATAAAATAGTTCTCTCTTAGAGGGACTAGGATTGCTATAGTATAAATGAGATAATGTATTTAGATTTATCGACCTAGTTCAGTTATTTGATTCATTATACAAGCATACTATTTCAATTGAATAAAATTACAAATTCAGGGGAAACTTCTGTTGTGTGAATTTCAGTATTAAACCTAATCGAAGGGAAGGAACAAGAGCCACTCCTGCCCAATGAGAAGGGAGATTTACATTTAGTTCCTTTCTATCATTTTTTATGCATTTACCATTTCAACATTAAACTGTGTTAAAAATATTTAGATTCTATCTTTAATATTCTATTCTTTTCATGCATTACATTTTATAATGGTAGTTATTTATTATTCATTTAATTCTGTTATTAAGTACATGGTGAGAGCAATTTATATTATTTCATTTGTTGCAAACAGTGATAGAAACCTCCTTGGATTGAAAAACATATTATCATTAAAGTACGAGTATCAATGATGCTCATCAGTAAGAAAACCCACTGAAACCTCTACTAATATTATTCATAAAAAAGGACTTATAAGAATATTACACATATTGCAAGATTTCTTTAATGAGGTACCAACCCCGAAAGGAGCACAAACCCCTAGTTTAGTAGGGCACCAACCATACATGGAGGCTACAAACCCCTAAGGTGGCCAAGAACCAACTCAACCACCTGGAAAGGGATGATCACTGATGATATTCTTATCACACAACTTATAGTGATCCAAATTCAGCTCCAAACACATCAAACCCTTATCAAATCTCTCTCGCTCTCTCCTAACTTGCTTAATTATTCTTCTTCATAAGATAAATATGTTTTTTGTCCTTGCACATATGGTACTTAACTCTTCTAAGGTACTCATCACACTTATAGGCTCTTTCCTTAACCCATCTACACTTCTCTTATTCCTCCTTTGGCTCACTCACATCCCCATATGCACAACTAGTTACAAATGACCAAATACACTAGCTTATATGCACAACACTAGCTCATAAATTGTCCTAGGTCATCCATGACCATGTAGGTTGTTCATCCCAACTTTAAAAAAATCATATAAATCAACTCAAAGGACCTAAGTAGGTCGGAATGGGTCAAGACATCTCCAACAAGCACCAAGACACCTCCAAAGGCCAAAACAAGCTACTCAAGCACCAACGAATGCACCAAAAACTCTAAGGAAAAATATAAAATTCAAGACTCCATCAGCATCATAAAACATAATAAAAACCTCCTAGCATCACCAAAAAACTCAGGAACATATGTAACTTCCATGTCGACAATGAAACATACCAAGAAGCAAACATGCACAACTAGGACTTCAAGCACCCAAAATTCAGTCCCAGAAAACAAATAAGTTCACATAGAAAAACTCGTCATTAAGGATCAAGTAGTATACCATTATAAAATTATTTTAATATAATTTTTGTAACAACTCACTTTATCCTCCAACTCAAAGTGCAAGGCCTCCAACCAAGCCAATCTTTTGAAACTGCTCATTCAAGCTCCAAGGACTCAATAAATAGTCTTGAGTGAACAGTGCTCCATCACCTTCAAAACCACTTACAAGCTCAAACATCACATGGAAAAATTCAAGGATACTTGTACCAAAATTCTCAAGCACTAAGAAGCATATTTCATTTGGATAAAACTGATCCAACACATGTGTTCCTTCAAGCCTTCTCAGGAGCCCTAACAGAGCTAATTAGGCCACTAGGGTTTCAACATTAAACCAATTAATCTGATCAAAATAAATTCTCCAACACATCATATCATGTTTCTACATTCTACTCATGAATAAAAATAACATCTACAACATGCATCTCAATCAAATTCATCTCAAACCAAAAGACTAGCTTTTAACCCTTCCAGGCCAAAATTGTAATGTTACTTTGATGACCTGTATCTTCAATTTTCTCAATTTAAGAAACCTGAAACATTTAATATATACTTAGATAATCTCCCAAGGATTCTGGAGCAATTTACTTTTCATCCTGGAACCTCCATTTAACTCATGAAAATACAAATTTCCACAAAACTAGGGTTTTTCTCTCACTTCCTGAAACAACTGGAACATGAAACCTATCCCAAAATGAGCTTAAAAAATTATATACACCCATGATAAATCAAATTTTCTTTCCAAGAATTTTTTCAGACCAAAATAATCACTTCTTCCAAGTCACTCTACTATGAGGCTTTTAGCTAGGGTTTTGACCAACATAACTTCTTAACGATTGTTCATAAAAATCTGACAATCAAATAACTTCATTATTTTTTTAAAATGGTCTTATCTTAATTAAAAATCATCCCCAAAATCCTTAGGGTCCCATGTAAATTGTGTGTGAGTGGGTAAACATCTGAAGTTCCCAATTCGAGCTAGATTTTTCTTCTCTAGAACTTAATTTTACCAAAAATCAATTTTCTTACAATTCCTTCACAAATTTGACCTAAAACTTGGCATGAAGCATCATGAAAAAATCATATAAAATTAAAAACTCACCTCCTTGTTCAAATCCTTTTGAAACTCTCCAACCACTAATACTTAACTGTGTCTTCTAGCATTTTTCTTTAGATACTTGCTCCAAAGGACCATGAAACATCATCAAATCTATAAGTAATGACATGAAACTTTTCATACACATGATATGAAATCTCACAATACCTATTTGTACTTTTACTTAACTTCCCTACTCAATTTCTCATGCTTCCATGTCATGCACCATGCACTAGGTCTAGGAATAGTCCTAGAATGACCTAACTCAACCCATACAACTCATGAAATGACCATGATGACTCATTGCAGACACATATACACTTCTTACACATCATATAGACCATGCTTGACCTAATTAAAATCTTCAACAAATACTAAAGATCACTTATTATGACCATGCATACTAGACCATGCTCGAAGACAACATAGAAATTCACCAAAACATGTCACTACAAATCAACCTTCATGTTTGACTATGATTGACACCTCATGGAGACTCATATGACACTTACACACCATTTTCCATCAATTTACTTTGGCATCAATGACAATGTAAGACACAATGGCCAACAATATCCCCCTTTGTCATTGATGGTAACCACCTTCATAAACATTGATGGCAGCCATGAATGCAAACACGCCCACAAGACCTCATACAATGTTTCTAAGCCTAATATTCCCATTTGAAATCTATGAAAAAGGTTACAATGAAAACTCAAAATGAAAAATGATGACAAGACAATGATGAAACACAATAACAACAACGCAAAACAGACTTACTTGCTCTCATGACTCCCCCTTTGACTGAACTTTGTTTTTATTGTCTTCTACAACAACAATAAGATCCATGGACCTTATAAGTACATGAAAAATGGTTCCCCCTAAGAACATACGTCATACTTTTTCTTCAAACATGTCATACACCTTCCTCTAGGCCTATTTCATGCTTGAAGATATAACTCTACCTTCAACCTATAGCATGTCACCATTTAGGACTAAGAGTTCTAAAGCACACTTTCAGTCATATTTTTACAAATTTCACAAGGAAATATGAGCCAACCATGTATGTGAAATAACAAATAAATGTTCCCCCTGTCAACAAACAACCATGATCTAACTGTCTACACAATCATAAGATGTCATACCTTCACCAACTGCCATGGAGATAGGTCAACATGAATGCCACAATCCTGAAGCAACTATTCAGTGATTTATTGTTTTCTTTACATAATGTAACACCTACTAGAGCTTTGACAACCTCCCCCTTTTCAATAGGCCTGCAAACATCAATAATCATATCATACTAGTCCTACTTTACTCCTAAAACACTTGTTGAAGATCATTTATAGCTCCACCGCTTCAAGAAGCCTTCGATTACCTGTAGCACACCATTACTGTACTTAGTGAAGATGCATACTCCAACCACACTTAATTGTCACAACTTATAGGTTTATCTCTTATGAAACTTGCTCAACATAACTTGTTTAACCATATATCTTACTTCTCCTTTCAAAAATTCTTGCAACAAATAGTAGTTATGCCCTTCTTGAGATAATGTATTTTACTCACAGTTTCTAGACCCATAATTTTATCTTTATGCACAGTTGTTTTCAACATCAGGTAATATGATAGACCAAAAATTCAAAATTCTCAAGATAGTCTTAGACTCTTCAACACATGAATCATGGATTGAGACACAGTGTAAACATACTTTGAAGACAACAATCATGATGCTCATGACCTCATACTTCTAAAACCCTTAGACCAATTTTCAAAGAAAAAATAGACCTTAAAATTGTACAGCCAAACCTTCTCAAGATAATCTTCCAACCTTAAACATATAATTCATGTATATACATAATCATGACATAAATAGATCACACAACATCCCCTCTTCAATATCATAACATTGTTCACTCATGAAACTGATCCTTGAAACTCTTGCTTCTTATCCTTAACATCTTCTCTGATTGTACCTTACAACACAATGTCATTCTTAAAACTTAAATGATGTGTCTCAAACATTACTTTATATGACCTTTACACTGACTTCATCATGGATGATATAGAACAATAAATAACACCACTGAAGATAGAGCTTCATATTGAAACAATTTTATAAATCAGGAGCAATATTATTACTTACAACAACCATATAAATAATACATCAAACTCCTAAATAATAGGGAAGATGAAAACTAATTTGCCTAATGACAAGAGTGGTTCCAACCACCACTAATCTCATAAAACCAAATAACCAAATAAATAACAACTTACGAGAGTTGTTATTTATTTAATATTCACACTGAAATATTATTCCTAACAGTCCCCCCTTAGTGTGAATATGGAGAAGAAATATTATAATCACATACCTTAATATAAAAAATATTCATCACTCTGATTATCTGAATTGTCGTCATTGTTCTGGATATAGTCATCCTCTTCATCTAATTCTTCAACTTTCATTCCCACATTTTTCAATTTTCCATCAAGTAGATATCATGGTTGTTTTTTGCAATTTAGAAGCACATGCCCTTGTTTTTTACAATAAATACATGTACCTTTAAGTTTTCCATGTTTAGAAGTGATGGGATTTGTCATTGTAGCCATTAATTTCTTTGTTTCTGACTCCGTAGCTTTGTTCTTATTTCCTTCTTCAAGTAATGTAGAAATAATGTTTTCCATAGAGGGACTTAACTTACTTAAAGTGAACACCACGTTTGACATACTATTGGGCATGTTGTTCAATAGTATTGCTTTTGCATCATTGTCTTTAACATGTTCATTTATCCCTACTAGTTGCGTTATTAATGAGCGGAACTTGCTGACATGGGAAACTATATCCTCTCCTTCTTCCATTTTCAACCCAAATAATTTATTCTTGATAGTTATCTTTGCATTGTTAGTTTGTGAGCCGAAGAGCATGTTCAATGTATCCCAAATATCTTTAGAAGATCTCTTTAGATCGATATGATGTAGATATTGATTTGAAATCCCTAAACAAATGGTCGTTAATAGATAAGATAAAAAGTTTTGGTTTTAAACGGGGACCAAAAAAACCCATACATAAGAGAAGCAAGTTTTTAATCAAAAAACACCAACAAAGCCAAGGAGGTAGAGTCAAAAAAGCTTGACAACTAGGCCCCCACAAAACAGAGCCAAACTAAATAGTTTGCATATTAATAGCAGTTTTTTTGTAAGTATCTAAACCAAGACCAAAAATAGGAAAAAACAACAGAAAAGATAAGGGCTGCAAAAATCCCACCATTAGTTCTCAGTATCCCTGATTTGGGTCCTAGAGTTCAAACCACCATCTTTCGAACTAGCCACTTTGATAATGAATCTCTTCAGGAATTTGACCTCTTGATTCTCAGTTTGAATGCCAACATTAACCTCCTCCTGAGACTTACCCTGATTTTCAGCCGCAACCATACCTGAGTTGTCACCAGTATTCTCATCACTATCAAAAGAACTCAGACTCAACTTCATGTTGTTTTTGGCCTCCTCATAAGTAACCTAGTTTTGAAGTAGAGAAATCCATTGCTCTTGTATAACATAATCTACTTGAATCCCCTTGATGGTTCTGTTCTAGGTTTCAATCCTTTGATGACAATCTTTCAACTCCTGTATGAGGTTTTTGTTGACAGTGAGAATGGTATCAATTGTGGACTCGACCCTCATCAGTCTGGCCTCCTAGTCAGCAAGCTCCTGGTCCCTCTTGCTAGAACTTTCCCCCAAATTCCTAATCCCCTTCTTGAGATTACACAAGGTGTCCACAACACCCTCATCGGGATCAATACAATTTTTATTCTTCTTGATTTTATTGAGGTGAGAAGCAAGGGTTTCCTATTAGAATCTTGATCCTTGACTTGATTAGGGATGGTAGGTTTTCTTCTTTGGACCAGAAGAAGAATGAGGCCTTGGTGAAGGGGGATATCCACCTTCTTTTTCTTGAAATCCTTGATAGTCGAGAGGAGTGACCTATGGAGGAAGAATGATAAGCTCATAGTCTGGTCACGATGGAGAAAATTGAGGATGGACAGGTGGTGAGTAAATATTTTATGGAATTTTCCTTCAAGAGTCATATATTTCATAATAACTAGGAAAACATCATCCCATCTATCCAAAAGGTAGGTGTGAGCAATACCATCATCATAGGCAATAATGTTTTCCCCAGCTTCAAAGAAAGTAGCAATTTCATGTTTCTTTCTAGATTTGTCTTTAAAAAAAATTAGGCCATCTGTTTTTAACCCAGTGATCTCAGCTATGGCATTCTCAGAGACATCAATATGAACCCCTCTAAAAACAAAACCACCATCCTTCCAGGAAATCACAAAATCGACAGAAAGGTCAGGATCATTACCTTTGAGCCGACGAATGTATCTAGTGAGACCACCTTTGTGCAGAAATTTCCATAGAGCCACATCATTCTTGAGGTGAAGAAAGGTAGATGGTTCAGTACGCAACCTATCACCCCCATGAAGCTAGCAAGCAAGTTGACATTTTTTGCATAGACACCAGAACTCGACTGATAGAAAATGGAGAAAAAACAAATGAAATAAGAAAGGGCCGTTTTCCAAAAAGGAAAAGTCCTTTCACAACCCCAAGCATGTGAGCTAAGGGTGTCATCATAGCACAACCTCCCAATTTGTGTCTTCATTTATGAGTTTATTAACCTGTCCCCAAGGGATACATGTGTAGTCCATGTCACCAAATCCACCATGGCATTACCTTTCTCAGCCAATGCATCCGCCGAATTGTTCCCATCACGGTACATGTGTTGAATGACCACCTGTTCAAATGATGCGAGCATGGCACATGCCTCCATTATCAAATGATTTAGTTTCCATCCACATTTACTACTATCTTTGAGGGCATTAATAATGCACATCAAATCACCTTCAATGATTATATTTTTAATCCCTAAGTCTTTACCCATCTTAACACCCCAAAGCATAGCTCTCGCTTCAACCATGTTGTTAGAGTGATTTCCTATGGGTCCCGCGTAGGCTCCTAAGCATCTCCAACTATGATCCCAAATGAGACCACTACCACCAGCCACTTTATCCTTAACATGGTCCGAGCCATCAAAGTTGATCTTGAAACTTCCTTCGGGTGGTTTATTCCATTTAACATCTTGTTTCAACCTGCTCTTACTGGTGCTAGAGACAACAATTTCCAACCTTTTAAGAATGTCCTCCTCCCACTCAGGGCTAGCACAAACCTGTTTGGGTTTAATAATCTGATCATTTTCCTTCAAATCCTATGTTATTTTATCAACAACCTTGCACAACCTCACCGATTTGTTCCTGAAGATCCTATTGTTGTGTTCAATCCATATACCCCACAAGACATGTGGCAGATCCAGTTTCCAAATTTTATTGACCATATCATTCTTAAAGTTGAAAATCCATTGCTCAGGTAGTAGGGCCACATCTCTCTAGAAGGACCAATTGAATTTTGAAAATGTAGAGGATCTCTACAAAAACTTGATATGAGAAAGGGCATTCTAGAAACAGGTGACTGATGGATTCTTCCTTGTCCTTGCATAAACCACATCTGTTTATGATGATCATTCCCCTACATTTGAGTCTATCCACAATGAGTATCTTACCTTTTATAACTTCCCAGAAAAATATATTGATCTTGGGGATGAGAAACTTGTTCCAGACCTTCCTCCAAAAAGGACTTTGAGAAAAGTTATCAAAATTTGACAAGTAACCCGATTTAACTTCATAATCCCCAGTATCCATGCTTCTCCATATGAGCTCATCCTAGAAACTATCTAGAGGAATGTAGATGTCATTAAGTTTCCTGTTTAAATCATGAAAAGGTTGGATATCACCTTGATAGAAAGAGAGGGGAGAATAGGAATCCATCTCCGGTCATTGTCCCAGTAATTGCAAACCAGATCTCCCCACTCAATAGAAAGGACCTACCAGAGCTCACTCCATGGTGCTAAAAAATTGAGAGAAACATCCTCTAACCAAGGATCCTCCCAGAATTTTATCTGAGACCATCACCAAGGTTCCATTTACACCCTTTGATAAGAAACTTCATGGTTTGGCACAGGTTTTTCCAGAAGATAGATCCTCTAGGAAGCTCCAAATCACTGAAGAAGTCCAAAGTTCCACCAAAGGGAAAAAATATTTCACCTTCAGAATTTTCACCCAGATGCCTTCCTCTTTGTGAAGTCTCCATCCCACCTTAGCAATGAGGGCATGGTTCATAAAATGAATGTTCTTTAGCCCCAGGCCACCCATGTCTTTGGGTTGAGTAACCTTTTCCTAGGAAACCAGAGGGATTCTATTTTTATCCTCTGATCTAGTCTAGAGGAAACATTTCTGGATACCTTCAATGGATTTCTTGACTCTGTTTGGGAGAATGAAAACAAACATGATGTAGATCAGGTATGCCTTGCAAACTACTCTGAAGGAGCTGAGCTTTACCTACTTGAGAGAGTAAGGATCCTTTCCATGAAGCCAACTTCTTATGGAATCTCTCTATTAGTTTATTCCAACCACCTTCCTCAAGTTTTCTCCCACATAAAGGCATTCCCAAATACAAATCTGGGAGCTTTTTGATGTTACAGTCCAGGATAGTGGCCAGTCTATACTATTGATCTTCATCAACATTTATGAAGTAGCAAGAAATTTTCCTGAAATTTATTTTCTGTCTGGTAGCTCTTTCATATTTGTTGGTGATACCTTTGATAGTCTTGGCTTCTTGAACAACAACTTGTCCCAGAAGAACCGTATCATCAACGAACTGCTGCAGACATTAGGTTCTCCATGCCATGGGAAACTTTGACCCCTTCCATGCTTCCCTCTCTCTGGGATTTGATGCATAACCTACTCAAGGTTTCAGCCATAATTATATACAAAAAGGGGGATAAAGGATCCCCTTGTCTCAGGCCCCTTTCAGATTTGAAGAAACCATTAGGTTTCCCATTGATGATAACTGAGAAACTTGAGATCTTTAGTACAAGATTGAATCATTTTAATAAAATGTGGATGATATCCCAATCTAGATAAAAGGGAATACAAGAAGTCCCAAGAAACCCTATCATAAGCCTTTTGCATATCCAACTTCAAAATCATAGTTTCCCTGCCTGAAAGCTCCACAGAATGAATGGTTTCATGAATTGTGATTATGTTGTCCAAAATTTGTCTTCCTGGCACAAAGGCCCCTTGGTTGGGAGAAATGAAATTACTAAGAGTCTCTCTTAGTCTGAAAGCTAATAACTTGGACATGATCTTATAAATGGTGTTACACAGGCTTATGGGTCTAAAATCACTGAGATCCTTAGCTCCAGGATTTTTAGGTATGAGAGCTAGAAAGGTATGGTTGATTTGTTTGAGAATGTAGCCTGAACGGAAAAATTATTGGACAACATCGATGACATCAGTCTTGACAATATCCCAATAGAGTTGGAAGAAAAAATCTGGAAACCCTGTCCAGACTCGGGCTTTTGTCACCTTCCATAGCATCCAAAATACCTTTGATCTCCTCTTCAGAAGGGATAACAATAAGCTCCATATTCTCACTTTGACTGATAGTAGGCTCGAAAAAGATTCAGAATCTCTTCTCTGGTGACCTCGTCATTAAGAATATCCTCCGTAAAGAGGTTTTTGAAAAAGGAAATAATGGTGGAAGCTATTTCTTTGTCCTCAGTGACCAAATCCCCATTTTCTTTCTTGACTTCTTGAATGCAAAGTTTTTTGGCTTTAATAGTCATAGAAGTATGAAAGAATTTGGTGTTCTAGTCCCCTTCCTTTAGCCAAGTGATTCTCAATTGTTGTTTCCAGTACACCTCTTCCCTATGTAGAATATTGTGATAGTCAGAGAGAAGGCTCTTCTCTTTTTCTTTATCCTCAGAACTCCACCCCCCTTGTTCCATATTTTCTTCAAGAATTCTGAGATCCTCTGCTATTCTACTTTTTTGGAGGAAGATGTTTCCAAAAATCTCCTTGTTCCATATCTTCATATTGGTTTTAATATTTTTGAGCTTGGAGGTCACCTTGAACATGTTGTTTCCTTTCACCTCTATACTCCACCAGTCCTTAATTCTCTATTTCAAGTCCAGATGAGTAGTCCACATCTTTTCAAACCTGAAAGGTCTACTGATGGGGTTCTCCCTAACACTATTTTGAGGATCAAAGGGTTGTGATCCAACCCGATCCACATGGAAGAGAAGATAAGGAATATTTCTTGTTCCTGAATCCATTGAGTGTTAACCAAGAAACGATCCAGCCTAATTTGATTAAGTTAACCCCTTCTCTCCTATTGGACCATGTAAATTTGGAGCCGTCTAAGGTTCAAATCAATTAAAGCATTCCACCCCATGAAGTTACCAAGATCCTCCATAATCTCAGTGAAAACATTAATACCACCTTTATTTTCAGATGGAATAAGAGGGGTATTGAAGTCACCACCAATGATCTAGTTTAAGTCACTAAACATTCTTCTGAAGGTGGTCATATGCTCCCAAAGTTCTCTTCTACCCACTTTCATGTTGGGGGCATAGATATTTGATAGAATAAACTATTTTCTAGTACTGACTTCCATAAAGCAAATAGCTACATGGTGTTGACTATTGATAAGGGGGAAGCCTTCCAATATATCTCTTTTCCACAAGCACAGTAACCCTCTAGAGGCACCAACCGAACAGGTTGACAATGAAATCCATATTCTTTCCAAAGAATAGACTGAAAATATCTCATCCTATTTTCATTCATCTTGGTTTCTTGTAGCATTATCACATCAGGTTTCTCTTTAAATTTCAGATCCCTCAAAATCCTATGCTTACTGGGCTGATTTAAGCCCCTAATATTCCAAGAAATGTAAATCATTTATGGTGGAAGGATTTCTTACCTATATTTAATGGTTTCTGACGACCCTCCATGATGTATTTCTTTGTCACCTTGTCCCTTTTTTCCCTTTCTATGACGGTCTTCCTGGTGAGGCCTTATTAGCCCCAACATCTACCTTGGATATGGTTCTAGGTGTTTGTATCTAATTTGGGGATTTCATAGACTCTGAGATGTGAAGATCCGAGCACACCTTAGTTGGACTGTCTTTTACTCCTTGCTTTTCTTCCATACTTCCATCTTGCGTTGCTTCCTTAACTGGACCTAACTTTGGATCCTTCCTTACCCTCCAAGATATGAGTTTGGATCACTTTAGTCATCATATCCAAAGCCTCCTATTCCCATTGAACATCCTCATCCACTGTGGAGATGCCCTCCAAATTAACATCCAACATTTTATACATATTTCATACTCATATTGTTTCCTCTGGTATTTGGGAGAATAAGACTTGCCTCCAACGAATCTAGGACTATTGTTCCAATTATACTATCTTCTTGGAAGTATTTAAATACTACCATATCATCACCAATGATAAGTTCTTGGACTGACTTCTCTATTGTTGTCATTATTCTGACATTCTATTTCTAAAGTCTTTTCTCGGTGTTGCTCTTCGAATCACTTGATCCTTAGTCTCAGCACATGATTTGGTATCTACCACCGTGAATGGCTGATCTTTGATGGTCCACTACCATTTGGTGGCATAGTTCCCTTACCTTTCAAATCCTCCTTACTAACATTATTAGTATTCTTGAGTAAGTATTTATGGGTCGCTGCCTCTTTCACCTTAAGACATGTCTTGAGATTGTGACCTGCTTTAAAGAAGGAAAAGAACATGAAAGGGGAAAACTCATAGTTGATCTTTTGGTTGTGGAATCCCCAAGGAGCCTTGATCTCGATGTTTCTTGGTAGTATTGTTTTTAGGGACACATTAACACATAATCAAGAAAATAGAAGCCTTGTTTTGGAACATGTGACCAAATCAATTATAAACAGGTCACCTATAGCCTTAGTGATCCTTTACAAGATATTGAGGTTCCAATATTCCAATGGGAGCTCAAGAAGAAAGAACCAAACATGGTATTCCTTGATAATAATCTCTAGAGGATTGAATCTTAGCTTCCATTTTTAAACTAGGAACACAATGCACCCCATGAACCAAGGACCTCCAAGCTAAGATCCTTAAGAAATATTCCTCCAAGAAAAGATGAATAACAAAGAAAGCATTAGCATAGGCCACTATTTCCATCAATCCTTTAGGAATCCATTTCCTACTATCCCATTTCCTAAACTCTTCAATATTAGGTTTCTTACAAGGAATCTTGGCCAGGATGGTATTACACATTGAGGATCAAACCCATTTGGAAAGGGATTATAATATTTCCAAAGAAACACCATTTTCATTGTAGACATAGGGTCAAGAAAAATGGAAGGTATGTATTTAACAGGGGAACTAACCACCCGACTGTTGCCCATATGACTGGGGCATCCCTCTATCTGTCTTTGATTTTTTCCATTTCCATGGTAAACTGTTCATCCTTTCATACCTACATATAGATTCATCTTGTGATACCTTACATCATACTGCCTCGCCATATTTCCACTCAAAACCAAATTCAAAAACCAATGCTCCAACATTTGCTCCCGATCCAACCATTACCAGTTATTACTAGTTATTAATGACTCTTTCAATAATGACCCGTTATTAATAATATTATATACACAGAAAAAAAGATATATTTGAAAGTAATATTTAATTACTTTCCTAAAACAATATAAAAGACAGAATTACTCATGATGGAACAAGTAAAAGACGGCTGTTACGAAGGATAAAGCCTAAATAATGGGTGACAGCGATATGAGGAGAGAAGATTGTGGCAGGAATAGGATCTGACACATCCACCAAACATAGACCCAAAGATCCCCCACATAATGTAAATTATAATATAATGAAATTATGATCTCAACTTCTATTTGCCAATTGTTGCGCTCTCCTCCACAATTTCACCTGATGCCAATGATTAAAGGTCAATCAATTCTACTCCATGCGCAGAAATGATAATTCCCCTTTGCTGCCATAATGACTTAGGGTGAAGCCCGCTGGATCTCCACGTCTCCAAGATAAAAGAATTTGTGTCAAACAAAATCAAATTCTTTGTATTTGGCTATTAAGAACCTCCTCTCTACGTGAATAAAATAGTTGAAGTTTGAAAGACCTGAGATCCAAATATCTTGATAAAGACAAATCCAATGCCAAGGAAATGTTGAGTCAATGCTATAAAATGTTGTCCACAGTTCTGGTATAACAGAAAAAATATAAGATCTGTAAATAATGGTGTCACTATAAACGCATATACATGCTGAGCAGGATCAATAACAAAATCTTCTAACCAAAATCAAACCCTCTAGAATTAATAACAAAAATTACTCAAGCATAGAAAGATCATATCAGAGATATGCAAAATAAAAACACATATCCGTAGATACATAACGTTTTATTGCACCAAATAAGAATGAGGATTAGATATGGTACAAATACGAGACAACAAAATTACTCGTGTTCTGCATAGCTCCTCTGTTGATCAAGCGATAAATGGTCTGTCGAATGTGAGCTTCAGCACATGGTTGTCATTGCATGGCTCTGAGAATGATGAGAAAGACCAGAAAATATCAGATCGGTCATACCAAATGAAGATAAAGCTTCAGATTGAAACAATCTTATAAATCAAGAGCAATATTATTACTTGCAACAATCATATAGATAATACATCAAACTCCTAAATAATAGGGAAGCTGCAAACTAATTTCCCTAATAACAAGAGTGGTTCCAACCACCGCTAATCTCATAAAACCAAATAACCAAATAAATAACAACTTACGGGAGTTTTTATTTACTTAATATTCACATTAAAATATTATTCCTAACAACCACCAAACCTTACCTTCTTGGAGTAACCTGAGAGCAATCTATTAGCTTCAAGATCCATTGTCACTAATCAAATGGTGCTACCCAATTTTTCTTGTTAAAAACAAATACTTATACCTTCAATCCTTGGCATAATGATCAACAAGTTCAAAAACGCTTCACCCTGGGCTAGTATACTAAATTTTTCTCATATCATCTAGAAATCGTCCCCTATCTTCTAATGCCAATTCTCTGTTACAAACCTGATTGAGGTCCACAGACCTACTATAATTCATCTCAAGCCTTTTCATGTCTTCAAGAACATGTGAAGACAACATTACATCTTTCTAGCCACATATTAGAGACCTTGAACACACTTTTTGAGGATCAATATTCAGATTGTTATGTCATATGAGGTCAACACACTCATTTATCTTACCTTTACAACACTCATAGTACATTGTACCCTGTCATGATGCATCATCCATATATACTTGTTTGTCATCACTTCTTGCTACACCTTGTTAGGTATAAGATAATTAATACACCATTCAACAAAATTAAACCATTGTTCATCTCCTATAATCATTCACATAGCTGATCTCTTGATAAAACACAGTATAAATTTTCATGTCTTCAAAGGTCTGATTAAAACGTTGATTCTTAACTCATAGCACTTTTCCTTCTTAACCATATACTTGACTGCTAGAAACCAATCCTTCTCAAAAGTAGTGCAAGAAGTCACACAATCAGAATCTTGAAGCAACTGATACATACCTCTAGGACTGAATCTATCAATGATGTAGATATTAGGCATCAAAATTTTAGGAAGCACTCATTATTTTTGCACCATCCTAAATAGTCATCTCATAGCTTCAAAACTTATCAACTTCAACATTCTTAGCCCATATATTCATTGATGATTAGTATTGACCTTATCATTCTATTAGATTCTTTAAACATCTTTTGTCAAGCAACTCCAAGAATCTATCATACCTTCTTATAGAAATATACCCAAGCTTTAGCCTATTACAACCTTGATTCATGCATCAATTATCCTACATTTTCTCAAACAATCCTCATCCTTGCATAATTTATCACCTAAAACCTCAGTCACTCTAACTCAAACTTATTCTTACCTTGAGCATGATTAATACATTAATATCTCATACTGACAATGTTTGAAGAATCCAACAATAACATGAGTGATGACTTACCTCAAATGCATTCAAACCCTTTTGCATATTTGCAGTTACTCCCCTTAGAACATATTCATCATGCCATATAGAAGAATGACATGATTTCATGTTTCTTTCAACACCTTGTTATCACTTGATCCTTCATACTCAGATAGGCTCATGATATGCTCATAACAACTAGTCATCACAGACCTTGTACATACTTAAAAATTCAATGCAAACCTTACTCTTTCACTTGGAACAGAGATTTGAACTCTTCATGCACTGAGATACATATATTGTCAACTAGGAGCACCTACATAATCTTACAACATACTTGAAGATATTCATACATGATCAAAACCTTATAACTACTTGAGACCACTGAATCATCACAAGAGACAACCTCTTGACCTTAATCTTCTTCTCCTTTGATAGACCAACCTCAGGGACACACCATGACTTGTTCATATATTCTTGACTATTTGACAAAGACAATGAGACATAGTTTAAGCTTCTCAAGATATTTCTCTTACCTGTAACACCTTGATCTACAAGATTTTACTTTCTTCATCACTTCAATCCTACAATATAGCTTCTAATTGTCAATCATACTATTATGATACATGGAACACTAATTGAATGACTTCTTCAACACTATCTTGATAAGCTCAATCATGCAGACCTTCTAGAGGAACAAATTTTGCATCTTAAATGTACTCAAATATTCTACACAATGTACTTCACAAGTAGCAAGATCACAGTGACTCTACACAACTTCTTGAGGCCTTCTTCGAGGAAAACTTGTATTGATCAATCATTACTATCTACATCTACAAACCTTACAGCTCTTGGGATCATGTTTTCTACACAGATATTTACCAATTTTGATCACTGAGACTGAGACTTTGAACTCCTAGATACTTCTTTACTTGTAATAACTAGACCTTGACATATAAAACTCTTCATGATGACAACCTTGGCTCACAATAAGGTCATATTCCAAAAAATGACAAATTTGTTACTTGTACCAACATGATAGGGCTTAAAACGACGACTCTTTCATACTTAGAACAAAGACTTAATCTTTGTATAGGAGCATATTTTTCATGACTAAACCAAAATAACCTCTAGGAGCACAAAATACAAACCTTATACCTTCATAAAACATTGAAAATGATGGAAAGAATCATAGTCACAAACTTAGACACCTTACTAACTATAAGGACTCCAAGTGTTTAAACTCGAACCTCATAGACAATCACATCACATACCTTACAACTCTTGAAGTATCCCAAATACCTAGTTTTTTCAACTTTTTATGTAATGGAGACTGGATAACATTTAGACACAAATGACTTTCCTCAACTCTTGGTTCTTCAATCATGTCTCCTTGATCTTATTTGAGCTTGATTAACTTGTTTTACATCTTGATTGAATTAGACCCTTCTTTGGCAAACTTCATTGGATTATAATTCATGTTGTACACCTCTACCTTTGAGTCATCCTTATTACGTTGATCTTCACATCTAGATTCCTTAACTTTCATGACTTTCTTAGATTTCTCCTTTGCTTCATTAATAGATTCAGACCTCTTGGTATATACCTTTTTGACCTATCTCCTTTCTTGAGTATTTTTACCTTTCTCTAATGTATCAGACCTTTTGTATTGACAGATTTTTTCTATATGGTCTGGTTCATGTCAAGTATAGCACAAAACACCATTTATATTTCCTCTTGAATGATATACATTTAGGTTACAACCATAATCCTTATCCTTGTGACCATACTCACAACATGAGTAGCATTCACCTTTGAAGAGGCTTTCACCATTCATAGAAGACCTTATTTTACAATCTCTAACATTATGACCAAAATCATGACAAACATAGTAATAACCATTGAAAGAATCACCATACTTTATTGCATTAGGTTGTCTAATAGGGTTAGAACTTCTTGAATCAGTCTTTTTTTCTCCTTCTTGACTGCTTGAGAACTTGGTCTAGCTTTTTAATCATTCTCTACTTGCTCTCCTTTGAAGCCTAGGCATGTCTTGTCACCAGCTACTCTTTGACTCTCCAAGATCCCATCAAGAGCTTCAGAGCTCTTATCCAACCTCTCATACATTTATAACTTTCTAGATGAAACTTATAAATCAGATTCCAAAGATCTCAACTTATCTTCATACCTAAGGCAATATTATTCTTTATCCTTTAGGGCTCTTGTCACACTATCAAATTTAGATTTGAGTTCTTTGATGGCTTGATTATGCTCAACCTCCATGCAAATGATTTTCTCTTGCACTCAAAAAACCAAGGACTTAAAATTTTTATACTTTATCCTCCAAATATCAAATGATTTGTTAATTGTGCTTCAAGGATCTCCTTCAAGATGTTAAACTTACTTCATAAGGATATTTCTCTGATACCAATTGTTAGAAACACAATGAATGAGAGGGGAGGTGAATCAATCATACAACAATCTTTATTTCATTTATCATTACATACATTCATCACATAAACCATGTGATCGTATAAGATGTGTATTAACATTCACAAGTGCATGCAACAAGAGAGAGAACACAAGACACCAAATATAAGTGGGAAACCCTCAAGGGGAAGAAAATACATTGAAATCTCTGCTAATATTACTCATAGCAAAGTAATTGTAAGAATATTACACATCTTTCAATATTTCTTTAGTGAGGCACCAACCCCACAAGTAGCACTAACCCATAGTTTAGTAGTACACCAACCCTAAAAGGAGGCTATAACCCCCTAAGGTGATCAAACACCAACTCAACCACCTATAAATGGATGATAATTGATGATATGCTTCTCACAAATAGTGATCCAAATTCAGCTCCAAACACACCAAACCCTTATCAAATCTCTCTCTCTCTCTCTCTCTCTCTCTCTCTCTCTCTCTCTCTCTCTCTCCTAACTCACTTAATTCTTCTTCTTCATGGTATGAATAGTTCTATTGTCCTTACACATAAGATCATTGAATCTTATAGGCTCTACCCTTAACCCCTCTATACTTATTTTATTCATCCTTTGGCATGCTCACATCCCCATAGGCACAACTAGTCACAAATGACCAAATACACTAGCTTATATACACAACACTCTCTCAAAAACTCTCCTAGGTCGGTCATTCCAAATCAAAAACATAATAAAAACATCATATAAATCAACTCAAAGGACCCAAGTACGTCTACATGTGTCAATACATCTCCAACAAGCACCAAGACACCTCCAAAGGCCGAAACATGCTCCTCAAGCACCAATAGCTCCAAGGGCATCAAAAACCTTTTTCAAGAATCCATCAACATCATGAAACATGAGAACAAGATCCAATAATTTCCAAAAAGATCAGGAACATCTATAACTTCCATCTCCACCATAAAACACACCAAGAAGCAAACATGCACAACTAGGTCTTCAAGAAACCAAAATTTAGTCCCACAAAATGAATGAGTTCACAAAGAAAAACTCATCATAAAATATCAATTAGTATACCATTGGAAAGGTATATAAATATATTTTCTTTAACAACTCACTTTATCTTCCAACTCATAGTTCAAGGCATCCAACCAAGCCAATCTACGAAATTGCTCATTCATGCTCCAAGGACTCAAGAACCACTCTTGAGAGAACAATGTGCTCCATCACCTTAAAAAACACTTCCAAGATCAACTATCACCTGGAACACTTAAAATAAACTTGTACATACATGTTGAAGCATGAAGAATCGTATGCCATTTGGAGAAAATTGATCCAACACACCAGTTCCTTCAAGCCTTCTTAAGAGACCTAATAGAGCTAATTAGGCTACTAGGGTTTCAACATGAAATCACTTCATCTTATAAAAATAAATTCTCCAACACATCATATCAATTTTCTACATGCTATTCATGACCAAAAACAACAGCTACAACATGTATCTCAATCAAACTGATCTCAAACCAAAAGACTAGCTTTTAGCCATTCTAGGCCAAAATCGGTAGTTCTACTTTGAGGACATATATCTTCCATTTCTATGGTGAAGAAACCTGAAAATTTTCATGGATACTTATAGCATCTCCCAAGGATTCTATAACAATTTACTTTTTATCTTGGAACCTCCATTTCAACTCTGAAACTATAAATTTCCACAAAACTGGGGTTTTTATATCACTTCATGAAACAAATGGAACATGAAACCTATGCCAAAATGAGCTCCGAAAAATTATCTACACACCTGATGCATAAAATTTAATTTCCATAATATTTTTGAGACCAAACACTTCACTTCTTCAAAGTCAATCTGCTATGAGGGTTTTAGCTAGGGTTTTAACCAACTTAACTTCTTAATGATTGCTCATAAAAGTACAACTATAAAATCACTTAATTATTTTTGTAAAATGGTTTTATCTCAATGAAAAATAATCCCCAAAAACCTCAGTGTCCCATGAAAAGTGTGTGTGAGTGGTTGAGCATATGAAGTTCCTAATTTGAGTTGGATTTTGCTTCTCTAAAACTCGGTTTTACTAAAAATAAAATTTCTTGTAATTCCTTCACAATTTTGACCTGAAACTTGGCATGAAGCATCATGAAAACATCCTATAATATTAAAAACTCATATACTTTATCAAATGCTTCTAAAACTCTCCATCCACCGAGACTTACATGTGTCTACTAGCCTTGTTCTTAAGAAACTTGCTCTAAAGGACCATGAAAGATCATCAAAGCTCTGAGTAATGACCTGAAACTTATCATACACATGTTATTACATGTCACAATAAAGTTTACATACTTTTTAATTGAATTCCCTACTCCATTTATCACTTTTCCATACCATGCACCATGCACTAGGTCTAGGAATAGGCCTAAAATGACCTGACTCAACCCATATAAGTCATGAAATGACCATGATGACTCATTTCAGACACATAGACACTTCTTATACATCATATGGACCATGTTTAACCTCATTAAAACCTTCAATAACCATTGGAGATCACATATTATGACCATACACACTATACCATGCTCCAAGACAACATAAAACTTCACCAAAATAGGTCACTACCAATCAACCTTCGCGTTTGACTATGATTGACACCTCATGGAGACTCATATGACACTTACACACCCTTTTCCATCAATGGCCTTTGAAATAAATTACAACCTAAAACACAATGGCCAACATGAATTTTTCAAATGTGTTTTTAATTAAGGGGGATATGGATGACATGCCACTATGGGATGAATAGGATCATTGTAGATTTTTTGGTAGGTCAAGGGAGGAACATTCCCCCCAAGTATTGGGACTCAAGTTTGGTGAGGAAATCTAAAATATTTTGGAAAAGAGGGTTAATGGGTGATCATTCATAAGTGTAATACATTGTGATGGCAAGTTCATTATTGGTGATAGGGTGTTAGGAAAATAAAGTTGCAATTAGAGGTAAACAAAGGAAAATAAAACATGGGAATAGGATGCCAGTGATTAAAAGTTGATAGAATGATGGGGGACAAGTTTCCAGCCATGAGAGAAATATAGAAGTTAGACATATGTGGAAAATGGGTGATATTAAGATAGGGGAAATCACATATGAGACCCAAATGTAAATGATTGTGGTTGAATTGTGTGATGTTGTTGGAAGCGATGGTGTTGATGTAATATTTGGATCAGTTTGCAGTAAATAAAACACACAATAACATGCTTTTATTTATGTTGGCACAAATTACGATGTATGGAGGGCTATTATACAACCATCCAAATAGGAAAAAAAACTTCCTATTTTATAGGATGTATAAACAATATGAAATAATTTCAAAACCGTATTAATATATTGTTATACATTTTTTATAAAAAAAATTAACTAACCTACTAATTTACTAGTTATTGTAGTAATGATATATTTAGCATATAATAAATATCATCATGTAAACAGTAAAGTTAACAAATGGTAAATCATGTGAACACTAATATACCTAAAATTCCCCTTACGTTTACATGGTAGAAAAAAAATCACTTCCTTCTACAGCTTGTTTGCCTCTACTCGCTCATGATTTGGATGATTTTTCAGGACAACCAACAACCTCAAAAAGGATGGTTTTCCAAGGATAACCAAAAACTTGCACATCTATATGGTTTTATAGGATAACCAACACCCCATACATACAAATGGTTTTACATGAAAACCAACAACCCAAATATCATGATGTTTCTTTTCATTATGCTTTCATCTTTCTTTTATATTTTTTCTTTAAGGGATCACATAAGAATTTGTGCACTTATTACAAAAAAGAATAGTTTCAAATTAAGTCTCATTTACTATAGCTAATCTAGTGCATAATGGAAATGGAATATTTGTGTGATGTTCCCTTCACAATGTGAAATTTTTATTTATTCAAAGCACACAAAACAACTGAAACACTGCAAATGAAACACATTGCACCCAACTAGAAACAAGAACTCTAAAAATAAAGCACACCACAACAGAAATCAAAATAAACAACGAAAATTCCCACCACATATTTATGTGGCCCTATCATTGGTGATTGATGAGAGGTTGTTGATCAACCTCCATCCTCTTGTGCATCCATCCTCTAGTATGTTGAAATTAGTTAATACAAAAAGTCTTCATCACTGTGCTGAGAATTTTCTTCCTCATTATCATAATGGGTAGATTTCATATCCCAATCACATTCTTCATCTCTATTTTTAGAAATGAAAGCTTTATACTTCAATTTTCCATCAAGTAGATCCCTTGCCCTTTTTTTATAATACATAATTCCATGTTCAGGAATATTACAATAGTGACAAAGAAGTTTCTTCTACGCATCTTGGGAGGTTGATCCTTACTTAAAAGAAGGTTTGGATCTTCCTTTATCATATGATATGTTTTTCCCATACATTGCACTTTCCTTTATGTCAAAATTCTTAGTCTTATCTTCATATATCAAGGAAGAAATGAGATCTTCTAGACTGGGATTGATTTTGCTCAAAGTGAAAAAAATGTTTGAATAGTGAGGTGGCATACTATTCGATAAAACTGCTTTTGCATCATCATATTTTACTTCAACATTTATTCTAGCTAGTTGATTTAAAATGGAATTAAACTTACTAATGTGTTTTACCATGCTTTTTTCTTCCTCCATTTTGAGTTTGAACAATTTTTTCTTCAAAGCTATTGTTGCGCTTCCAACTTCTGAACCAAACAATTTTTTTAGTGCTTTCCAAATTGTATTAGAGGATTTGGAAAAACCTATATGATGAAAATAGGAATTAGACAGCCCCAATCCAATAATCAATGTAGCTTTTTGATCTTTTCTCTCCCATTTTGCTGCTTCATCTGCATATGTTGGTTTCTTTGCTTTGTCATCAACGATATCCCACACATCTTTATTGATTAGAAATAACTATGTTCGATCTTGCCATGTGTGGAAATATTTTCCATAAAAATTTTGAATATGACTTTATTTATACATAATGATACAATACTCCTAATAATCACCTAAATGACACTTTCACAATTTTGACTCGATTAAGAACACTGGTTTAAACTGAGAATGCGTCCTTTTACAATATATGACTTAGGAAAATTGACGTAACTTTGACTCTTTCAAAACACATAATCTTGACTCTTTTGACGGAAAAATGATGTTTATACACACACACAGATATATATATACACACACGACACTAAAACTACTTCGAATTTATACTTTTAGAGTGACTCTCTTAGATTATCTAAATTAAAAAATAACCATTAAATGGTTATGACACAAAAATGCCAACACAATTTTATAGGAGTTTTGGACCCATAAATAAACCAATGACAGATTATAAAAATGTTTGACACCACGTAAAACTTATGCCCACTTAATATGAAAAAACATCACAATATTAACAAATAACCACTCACTTGGTTGTGTTACACAGGAATCGATGTCGATTAGAGAATCACTTCCTATCAATCAGAGAATATATGTCGATTCGAGAATCATTTCTGATCGATTATAAAATTGATGTCGGTCACTGCGGGAACAAATCACGATCTCGTGGAAGACTACAAGTAACAACAATTTGCTTGAAGTTGGACGACTGACAAAATATATCAAGTGCACAGAAATGAGAGGCATATAGACTAGCATAGAATCTGATAAGTAAACAAACGATGGAGAACAATAAAGAGGTAGTGACTATGTGGTGATGACAAATTTGATATGTGTCTCTCTCCAAGAAGATTTTGAACCTATCCTACACTAATGGCTCAAACACATAACAACATTGCTTGGGGTAATGAAAAACATCAAGCTATTTCAATTAGCTTTCCATCATATGACATCAACATGATCTAATACCAAATGTAATATTTGGATTTGTTTGCAGTAAATAAAAAACACAAGATTAAATTTATGTTGTCATAAATTACAATTTATGGAGGGTTATTATATAGCCATCCAAGTAGGAAAATAAACTTCTTATTTTATAGGAAGTATAAACAATATCAAACCATATTTACGCCGAAGGCGTTCTTGTATTGAACTGAGACCTCCTAATTCTGACAAAAGTCAGAGATCGAACGGATGACATTCTTCTTTCAAGCGTCGTTGAAATCCAACGGTCATAAAAATTGGAGCTAAATAAATAATAAAAAAAATCGGAGACAGTCACTATCAACGCAGTGGAGCCACCAGGGTTCATATCTCTCCACGGAGATCCATGGCTTCTCTGCTCTGCACGCAAGATAAAGGCACTTCTTTCCTTGTCGAAGCTTCTGCTTTTTATTTTAGCCGTTGGAGTTCCTAGCCGTTGCGAGCATTTCTATCTACATATACCTATTTTCATCATCTCTGTCTCTGCATTTTATCTCTGCATTTTCATATCTAACAGTGTTTCTGTGAAATTGATTGAGAATGCGGTCTTTTAAAATATTTATCCGCGATTATCTCCTCCTTTTTTCTGTTTAATTGTTTTCTGTTCTTCCATGATTGTTCTTCGGGTTTAATTATGCTTACGACTTTGTATGTTAATTTTTTTTTGTGGTTAAGGGTTTTGTTTCAGCGTGGCCATGCTGATGATTCTGTGTTGTTTTCATTTTTGTTGTAGTATGTGTTATATTTTTCTTTTTTGTTTTATACTTTTGTTTTGGGAGGACTGTTCATTGTATCAGCAGACGAGGCGGGAGAACAAGCAGAGGGAAAACGAGACAGATTTCTTCTTCTTCCATTTCCAGGTAATTAACTTACGCTTGCTGGACATATCTGTGTTTTTTATTGTTTTTGTTGCATTAGTTGCTTAATTCCCTTTAATTTTTTTAGTTTGTATTTTATTTATGCTGCATTGGCTGGCTTATTTATATTCCGTCCCTGTTTAAGGTTTTGTGTTCAATAGCTACCATTTTAAAATACTTTACATACAGATGCATTTTATATTAATTTCCTAATATTTTGTGATTCAGTTAAACTTTGTTAAGGTTTACACTTGTTATCAGTATATGCAGATACAGGGCTTAGGGTTTGGGCTGTAACCCTAAGCCATATATTAGAGACAGACCAAGCTTGTAAAATTCCTTAACACAAGCTTATACATAATAGATGTCGACCCCTCTATGAGACCTTTTTCTTCATATGCAAAGATTAATATTAAATATAAAATAAAATAGTTGAGTCATTTAATGTATGGTACGATCATTATAGTTTCAGTTGTATTCTCAATAAGAAGGGCTCATGCATCGCTTTCTACATTTCTGGTTTTCCACCTTTTACAAATCAATATTTTTTTGCTTGATGCTTCCAACTGTTTCGAGCTCAGTTCCAACTTCACGCAAGCCTTGTGGGTAGTGACTGTGCAGTCTCTTTATAGCAATTCGATTACAATTTTGTAGAACACATTTATAAACAGTGCTTGTATCACCATAACCAATTATATATTACTCATTTATATTTTCTCTGTTTCTCATTATTTCATCATACATGTGAAGAGCCATGTCCATAAATCATTCCAGCCAATGGTGCAACGTTTGAG
This sequence comes from Taxus chinensis, assembly GCA_019776745.2. NCBI lineage: Eukaryota > Viridiplantae > Streptophyta > Pinopsida > Cupressales > Taxaceae > Taxus > Taxus chinensis. Next base: position 543,800,519 of record CM034151.1, on the reverse strand, counting down.
ACCATAATTGTTCATTATGTTTCTTTTCTCTTATGCATAATTAGAAGCTTCTTCAGAATCACACCTAAAGACATCTTTTTCGGTCACACTATTCTAGATGGAAAGTATGCCAGTGACTGCGGTGTATGGGTGCAATATATGTATAGAGTGTAGTGTAGTGAGAATATGTCAAATTCAATGAGAGGAAGTGTAGTTAGTTACAAAATAAAGGTATTTGTCAACTCCTTTGTGCCTCAGTCTCAAGAAATCATTGGGAATCATACGGTTGGAGCTCTGAATGTTGTTTCTAATCACTGCAATGAATCATTAGGCCCCAATCTAGGCAAGCAATCTACATGTGAAGATAAAAATTGGTAGTTCGGAGCATGAACAGAAGCTTTGGGGAAATTGAAAATGGCCGAAGGCAAACAACCACCTTTGAAACAGGCATAATGAAAGAACATTTTTTTATAGATAACATAGTTTCAAATTCCATGGTAGCCCAAAAAATGCTCGACATCATTGCTCATTTCTAGATTTTTACATTCCTCCCTTTCAATTTAGGCACAACTTGAGATAATTGTTTTTTCGAAAGATGTACATTCAATATTCATGTGTATGGATCAACCATACAAACTTTTTTAGTACAAATACCACTGGTTTTAGACATCTATCAACTTAACAGCATGCCCCTCATAATTTTCCCCCTTTTGTCAATCACAAGGGGTTTTAGTAATTTTTTCCTTCAATAATTTGTTTTCAAACTTGTATTATGTTTAGTTGTCTTCGAACATTTTTGGATAAGTGAATTAGAATGCTAAAGAAATAAATATTGAGAATGAGCTTAAGTATCTATATAATGCAAAAAACAATTATACCTTTGTTTTGTTGGTATGGAATGAATGAAAGAAAGATAAGATTTCAATAACATCTACAATTTGGAAAACAGTCTATGGAATCAGGGGCTGCCACGAAAATTATCAATCTTAAAAAATTTACAACCCTTTTTGATATTGGATATTTTACTATATATCTATCTTGATCTCACCAAGCATTTTGAAGCTTCTCCCACTCAAACAAATTGTTTGATTTGCATAGAAACATGCAAATCTAGAATATGTAGATAAACGCATCTGATAGTAACCATTTCATCACTAAATTTGTACAACTACAGTTATATACTGGTAGAAGAAACAACTACATTTATGTACAACTTTAAAGGAGCGACAACTATGGACTAGTGTTAAATCAAGGTAGCTCAGTAGAAACATGACATTATTAAGGACCTTCACCTATCAAGCTTAGATACAAAAAGATATCAAGTGTACACAAATTTGTCTAAATCTTATTACTTGGTCACTTTTTCATCTTCCCCCCCACCCCCACCACCTCTCTGTCGTCCCTGTTCCAAAAACTTCATGGAGTTCATTTTCAGTGTATTAAACGTGCCCTTGTTTATGTTCTAGAAGTGTTTTGAACAACACTGCATTTATAATTCATTTAAAATATTGTAAAATTATCGAGCTATATTAATTTGTACCTTTAAAAATTGGTGCTTAGCTATTCATTTCTCAATTTATAATCTTGTCGAAATTACGGCTATTTTTGATGTAACTAATTGAATAAGTATAGATATATTTAGTTTTATTAACTTCTTTTTCCACTTTTTGTAGGCTATTTGTGATTCTCATTCTCCCGCAGTAAAGAAGAGAGTATCGTGTCTAAACAAACTTCAGGTGGGTTTCAATATTGATTGAAGTATTTATTCATTTGTTTTGTTTATTGTGTTATGGATTAAAAAATTATTGTAGAGTGCTTTCATGTTATTTGCTTTTGATTGTTACATTTATATTTAGACTCCAATCCTTTTTCTGATGTGACATGTGGGGGCATGTGCCTTCGTCAATGACATGATTCATTATGTGCTGAGGGGCTTGTTCCCCAATGAGACCATTTCAAAGCATCCCAAGTTGGACGTTAGACTGGTCATAGACAAGGCTTTTTAAGTTTCCCGTCATACTTAAAAACATCTTCTACGACTAACATACTTATTTTCCCTCTCCAATTTAATATGATGCAGACTAGAAACACAATTCCCCTCCCTACAACGGGACTGAATTAACTACGCCTCGCTTGCAGGGGGAAGAATGGTTTAAACGTCTTCAATGTGTTGTTAATGTTTTGCATTGCAGGAAACCGAAACCACCTAAAACAGTGATAGCCGAAATGATCAGATATCACCTCCACCTGATGCCAACATCCCCAATTTGTCTCTCCAAAATATGAATGATTGGAGATCATTCACGAGGCTTCTTTTGGATTTTAGATTCTAATGAAGATGCACTGAAATATGAACCACCACACAAATTGAGGAGAATGGGAATTCCAATTGAGGCATCTACAACTGGACAAAAATACAAGAAATGTGCAAAGAAAATTGCACAAGCAAAAGACTTTGTACATTATATCACTTTTTTGCATTTTGAATAATTTTAAGGGTAAGACCTCATGTTTGCACTTTTTAAATGAAGTGACTCATCTATATTTATACACATACAAAATCAATCACCCATAGTTTAAGCAAACACAACTACAAAAAATAACTATCCCTATAACACAAATAACATATACCATTTTTTGTTTGCAAAATGCCTCAAAGAAATGTGGTCTCATGGAATGCTATGATTGTAAGATATGCACAAAATATCTCATTCAATGATGCTCTCAAACTCGTTGAGGTAATAAAGAAATTTGGAATGTACCATAACCAGTTCAGATTTGTTTATATATAATTGCATATTCTGTTTCATTTTAATTTCATGGAGAGATAATATGTTAAAGCACTTAGTCATTCTTTCAATCTACTTTGACAACAACACTTCACATTCATTACATTCTTGAGAGTGATTATTAGCAAACTTACATGTCTCACTTGCATTTGTATTCAATTATTACACAACTAACTATTCTATAACATCCTTTCTAATGTATTTCGCAACATTTGTTCAGGCTTTAATAGAAAATCAGTATTGCCAATCACACCCCTTATCAACATCAACTACAAAATTAATAATTGTCTTTCTAAATCTAATAACATATACCATTCGGCGTTCACATTGCATTGTACACATGCGATTGCTAGTATTATATTGTTATACATTTGTTATAAAAATATATTAACTAGCCTACTAACTTACTAATTAGGGTAGTAATGATATATTTACCATACAGTAAATATCATCATGTAATTAGTAAAGTTACCCAACGGTAAATCATGTGAACAATAATATACCTAATAGTTGCTTTGGGATTTTTTGTTTTTAATGAAAATGCAAATATGTTGTTAACTGGATGATTTGGCACATGTCACTCCAATAATATATACATTTAAATATATTCTTAGGTTGATACACCAAGCCTCTTGATATACACACCCTTTTAAATAATCTCACCCTCTTGATATACACGTGTACATGAAAGAGGTGTTGACACATGTAAGAGTAGAACAATATGTGGTGCATAAATAGTACATGAAAGAGACTCAATATATAATGACACCCATCTATAAGGAATTACTTGTACATAAGCTAATGGTGTTCCATATTATTAGGGTTTATGTCTGACGATATTGATAATGGGAATGGGGGAGTATAAGTGTATGTGTTTCCTTCTTAGTCTCATGTGATTTATAGGGACGATTCCACATATAACATTGTTGTGGATATGTTAAGTGAGATGCAATAGTTCAACACGATGAATTTTTACCTTTAAGTGTGGGCCACAGGAATCATAAATACCGAACACCATAAAGAGGCAAACCTCATGATGTGAACAACAATAAGTGAAATACCATATCTATTTTTATCCTCAATATCACATGAATGCGTGAGAGAAGAGAACACATAACATCCAACTTATGTTATTATTATATATATCAATAACAAAATAATTTTAAAAAATAAACTTTTTTGGTATTTTTAACATAAACAATGTCAAAAATATATTCCTAGATATTTAATCACCCTCCAATATTTGTTAAATATATAAAATAAGTCAACTCAAATTATTGTACTAAATAAAATGGTCCTATGATGTTTCCATTGAATAAGTGAGGGACTTCATGAGGTTCTTGCAATGAATAAAGTAGGTTAAAATCTAAAAGATTTGAATCTAAATTTGTAAATCGCACACTAAAGGAAAATTCTTTTTTTTTTTTGTTAGGGGACCCACCTTACTCAAATCCCCAACGTTTTCAAATTTTACAATAGAATATGTAAGAAATGAAAAAAATTAAAATGTTGAAATAATCTGGTATACCTATTAAGAGGTGAATATATTATAGAAGGTCGATCTCTTCTCACATGAATATGATTCAAACTATTTTAATGTACAAAAGAGAACTTTGAGAGATTTCCAAAAAGTGGTCACATAAGGATTTGATAAATATCAAGCAATATATGGCTATCAGAAGTTAATTTACAAGTTTGGACCTATCTTTTGAAATTCACCTTTGCTTTCACAAAATATACAAAACAAAGCATGTGTACACACCCTTTTAAATAATCTCACCCTCTTGATATACACACGTGTACATGAAAGAGGTGTTGACACATGTAAGAGTAGAACAATATGTGGTGCATAAATAGTACATGAAAGAGACTCAATATATAATGACACCCATTTATAAGGAATTACTTGTACATAAGCTAATGGTGTTCCATATTATTAGGGTTTATGTCTGACGATATTGATAATGGGAATGGGGGAGTATAAGTGTATGTGTTTCCTTCTTAGTCTCGTGTGATTTATAGGGACGATTCCACATATAACATTGTTGTGGATATGTTAGGTGAGATGCAATAGTTCAACACGATGAATTTTTACCTTTAAGTGTGAGCCACAGGAATCGTATATACCGAACACCATAAAGAGGCAAACCTCATGATGTGAACAACAATAAGTGAAATACCATATCTATTTTTTATCCTCAATATCACATGAATGCGCGGGGGAAGAGAACACATAGCATCCAACTTATGTTATTATATATATATATATATATATATATATATATATATATATATATATATATATATATATATATATCAATAACGAAATAATTTTAAAAAATAAACTTTTTTGGTATTTTTAACATAAACAATGTCAAAAATATATTCCTAGATATTTAATCACCCTCCAATGTCTATGTTAAATATATAAAATAAGTCAACTCAAATTATTGTACTAAATAATATGGTCTTATGATGTTTCCATTGAATAAGTGAGGGACTTCATGAGGTTCTTGCAATGAATAAAGTAGGTTAAAATCTAAAAGATTTGAATCTAAATTTGTAAATCGCACACTAAAGGAAAATTCTTTTTTTTTTTTGTTAGGGGACCCACCTTACTCAAATCCCCAACGTTTTCAAATTTTACAATAGAATATGTAAGAAATGAAAAAATTAAAATGTTGAAATAATCTGGTATACCTATTAAGAGGTGAATATATTATAGAAGGTCGATCTCTTCTCACATGAATATGATTCAAACTATTTTAATGTACAAAAGAGAACTTTGAGAGATTTCCAAAAAGTGGTCACATAAGGATTTGATAAATATCAAGCAATATATGGCTATCAGAAGTTAATTTACAAGTTTGGACCTATCTTTTGAAATTCACCTTTGCTTTCACAAAATATACAAAACAAAGCATGTGTACACACCCTTTTAAATAATCTCACCCTTTTGATATACACATGTGTACATGAAAGAGGTTTTGACACATGTAAGAGTAGAACAATATGTGGTGCATAAATAGTACATGAAAGAGACTCAATATATAATGACACCCATTTATAAGGAATTACTTGTACATAAGCTAATGGTGTTCCGTATTATTAGGGTTTATGTCTAATGATATTGATAATGGGAATGGGGGAGTATAAGTGTATGTGTTTCCTTCTTAGTCTCGTGTGATTTATAGGGACGATTCCACATATAACATTGTTGTGGATATGTTAGGTGAGATGCAATAGTTCAACACGATGAATTTTTACCTTTAAGTGTGAGCCACAGGAATCGTATATACCGAACACCATAAAGAGGCAAACCTCATGATGTGAACAACAATAAGTGAAATACCATATCTATTTTTTATCCTCAATATCACATGAATGCGCGGGGGAAGAGAACACATAGCATCCAACTTATGTTATTATATATATATATATATATATATATATATATATATATATATATATATATATATATATATATCAATAACGAAATAATTTTAAAAAATAAACTTTTTTGGTATTTTTAACATAAACAATGTCAAAAATATATTCCTAGATATTTAATCACCCTCCAATGTCTATTTAATATATAAATAAGTCAACTCAAATTATTGTACTAAATAATATGGTCTTATGATGTTTCCATTGAATAAGTGAGGGACTTCATGAGGTTCTTGCAATGAATAAAGTAGGTTAAAAATCTAAAAGATTTGAATTTAAATTTGTAAATCACCACACTAAAGGAAAATGCTTTTTTTTTTTTTTTCTTTGGGGGGGGGGGGGGTTTAGGGGACCTACCTTAGTCAAATCCCCAACGTTTTCAAATTTTACAATAGAATATGTAAGAAATGAAACAATTAAAATGTTGAAATAACATGGTATACCTATTAAGAGGTGAATATATTGTAGAAGGGTCGATCTCTTCTCACATGAATATGATTCAAACTATTTTAATCTATAGAAAGAGAAATTTGAGAGATTTCTAAAAAGTGGTCACATAAGTATTTGATAAATATCAAGGAATATATGGCTATCAGAAGTTAATTTACAAGTTTGGACCTATCTTTTGAAATTCACCTTTGCTTTTGCAAAAATATATAAAACAAAGCATGTGTACACACCCTTTTAAAATAATCTCACCCTCTTGATATACACATGTGTACATGAAAGAGGTTTTGACACATGTAAGAGTAGAACAATATGTGGTGCATAAATAGTACATGAAAGAGACTCAATATATAATGACACCCATTTATAAGGAATTACTTGTACATAAGCTAATGGTGTTCCATATTATTAGGGTTTATGTCTGGCGATATTGATCATGGGAATGGGGGAGTATAAGTATATGTGTTTCCTTCTTAGTCTCATGTGATTTATAGGGATGATTCCACATATAACATTGTTGTGGATATGTTAGGTGAGATGCAATAGTTCAACACGATGAATTTTTACTTGGATAAAATCTGCAATTGAAACTGGAACCATGACTGCACCTAGATCATGACTATACTATTAAGCCCAGGTCCATTTTTGGAATGGTCATATTAGAGAAGATGATTTTGAGCTATCACTTGAGATATGTGTGTGTGTGTGTGTGTGTGTGTGTGTGTGTGTGTGTGTGTGTGGAAATGATTGAGCTAATATGGGTGGGGTAAACTCCAAGTTGTGTGTGATGAGCTATGATTGAGACAAGATGGAATGTATGCAATTAGGTCCAAGCCAAATTTTGTGCTAGGACCCTCAAGGGATCACTGCGAAGATGTTAGGATTAAAGCCAATATGTGTTGATTAGATACAATCAAGTTGGGAGAAATATCCATGGAGATAGAGGATATATTTCCTATCACACAATCCAAATGGATCCGTGAAGCTAAACCCCATAATTCACCGAGTTGGAGGCCAAATCAAAATTTGAAGCCCGAGTTGCTGATTTCCCAGATGCTCATTAGAATTCTAGAACATTGGTATGTGATGTGATGGAGGGGAGATCATAATTGAACTAAGATGAAAAAATTCATAAATTGAGAGCTTTATGTTTGTCATTATACATGAGCTAAAAACAACCACAAATATTTGTTAGAAGTTGTTATGCAATATAGGGGTTGAGCTGAGAGAAAGATTAGCAAAGTGAGGGTCAAGACAACACAGACTTGAGCTTATCAAGATAGATTCAAGATGAGAATTAAAAAATATATCACCTGATTTGAGTGAATAGATGTTGATTCCATGATCTCATGAAGACTCCAATAATAATTGATCTTGACCAACACAAAACACCTTGTGATACATTTAAAAGAGCTCAGACTTTGAAAGGAGCCAAGTTCTATTTATCCCAAACTACTAGATCACAGAATAAATCGTCAAGATAGAATAGAAATCTCATCAATATAAGATGGGTAAATATTTTTTTTTATTTGTTCAAAGATATTTACAAGATAATGCTTATTGCTAATGAGATCAAATGGCCAATAAAGGGGACTAGCTGTAGACACTCAAATTTGGTAATGTATCCTTTAGAAGTAAAAAGTTTGGTTATATTACCTTACTAAGTCAAATGCTCACATTCTAATTCCAATCAATATATATCCCTATATATTTCTTGAATTTTTCATCCCCACACTCTCTATGTCACAAAATAAGGAAATATTAATAAATCAAAACAAGTAAATAATTTTTTTCATCAATATACAAGTTTTTGTTTTTGCATCATATGTTTCTTGTCTGGGACCATATTGTTTGGTCAAGATAAGGTGTACAACCCTAATCAACTTGTACATTCATGTCACCTTTCATCTTTTGACACTATTTTCAATATGAATACTTTATTGTGGCATTTCAACTTCTTAGGGTTGGTCTTATCATAATATTTCACCTATAGAATGTTATATAAGCAAGTCAATATCACTTTATAAATCATTTGGAACTCTTATAAGCTCCTATTGCAAATATCACTCCAAAATCACTCAAGGCTCTCCTAAATATCCTTAAATTAGTTGCACATTATTTAGAGTAGCCACTACAATAGGTTAGAAGTACTCAACTAAGTAAAAATATTCTATATTCCTCTATTTTTAAGCATACAAAGGTCTTAGAGTCATGTCTTAGCAAGAGAAAAATTGCTTCAAATATTGTCAAAGGTTTTCAAGGGAAAAAACGGTTTAGTCACACAATTTTAGCACACTATATCATAGTACTACCAATTTGGGTAAATTTTATACTATATAGTTAACCAACAATTTTGAGTCTTGAAGCATATTATTAATATATGGGTACGCAACACTCGCCCTCACTATTTAGGTGGGCTGATAATTAATCATACAATTTTACCTTCCCGTCACACTCCTCCTCCTCAAGGTTCCAACAACGGTTCATGAGTTGGGATCAAGGACATTGATTAACCTATTGCATATCTTGGAACCTGAGCTCTCTGGTTCAAATAACATGACATTCACGGGAGAATAGGGGTTCCATCCTCGGGTCTTTTCAATATCACAAATCAACATGCAATTTAATATTCTCTCATCTTACCTATTGTCAAACGATGAACTCTTGGCATGCTTTACCTGAAGTGATGAGTGTCTTTACACAATAGACAAATCCTTGGACTATATGGAAGAGTACATTGATGTTCTTCTTCAGAAAAATGTTGATATCCCTCCTCCTATAACATGCAATACATCCAAAGAGGGGTGGCCTCCCAAAGATCAATCCATAGTAGGACATCATGTGCCTTTGCTTCCAAACCAGACTCGAAAGACGCCTAAGATAAATACAACATCATCTTTAATTGATGTAATTTCAACATTGGTGGATAGAGTTAGGAAGTTAGAGCTTGCCCAACCTCTTCATACTATACCTTTTGCAGGGCAAGGCAAGATCCCCCACCATGTGTAAAACTTTATTTATTTTCCCTTTACACCTTCACCTCCTCTAGTCTACATGGGTGTTCTTAACCCTAGAGACCTTCTTACTAGATCGATCACATTAGGTATTCCCCTCTCACACTTCGTACGGATATCCCCCACAAGCGCCAACCGGAAATGCGTTCTCTAATTCCATCCCAAGTAGGCAATGTGACTTTCCCTAGTTTCACATCTATTACTCCATACCAAAGCAATGTTCCCCTGTACCTCCACATGTATTCTAAATCACCACAGGGGGACATGTTTTCCTTTCCTGTCTCATATGCTTAGCCTTAGGGGATGCATTACATGCCCTGCAAATGCTTATGTTGCGCCATATCAGCCTCCTATTCCTCCCCCACCTCCCCATCAAGGGTCATCCATGGTATAGTCCTATGTGTTGGGAACATATGCGTTGAATATCTCAAGGAGCCCCTTGAATTTACCATACAAAGTGTAATGCTTCCATGACCACTTCCTGACTTTCCAAAGTTCAAAGGGGAGGGGGACCCAAATGCACATATCAAAGCATACATGACTATCCATCAGAGAGCTACTCCCATGGGATGAAATTGTAGCTAATATTTTCCCTAAGACCCTGGAGGGGATTTCTCTCGACTGGTACTAAAGGATATCTAGAAGCCTTGATTCATTCATTCAAGACAACTCATTTTCGGAGTTCATAAATGGATTTTGATATGAACAAACTTTTAAGAATAGGAATAAGAGAATTCCTTCATATTAAGCAAGAGCATAATGAATCCATCCACCCATTTCATTTAGAGATGGCGGCAAGTCCTCTACTCCTCTGGCTAGCGCTCCAAACATGGAACAAACGGAGCTTTGCAACTTATTCCTCCATTCCCTCAATCAAGAAACCAAGGAAGGAGGTTCAAAAGTTTCCCTCTTAGGAGCTATGAGGAGGTCTTATAGAGGTGTTCTCTGCATTGACCAAGTGGCAATTGATAGTGGCTGAAAGACGTACGACTCAAATGGGAGACTGGTCACTCCCTCTCAGGGTAAATTCAAATTACCCAAATGGTTCAAACATAAATAATCAAGGACCCAAAGTCCTCAATAATAATCATGGTGCTATGAAGATGGAGTAACTGACCAATCAAAGAAGTCGAACTTTGTTAACACTAATAATGAAATAATGGTAAGAACAATGTGAATGTGAACAACTAAAGGAGTAAAAAGTTTACTCCTTCTATTAATGTGGTGAATTTAGTCACCCTCCTCCACCTCCACAGATAGGTGCAGGCCTAGGCCTGGTTCAATACTCGAACCAGTATCTGAATCAATTTCAAAATTAGTATCAGAACCAAGGCCAGAGGCCACCGAACTTCAATTATAACAACATACAACAGAACAAAAATAGAAACTATGGGCCGCAACAAAACTAGAATCAAATACCTTGTGACTATGATCCTGATTTGTATTGTAGGTTTTCATAGGGTTAGAGGGCAATGATGCTTGTACGTTCCATGATTGCAAAAAATTTATACAACAACTTCCGGAGGACCAAATACAACTCTTTATTGAGATTTTTTTGGCTAATCCTACGACACCAACGCAAAAGGCTCACATGGGACCCTGTTTCCCCTTAAAATTCTCCTCTTGGGTTTATAGAGACCCCCTTCTGACACTTCTTGAGAATAGAAAGTTTCAATCCTCATGGTACTAACAAGGGGACACTTATTGGAAAAAATGATCAGGAGGTGTCTACATCTACAAACCCTCTAGTAGATCCCCCTTTAGACGGTCAGAATCAAACTAATATTGTGGGCTTAGTGGAGCTAGAAACCAAACCCGAAGTTAACGTAACAAACCAGTACCCAAGATTATTCTTCACAACCTCTTCCCATCTATCATTTTATGTTGATGATACACCGATGGCTCCCAAGACTAGTAGGAGCTTATGATCTTATTATGGATTTGACTAAGACCTTCTCCCACATTTCCTTCTTGGATTTGTTAAATAATTCTCCCACGCATAGATCAGATTTATTAGAAGCGCTATGTCTTGGCCATATTATCCATGTCACTCCTCCAGAGGCCCAAATCAATCATATAGAATTTGATGTCTATCCCCCCGAGCATCCTAAGAGAGATGTTGGATTTGTATTCAGACATTAGCAAAATGCCTATTGATGTTGATTTGGCACGAAGAGGTGATCCTGAGTTGTACCTCCAAGTTTGGATCTAAAATAAACCATGTTAAGCGTGCGATGATAGATGATGGGGCTACTATTAATATATTCCCTTTCTCATTTCTTCAGAAGCTAGGCTATGGAGAAACCAATTGTTCTTCAACATCTGAAATATGTTGAGAGGCTATGATAGTCTTAAAGTGAAATTCTATTGGAACTATAGTGCTTATCGGTTACCCTTGGACCAAAGACTATGTTGACTAAGTTTTATATTATAGATCAGGAAACTAACTATAATATGATTCTCGAGTCGACCCTGGATTCATAGAATGAAGGAAATCCCTTCCATATTGTTCCAAGAGGTCATATTCTTCCACTTGGGTAAGCTTTTCATAGCTTAGGGTGACCCAAAGCCATTTGACATCCATTTGGACAATTTGAAGAAGAAACCTATGGGGGTTCATACTGAATTCAAACTCCTGGCCAATCAGTTAAACAAGCCTCAGGATTCGAAACTTGAGTCCCAACTTTGTCCCTACGACTGAGTTGGAAACCCCTTAGGAAATTGAAGGGGTAATTCTGATAAAAATAAATTCATCATAGTAGAAATTGTATCAACAAAAAATACAATTGAGATAGTTAAGATTCTAGAGAATTATTTTCCTATCGTTCTTCCTTTTGATTCCTTGGGCATAGGCCATGCTCTTAGGAATCACTACTCTTCATGTTGATGGATTTGAATAGGTTTGAATGGTTGAGGTTTCAGAAGTTCAAAGAGGAAGATTCGATGAATGATCAAACTTCTATCTTCCCCAATGATTGTTGGACTCTTAACTATGACGGTGTGAAGTGCCACTATGACATGTTAGGGCGGGGTTGATCCTTACTTCTCCAGAGGGGAGGGTCATGCCTTTTGCCTTTAGGTTAAACTTTGAATGTACAAACAACTCTGTAGAGTATGAGGCTCTTCTTCTTGGTCTCATTATAGCCAAGAGGATGGGTGTCAACAACGTGAGAGTTTTGGGTGACTCCCAACTTATTGTTAACAAGTATCTGAAGTCTATGAGACTAGAGTTGAGCACCTGCAACTCTACAAATCCATCATACTTGAAATTTGTAAGATTTTTGACTTCATTTCTATCGAATCCATACCTAGAGAGCAGAATCAACTGGTTGATTCCATGGCCACGTCTTCCTCACAGTTTTTTCTGAGTGAGGACTTGAAGGAAACTGATTTTATGGTCTCAGTTTGATCTAAACCCTAGTTTGAAAAATTGACAACCAATGCAATTTTGGCATATGTTGAGGCTAAGAATGAGCTTGCCACTTTGGACTACATGTAGAGAATGATGAGGCAAATCCTAGGATTCCTTAATGCTTATATAGATCTTCATCTCACACACCATAAGAGAGGATTTTCTCTTAGACCTCACCCTTCCTCCTACTTTGGATATCGCACGATGTGTCCTTCCTCATTGGAAGGTCTTGAGATCTATGAGGTAGAGGAAGAAGAATTGGAACTACCTCCCTACCCCACCTAAGTTTGAAGAGGGTAATGCCTCTTTGATCAAAGGAACCATAGATATCAATATAGGGATGGAGGATGATCCTAAGATCTTGAAGCTCAGTTCTTCTTTAACTCCAAACGAGATAAAAGCACATACAAAGGTGCTTAAAGAAAATTCAAAATCCTTCACCTTTAGTTATAAGGAAATGATGGGAATCACTCCTAATGTGGTGGTTCACAACCTCATCACGAATTACTGATGCAATTGTGAAGCAAATAGTTCAAGACCCATGAAGCCCAAAGGTGGATTTAATGGTTAAAGAGGAATTAATGAAGCTCCTTCAGGTGGGTTTCATTAAACTAGTGGACTATTCCATGTGGGTGTCTAACATCGTCCTGGTCCTTAAAAATAATGGAAGATATGCATTTGTATTGACTTTAGAGACATCAACAAAGCCTTTCCTAAGGATGACTTTCCATTTCCTTCCATTGATGTCATTGTAGATGCAATGGATGGTTATGAGTTGTTGTCACTTACGGATGGCTTCTCCGAATACAATCAGATAAGGATATCTGAGGAGGATCAAACCAAGACTACCTTTACTACTCCTTGAGGGACCTTTTTCTACACAGTCATGTCATTTGGACTTGAAAAAAATCTGGAGCCACCTATCAATGAGTGATGACATACATCTTCCATGATCTTATTCATAAGATTGTGGAATCTTACATCGATGATTTACTGGCTAAGGCCAAGAAAATGTTACGATCACCCTAAGGTGCTTTCACATTATCCTCTCTTGTCTTATCAAATACAGTGTAACATTGAATCTGCAAAAAGTGTGTATTCAGAGTGACGGGAGGAAAATTTCTGGGGTATATCATTTCTTCTCAAGGAATTGATGTAGATCCAACAAATATTAGGGGTTCTGGAGATGACTCCACCTTCAGATGAATCAGGCATTAGGTATTTTCTAGGTAAACTTGGGGAAATCTGCAGGTTTATTCCCAATCTAACTTGTGTCTTCCATCCCATTAACAACTTGTTAAAGAACAAGTGTAGTAAAGAGTGGAATTCTTAATGTCACGAGGCATTTGAGATTCAGTCAAACATTTTCTCATGTAACCACCTACACTCATGCCACCCAAAGCTGACTGTCCTCTGATCTTATACTCTCGAGCCACTGAGTATCTCGCTAGCTTGTATGTTGGCACAAGAAGATGATGATAAACATGAACATGTGATTTACTTCATTAGTCACACTCTTGCTTGAATATGAGACACGTTATACATAGGTGGAGAAAGAATGTCTGGAAATATTTTTTCGACAAAAAGGTTACGAGCATTATATTCTTAACCAAGAGACTGAGTGATCGTCAAGTCTAACTAGTGTGAACTTTTTTGACTCAGGGTGCCTTATCCAAAAAGGTTGGACGTTTTCTTACATTGATGGGTGAATTTGAAACTCACCTTCATCAACTAGAATTCCATCAAAGGACAAAATAATTGTCTGATTGGTTGGTAGAATAACCCAATAGATTGTGGAGACCTATTAGACCTATATTTCCCTTGATGAGTGTGTATTTTATGTGGAAGTGAAGCCTCCCATTGCATCATGTCCATGGTATTATGATATCATTAATCAATATTATGGACCATGTGTATCCTGAGGGAGAAACCTCACAACAAAGGTGGATGGCTACGTGTCATAGCTACCAAGTATGTGATTCATATAAGAATTGCTCTATTGCAGAAGCCTTCAATGACATGCTTTTGAGGTGTGTGGATGAAGAAGAGTCAGAAAATATTCTCTTCAAATCCCATAGTGGAGTCTGTGGGGGTCACTTCATAAGGGCATGCTACCACTTAGAAAATTCATCGAATGGGTTATTTATGGCCCACCTTAGAGCATGATGTTGTAGAATATGTACAGGTGTCATAAATGTCAAGAATTATCACATGAGATACACATCCTTCTCAGGCTCTATAACCAATTGTGACACCCTGACCCTTTTCTACTTGGGGTCTGGATTTGATAGGGAATTTTTCTCCCTCATCAACATATGGCCACAACTTTATCATTACGGCCATAGAATACTTTACAAAGTGGGTCGAGGCCATGCCTCTCACTATTGTACCTATGTCTGTGATCACCAAGTTCATTTTGAATCAGATCATCTGTAGGTATGGATTCCCATAGGTCATTATCTTGGATAATGGTACGTCCTTCAAAAATGAAGAGGTGCATGAGTTCGTGCTCACAATTAAAAATATCACATCACACAGCCTCTTTGTATTACCCTCAGGCCAATGGACAGCCTGAGGCTACAAATAAAACATTTGAAGTCCATACTCCTCAAAATAGTCAAGGAGAATAAGTGTGACTGGCAATTTAAAGTTATTTCCAACCTTGTGGGCCTATAGGACGTCGGTATGGACACCTACGGGGGAAACCCCTTATTATTTAGTCTTCAGATCTGAAGCGATCTTACCACTGGAAGTTGAAATACCTAGTCTTCACATATCTTTGCAAGGTATCTTAGGTGAAGATGAATATCGAGAAGCACAAATGGGTCAACTTGAAACTCTGATGAAGATTCAACTTATATCTGAACAACATCATCGCATGTTTATGCTGATAGGATGTGTCATCAGTAAAATAAAAAGGTCTATGAATGAGAAATATAGGTAGGAGACCTAGTTTTGAGACTGGATAGCTAGATTAACAAGAATACCAGCGAAGGATGAAATTTTAGACCAAAGTGGTTAGGTTCATATCAGGTCATGGAGGACTATAAGAATGGCGTGTATCATTTGTGTACTTTAGAAGGTGAGGAGTTTGGTGAATCAATCAATTCACTTCACCTTAAATGCTTCTACACATAATTCATTTTCATTTCCACATGTACACTACTTCATCTACACTGTCATATCATTTGCATAATCATATTATAACATTGTGAAACAAGAAACTTATTTTTTAGTGACTTTCAAAATTTTCTAGAATTGGTAAAGCATTTAATCATACTTCTCTAACTATTCATTACATCATCTCTAAACTATTCAATCTTTTATTATCCTAGTAGATGAAGTTTTGACATTGATCCTAGCAAGACCTACACACTTATTTCTATTCATGGTTGCTTCTAGCTTAGGTGTTTTTCCCATAGTTTATACTAGAAGCTTCTTGGTGTCACATCTTTCCTTAGAAATCTCTCTTTTGACAAAATTAATTCTAAAACATTTCACCTGGATTGCTTGTTTGCCTATTTCAACCCTCGGTGGTGAGCCCTCACATCTTACTAGTTGCATGGGTTGAGGCTAGGGGAAAGTATTCCTTCCCAAAAAGCACAAGGTTTACAATCAATAAAATAAAAAAAAGATAAAAAATAGTAAAATACAAAACTTTCATTGACGAATAAAACCACACTTATTTTCCCTACCAGTCTTTGGTGATGAGCCCATGCTTCCTACAGGTAGCATGAGGCTAGGAAAGGAGGGAAGTTCCCTTACTCACCTATGCCTTGTCCTTGGTGATGAGCCCATGCTTCTTACTGGTAGCATGGGGCAAGACATAGGGGGTCCTTTCAAATAAATTAATAAGTTGATAAACAAGCCAACAAGTAAAAAGTTCTATGAGTCCTTTGAAGTCATCATAAAATGAGTTAGATGTATAAGTTATAAGAGAGTTCATCCATAAAACTAGATTTTTTCAATCAGGAGGCCACCTACAGGTCTAAGTCTAGTTAAATTTGCAAGCAAACTGCATTCTAAACTGGATAGTTAGCCTTTTTAGAGTTGAGTTGTAGTTTCCTAATTGGGTCTTTGTCAAAATATTGTCTTCATATCGCCACTTACATTCATCAAAGTCATATAACTCATGTCCTTCTTGGCTCTCGGTGTTGAGCCCTCACATCTTACTAGTTGCGTGGGTTAAGAATGGAGTGGGTTCATTTTCTTATTATATCACTTTCATCAAATTTTCCAACAAAATAGGAATATCAAATGTTGCTTGAAAACCAAAGTTTTAAGTTTGCAATTTTTCCTCATATGCATCACATATATATCAAAAACTAAAGAAAAGGAAACACACACACACACACACACACACACACACATAAATATCATTATATTTACACATTTTTGTTACATCATCATCATCATCCATGACATGCATCCATAAAAGCATATTAAAAAATTCATCAGAGATTCTACACATCTAAGAGTACACAGATGAAGTAAGTCATGAGTGAGTAAACTCTTACATAAGATATCTGAGCCAAAAATAAACATATATGTGTATATATCTGTAATAATCAAGTTTGTATACAATGTCGTCACACTAACAAGTGTGGTCAAAATGCTTGCAATGAGCAAAAAATCCAAAAAAATTGATATATGTGTCTCAAAAAAGTCCCAAAGTAATAAAGGTATATGTCTTATCCCTCCCTATGAGATCCAAATGAGGGTGTAATATGTGGGCTCCTGTTGTGGCTCCTATGTCGTGAGTGGGAGCCTCCATGTGTTGATCGGTGCGAATGAACCTAATGAGATGGGGTAAGGTGACCTGTCAGTAGTCATGGCCTCACTGCAGGAATGGCCTCATTGTTTCCTCCTCTCAGCTAGCTGGTATGACATAAGCTTGGTCCTCATCTGGGTCAAGCCTCTATAGCATGCCATGTGGGTGTGAATACATCTATGTGGTGGCCAGCCATCACTGGCTTCCCCGAGTCAGTAAGAAACTGTGTCAGTGTCTTCCCATGGGGAGCACAAAGGTGTTCAATATCTTCTAATAAGATTTCCCAACCATCATTAGTGGTTGAAAAATACAAAAGAAATAAATGAAGAGTTAGAAAATTTTTAAAAACAAAAAGAAAAAAATATTACGTAATTCACTAACAATTCTAGTCTAAGTAATAGAGTTCAAGAGAAGAGTATTTTACTTACTCAGATCTCCTAGCATCCAGGTCAGGTCTACGGGTGTTGGTGGTGGTGGAGCTGTTGTGGGAACCTCCTCTGCTCTAACCTCCTCTGTGGCTACCCATCATCCAAAAACTAACTCCTCATCTCCTCGTCCCCCACATGGAAGAGACTCCTCTGAATGAAGTGTCTCAAGCCTCAGCCTCATCCTCAACCCTGGCTACTGAAGAAGCCTCCCTAATGGCTCTCCACTCTGTATCAATATCCTCATCTCCCTCCTCATTCTCTACCTCCTTCCTCTCCCTCCTCTATCTATAGGATCGTCCTAGGTCTCAGGGTCCTATACAATCTATGAGTACTCTACCTTGGCCTCCTCCTCCTCCTCCCCTATTATGATGGACTGGGGAATGTATGGGAGTCCTCTATTTGTAGGATCATCTCGACCTTATTGGTCTGATATACTAATTGTAGTACTGGTCCTATCACCCTATAACCTTCCATCCATTGGTGAGCTACCAATAATTGTGGCGATCGACCCCTCTGTGTGGATACATGAATGTATCCACTTGATAGCCTCTACCCCTTTGGGTATAATCTATATCCCTAGCACATCTAATGTAATGACTGAGATCCCCTATATAGTACAGATCATGGACTAGTTCTAGAAGGGGTTGTGTTGCATCAAGTTTGAATATGGGGGCCCAATAATAGAGTAGTTTATCCCTGCCATTGTTCCCAAGAAAGTACAGAACCAAGATGCCAATTTTGTGCAAGGGGGTGGAGGTAACTTTCTCAACCCTTGTTTGGCATCTTGTGTCAACCCATCTACTAGCCCATTGACGGGATATAACCACTGTACACTCTCAGAGTCAACTTCCTACCATGACAGGAACTAAGAATCCTATTCCACAAGTGATGGTCCACTCTCCTCTAGATGCTGCCTAGAATTTACCATCCCAAGCATGATGTCACTCAGCCTAGACTGAGTGTCAAAGAGCACAAATGTACATCTTTAGGGTTTCTTGTAAGTTAGCATGTTGAAGACCATTTAGATCCATAAATAACTAACATTGTACACCCTAGATCTGAGTAGATTTAAGTAATATCCATAAATTATTTCATATAAGACTAGTCCATCTCAAGGCTCTTCATATATGCCCAAATCCCTATGATCTCAATCCTAACACCCCTCTGATAGGTGGATAATGTGTTCATAGACCCAGTACATCACTAATGTAGGATGACTTAGGGCCTTCTAAAAGGTGTAATCCCTTCAGTCTTGCATGATAGCTCAAAAATTTTTAAAATGGGAATATAGATCATAGTGTATGTAATATCCTTGAGTGCCCAAGATATATTTTTAAGGAAAACATCCCTATGCAAGTATATCAGGTGCAAACTTTCTGTTTTGTGTGTGCGTCTATACTATGAATAATGGGGGCCCATGCGCCACAATAGAGTAGTTTTCTCCCTATACCCTTGTCCCCAACCAAGGGTTTGTGCGGACCTTGCCCACCTGAAGCCAACCTCCAGATGCCAATAATAAAACCACATTCCTTGACGTAAGGCAGGGATAATTCCTTGTGTCCCAATGGTAGGAAAACCGTGACTGAATAACCTCATCCCATGTTTGGCACCTGAATAGATACGAAACAAATACATTTTCACTGCCATGCCTAACCCATCTCCCATATATTTGTCATACTAGCCCAAGTGAAGAGTTAGGGGTAGATTCAGATGCACAGTTCATTTCCAATGTGCTTCCAACCATGTCACTCTCCAAATAGTCAATTCCTTCTGTGTGACAAATCCTTCATGAACTCTCAAGAATCTCTGTAACATCCCTATGTCCTCTTAGAGTATATGATCCACTCTCCTCTAGCTCTAGGCTCCTAAACGCGTGGGGGGGTTTAGAAATCGGTTTATTCTGGTCACCATGCATCCTAGTAATAAGTCAATAGATCTACCTCTGATAATAAGTGGCCGAAACCAAGTATCCACCAAATCAAATCAGAATTATAAAGGGCCTTTCTTCCTATGTCTAGGGATGATACCTCCATATCATAAGCAACCAGCCACTAGTATAGTTCTACCAATAAATAACGAATAATCTCCTCAAACTGTCAGATAGTTCTATTCCACCCAACGTGCATTAAACTTAGAGGAACCTCCATGCCATCTATCATGTATCACTCCTCTTTCTAGGGTCAATCGGTATGTCTTCATGGCCAACCATCCATTGAAAAGAGGTCCCGGCAATAATGATAGCCTACCCCATGCACATTACACAAACTGAGCGGTGACAAGCACAAAGAGGTCCAAGTTAGAACCTTTGCATTCAGTCCATAAATAACATAACATTCTGCAGAGAATATAAGCTCATAAAAATTTAAGTAATAGCCACATTAAATTCATTCAAGATCTAAAATGTTTCATTATTACTTAATTAATTTTAATACATACACAAAAGCTTCCTACAATAAGTAATAATTACGCATCAACCATGACTTTACCTCATATCCAATTATTCTGTATACTATGCAGATCACTACATATTTATAAGGGTGGGGAATTTCCCTTCACCACTTGCATAATTCCCAAAATAGTTGCTGAAAATAACTATGCGCCTTTACAATAATAGACACACATGCAAGTGCGATAACAATGGACCTTTCATAACCAATCCTATTATTAGTCTGAAATTAAAGCGCTTAGTCCTTCTTTCAAAAATAGCCTATGCATGTCGCGCAAGTCCCAGTTTGTGTTCTCTACATGGTTACCGTAAAAACATCTAAGTCCCGAATCTTTCCTTGCTTTTACATGTGTTTCCTCCCCTATCCTTCTACACCTTTGACTATTCTTTACTCACATGAATCTTCTATGTGCCTTCTCCTTAGTATCATACTCTTGTCCTATTAACATCTAGCACCAGGAAACTGAAATTTTTCTAGTCTGCATCTCAGTAAGTCAGTAGATCTGATAATAAGTGGCTAGCGGTTGCATCTGCCCTATGAAAATCTCTCTCCTCCTCATATAGTCATACTAATCACACTAGGCCCCACTAACCATGCAAAAACATCAAGAAAAGACAAAAACCTTTTAAGACCATTTTTAAAAGATCCAAATAAACTTAGTTAATAAATCCTTTGGTAATTATGCAACCACCACAGAGGTTGCGTAACCCCCCTCCATGAACATTTTAACTACCAAATTTCACCTTAAAATCCTTGATCCCCCCTAGGCACATAATGGTTTTCACAATTTTTATACATTCATAAGGTTAAAAAAATGTAAGACAAATCAAGACTGTTTTGGAAAATAAATTACTCACCTCTAGGCTCCCCCCTTTTGAACCACTGTAAAATTACTAAAAATCTCCCCCTCCATTTTACTTATAAAGGTTAAAATAAATAAGTGCTAACACCAGTCATGTCCTAATACTCCTCCCATTGGTTGGGATGACATGTCTCTTTTGATTTGACTGTATTTGCATGTGAAACCATCACGGGTGATCTAGAGCTCAAAAATCTCTAAGTGGGTGAGTGAAAATGATTTCTAGAAATAGTAATTTTGGTTATATATAACATGTTTTAACTCTATTTTGAGTTTGTGTGTGTTTTTGCAGGGTTGGAGCATTGGCATAGGTATGTTTCTATCCCTGTGGACATGGTAAGTCCTCTTGTCATTTTATTTTAGCAAAAATTTAATCAATTCTACATTATATCTACACTTGATTCTTGTTTACTTCTTGTAGTAGTGGGAAGCTTTGATGGGCATCATTTCAACACATAAACATATCAGATATAATTTCTAACCCTCCAGTTTGGGAGTGTCATACTCAGACTCTACGTTTTACGTCTCTTCATGGCTAAAACACTTCTCGAGGGGGTAATATGTATGCACCCAATTTTGCACATGCTACATTGTCAAAATGGTTCAAAATCCCAATGATGAGTAAATATATTTCCAATGGTGTTTGAGTCTGATTTCTTGTTTACACTATATATTTTTAGCCTAGAATGCTTCTCTTGTCCTTTTCATATCTTTCCCCGCTTTCCTTTATCATTTTTGATTATTTTCCTTGGCCTTTTGTGCTTTAAGTTACAGAACCATGCCGGTGGTTATGCAACCGCCCTAGTAGTTGCATAACCACTTGTCTTCCTTGAGGGGTGGTTACACAATCTCCATGGCAGTTGCGTAACCACCAGTATGTGCAGACCAGCAGTTCTGTGTAATTTTTTGCAAGCCTTTTCTAGCATGTTTTGAACGCATGTTATCTTCTTCAAACTCATTTTTATCACACGTTTCTTGACCAAATTGGTTATTCTTGATATCGTTAGATGTGTACAAACTTCTCCTTCCATTCCTTTTGTTAATTGTGAGTTAACTACCCCTTCCTTGAGTGAGGCAGCATTTCTTGGATGCCTAATGGCTTAGACCATTTCCCTGACCTTTTCCCTATAAGATCCAAGCTTCTACCCAGAGCATTGGTTGGAGATTATTATTTTGAATTTCACTGTTATGTTGCCCGTAATCCTGCCAAAAAATACACAAGAAAGCTCAGTTCTCTTTCCTTGTTATTATCTTTCTTGTGTTGCTACCAGATTGTTTGCAATTCATTCCAGCTCCAGCACTTCTTCATCATTTTCTTCCACACAAGCCAACACAGTTCCCTGGACTCATTTGAACACCAAATTGGAAAATAAGCTGAGGGGACAACAAAGCAAAACCAGCACTAGAACTATCACCGTTCGACACTTCTAGGTTGGGATGCATTTGGATTCTTAAAGTTTTCTTTGTTTAAATAAATCTTATTCCATAATCTGTTAGAGTATATTAATTCAAAGGAACACAATTACTGTAGATTTTCATTATTTATACAAAGATTCTATTGAAAGCTTCTTCCCTACCTATCCATGTGGGTTTACACGGGAAGTTTTTCTGGAAGAGGATTCTACACCTATTTAGTGTTAGTTGTAATTTCCCTTCATTTTTGTAAGATTCCATAGATCCTGTTGTTTCTACCAGGGAAGTTTCAGGGGAAGAATTGCTTTTGAGAAGCTTTTTCATTCTTCCTGTGACTCTGAGGTAATAACAGAGGAAGTTGTATATCCACAAGTACAAATTGGAAAAGTTATGTTTATTAGAATAGATTAGATCCACTCTGCACAGGGAAATAAACACATCTAGTTGTTTGTTGTTTAGTTTATGTTAATTTTAGTGTAGAAGAAATTTCAATTAATTAGCAAAAAGTTTAATTGTATGTGCATATTTCTTTTATTTTCTAGTAAACACCAAAATATTAAAACATTAGATTAATTAGTTTGTTTTTTTATTTGTTTTATTCCCTTTATTGAAAATCATCAAAAATAACAAAAACAAATAGATAGATTTATTTCTTTGTTTTAATTTATCTATTTTCTTTTATTTATTAATTAGGCACATAGATTAATTAGACAGAGAGTAATACAATTCCCCATGTGTTCTTAGTTGGCCTAGGTTTAAACATCAACCTTTCCTCTGACAGATACTTTGCGAGTTTGATTTCCTCTTCAGTTTAATTATTCACACACCTTCATGATCATTCAAGGCCCTACACAACATAGATATTTAGTGTGTGACTTATGAGTGCATCAACCAAACCTAGCACAAAAATTTACTGACGTTGACCAAGGCCTTATACACCTTATTTTCTAAACCACCCCACTTCCACCCATCATTATCTCTCAGTTGACGACCTTTAACGTTGAAGAAAACACCACTTACGTGTTTAGCATAGTCAACCAGTTTGGATTAGACCCCACAATTCACCCATTTGTCCTATCCACACATTTCCTCCCACACCTCCATGACCTTGTATAAGGATAATTATACGAGGTAAATGCATAGACAATTCTTCTACATTCCACAGCTTGTTCAGAGGGTGTTTGGTGACACTGACATTGATAGACTCCTTCGTGTGTCCATTCTCCTTGATCGTTCCATTTCACCCTCCCAAGTAAGGAAAGGCATTCATTTCTTTAGATGAGCCAATTCCCATAGTTCCCGTTGAGGAAATTTGATCTCCTTGATTACGTGTTGGCCACTTTCACCCATTTTCATACATTTCACCTATCTCCTTATTTATCCCATCACATAGCCATCTATCCATTCCATTGTGGTTGTCCCAGCATGACCTCGGGTAGGTCATGTGCACTTAAGATCATGTGTTGATTTTAAGATATATAGGAAATCATAGGGGGTTGTTTTGGAACACACTCATACCTACACATGCACCTACAAGAACTACATGAGACTTGATCCCACATGATGGAATGTAGAGTAGCACTTGGATTAGTTTGGTAAGGGTTGACCGCAAAGGGTAGTACAACCTCACCACAAAAATTATTTCTCCTTTTGTTATCTAATGTTTTGATTAAGGTTACTGTAAGTATATATGGTTTCCACTTTGTTGTAGGTCATTACAAGTTTTGTCGAGGTTGTGTGAGTGGGAGTGACATACAACAAAAACACATTTATAGACAAGTGAAGGGAAAAAAAAGTTACAAAATCTCACTTTGAAAGGGGTCCAAGACTGTATAGAATGGTCAAGGTTATACAACTATTTTTGAAAAAGTGATACGGTCTTGCACTAGCTCGGTTTCTGATTTCAGTATAAACATTGAGTATTTTCAGCTTTTGATTACCTTGTTTCACCTATTTGCACATCTATATTTCCTTTTTTCCAACTTGTAAAACTAATTATTCATCTCCTCTTGTGTAATTGAGATATCAATCTATTTGATTATCATTGTTACAAGTATTAGTGTGGTATTTTTATCATGCATGTTTAATTTTTAATTTTAAGGTTGTAACAAACACTTACATCCTTTTATATTTTGTGTGCTTTCCATAACATAATTTAATCAAGGTGTAAAAATTTGGTGAACCTAACATTTGAATCAAATCTATTGTTCATACCCTAGGGGCCCTAGGGTTTCATTTTTTTATTTAATTTGCATGTGTTTTCTCTCTATGCCCTTTTGGTATAGCAATTGACTTAATCATGATTCCATCGAGCATACCAAACTTTCTCCTTATACACACAAGCGTTGAATAATCATAGCCTCTTCTCCACCCCATATTTCTAGAATCTCTTCCATGTTGGATAACAATTCTAATGAGGTTCCTTTGAATGATATGGAAACAAGTAACGAACATTATTTTTATGATGATCATGATGTGGACCAAGACCAAGTTGTACTTGTATCCAAGATTCATGCTGAAATTTGTGAGAACCCTCACCATATTGAGCCTTTTATTTGAATTATTCTCATTGTTAAACTCTCTCGTGATCAACCATTTGATGAATGATCCCTCTTTAGGTCACCTCCTAGTTCATTTTCTAATATGCAAAAATCTTCTATTCCTATATTTATTATTCCTAGGTCGTTGGGGGCACCTAATCTTCCTCTTCAGACTATTGTTATGTATATTCATATGACAACTATTATTCCTACATATTATATTTATACTCAAAGTGGATAGTATTATTATTCTTCTAGCATGCAAGTTCTTTAATCTATTGTTCATACTTACAAGATCAAATCTTACAGTTCAACAAGGCACATCTACTTCTTCTCGTATTATGGATTCTACTTGATTTCTTCATTACCCACTTGCACCAAAAGTGGCCTCATATACCTTGCCTATCAAATTTGTTACTCCTAAGCTTCCTATTTATGATGGAAAGGGTGATCCTAAAGAGAATCGTCATACATTTCATTTTGTTTTCTTGGATTTTCCTTCTAATGATACATTACTTACCAGGATCTTTCTTTGGAGTCTAAAAGATTTTTGTGCAATGGTAATATGATCTTCCCAAGTATTTCGTTTGGACTTTCACTTCTTTAGATAATCAATTTATTCCATAATTATCTATCACTATTTGAGATAATTTTTCTTATGCTCAAATGGCTAAAATGTGACAAGGTTCTATCAAGCACATTGGTGACTATGGCCTACACCATAAGACTACACTTAATAAGATGAAAACAATTGGCACATAGTGAACTTCAAGATCTTTTTACAGAAAGTCTTTCTACTCATTTACAAGAATCAATAATATTTTACAAGTTTCATTTGTTTGATCATTTATTCCATACTTTTAAATAGCGTGAAGATAATCTCTTCAACATGAATAGGCTCAAATATGTTGCTAGTCCTCCTAACATGTATAATCATAAGTTTCAAGGAAAAAATAATTTTAAGAGAAATTATAATGATTATAAATCCGAATTTAAAGCCACATTCAATGATGTATCTCAAGCCACAAAGCTACAGTTGCAAACTCCTTAGAAAAAATTCAAATGTGTGCCTTATACATGACGTGTAGTGTTTAAAACATTACTCGTGTGTAACATTGTATCTCTCCCTCCACCAATTGAGGTTGATAGAGGTACACCTCATGGTAATATCATTTATGTTGATGCCCATTGTGATTAATATTAATGTGTTTACCATACTACTAATCATTATGTTCAACTTCACCATATATGCAAGGTCTTCTCAATGTTGATGTTATTGCATGTGACGCTCCCAATAAATCTAAACCTACTACTGGTAATGTAAATTTAAAACCATGTTCTTAAGAATAATATTTTTAAATCTCTCTCAGAGGTGTAACATTCTTATCGTGATGTAATGCCTCCACCCTCTTATATCACCCATTGGATTTCATGATTGTTATTGTTACTATTATGACACATTCTTCACTAATTATTATTACTTTTGATGGTACTGATATGACTCACTGTTTACTTCGAGTACACTTTGCATTCGTTCTTTTGTTGATCAACATCCTATATGTAGTTTTTTAATTAGTACTACTCCACATAATATATGCACTCGTATTTTACTTTGTTCTGTTGGATATACTAAAAATAAAATAACACTTGGTCCCAAGACAAACATATGGCTTATTGTTCTCCCTCTCACAATTGGTTATGTTAATTTTGAAATTCCATTCTAAGTTGTGTCTTATGTTCCTTCATGTGACATGTTTAAGATGACCTTTCATACATTCTTTTGTGGGTATCCCTTTGATACTATATTAGTATGTTGAGTTCATTCACAATAATTCAACAGTCACAATAAGGGGTATACCATTCAAAGATTCTCTATCTAAGAAGCTAGACCCAACACATAAAGTTACTATTCTCGGTTCTAGTGCATCTACATCTAGGTCTTCTTTTTCTCATGCTACTCCTAGTAGGAAATTCCCTTCTAGTGCATCTACGCATAAGTCTTCTAGTTCACATGCTACTTTTAGTGTGTCACACTCCCCTAATCCTTATATTTAGACATTCAGGTCTCATACTAATCCTCGTAAGTCACTTTATCCTGGATCACTTTCTATGCATACCACTCATCATGGATCTTCCCACCCTATATCTCATATGGCACATATTATGTTTTCTACACATATTATATGCGTGCATCTTTCTTCTCTTCTAACACTTATGGATCCCAAGCCTCCACCAGCATCTGGGATTGTCTCACCTCCTTATGAGGTTCTTATTGGGTATCTCTTATGCTACCCCCTTTTCAACACATATCTATTTTCAAAGTATTTCACAAATATTCAAATAATCACATAATATAAAAACATTCACATATTTGTAAAAATTACAAAATCGGTACATGTTTATGGTTTAATTGGCTAGCTTGTTACTTTATACATGTTGTTTGTCATATTGGTTTGATGATTAACATATATTTTCTATATAGTATTTACACATATATTTTCACGAGGTATATTGAGCTTGATGTTGGGACACACACATATTGATACACAATGATGGATGGTGGTTTAGTCTCTTCCTATTGACACTAATATTTTGATATGAAATTGATAGTTTTAACTAATCTAAACAAGCATCAATTCAATAAAAATCATAGAAAAATGAAGATACAAACATGAAACAAAGTTGCAGGATGAAGATAATAACATAAAGATAATATTATTGAATGAATAATCGGGATTCTTGTAGCAATTACATGGTGAAAGAGTTTACAATATATATGAGAAATGATATCCTTAATATAAGGATTCAACTCCAATCTTTAATCCCCACAATATCCTCTCTGTATCTCTCCTAGAATCACTTCCAAACCCATCAATCTCTCACACAACTCTAAAATAAATACGTGAGTTGTTTATTCAACAAACTCACAACTAATATAATATCCTATATTAATAATAATGAGATGTTTTATGACTCATAGTAATAATATTACAATCTTTTTTTTTCACACACATGATATTAATATAACAATATTAATATATTACTAACACACTAACTTACTAATGTAGTATATGAATATTACATTTAACCATTACAAATAATAATGTGAGCAGTAATCCTAAGATTATTCATAACATTCTACCCCTTAGTGTGAGCATGTATGAGTTCTATCTAGAAGAGCCTGCTCATGATACGATGGTTTTCAAAGAGTACCATCAACTCCAACAGGTTTTTTAGTGGAACCATTAACCACTATGTATATGTTTTTCTAAGAGATTCACAGACTCCTAAATTGATTTTTTAGTGGACCACCAACCACTCTATAGTAGCGTACATGTTTCCCCACTCACATTTTTACATTCAAGGGAAAATACAAGAAATTGCTCACACATTACAATACTTGAACATGTATGATTCATTTGTTCTTATTTACATACAGCATAAATTAAAACACACCAAACACAACTGAAAAAACATGGCCACCAAAATAGTAATGCTGGCCTCGTCGATGGTGCCTAACGAGAGGTCGCTAAAACGTCTCCTTCCTCTGTTGCCTCCAATCTCCATCAAATG
This sequence comes from Taxus chinensis, assembly GCA_019776745.2. Lineage (NCBI taxonomy): Eukaryota > Viridiplantae > Streptophyta > Pinopsida > Cupressales > Taxaceae > Taxus > Taxus chinensis. The sequence goes on along the minus strand of CM034151.1, from coordinate 543,771,400 downwards.
TTGTTTTAGTTACCTCAGCAAAATTTAAAATTGGAACTTAGTTTGAAAATTCCCCCCCTCAATGTGGGACAGAAAGCTTGAAAAAGTAACTTTCAAATATGCACATGCCAAAGAGGTGCAATTTTCACATATTCTAACCTATCTTATTTTTCTTTTAATAATTTATTATTATAATTTGTCTGTGGCATAGTGCACTTTTTACATTTATTCCATTCTAAATTTTCTATGTACTTTCATATATTTTACTAGCATATGATATTTGAACCTAAGGCCAATGAAGATGGCATACATTTCATCTAACATCATGGCCTACACAAATATATCAAGATGACTTAAGTCAATATTTATATTTATAATTTTTATTAAAAGTTTGTAATATTTTTGTTTAATATTTTCTTATACCTTGCTAAAATTTTCCATGTTGTTTTTCCTTTTATCCAACCAAGAAATCTTCAAAATTGAGCCCCAAAATGATCACATACATATGGCATTGAATGAAGGTTGGGTAGCATTAAAAAAAAAACATTGATGTGGCAAAAAAAAAACATCTTAATAAACAACCAATAGTCACTAGTCATGTCATAATAGAAATATAATCTTGAAATAATCTTATGCATTTTTAAAGTGTTATCTTCTTCACTTTCAAAAATATTAATATAGTCTCTTTTAAATATGGTTACATGCTTAATTAGTGAATTATTTGAGTTTTTCTTCCTATTAGTTGGAACATTTAATTCTCATCATCAATGTACAATTAGTCATTTTTTGCAATACATCTTACTATATATTGTTTGTATAAACTAACAAATATTTTTTGATAGTTTTCCTTGCATTGTTGTATGTTTCAATTGACATTCATTTTTTTAACTTAATATAGAACCTAGTATTTGATGTCAAATGTAGATAAAAAGGACGATAACGAGGAAAATGAAAATGGAAACGATGTAGATGATAACAATGACAATGGTGATGTTGAAGAATGATAATAATCATTAATATGTTGATACGATATATTTTCTTTAGTTGTTTTTACGTGAACTCTTTCAAATGATGAAAATGATGTCATCTTCATAGTCATTGTTAAACGATTGTATTAAATTGTGTCATTACTAATGTATAGCATTTAAATTATTTTTTATTTTTATGAATAGTTGCTTAATGTTAATTGTTTCAACAATTATTAATAATTAAAATTGTACAAATTAAATATAATTTTTAACAATTTTAAATTTTTAAATAATATTAAGATTTTTTTATATTAAAAAACTAGAATTATCAAAATCATTACATATCCTAGTCAAGTGACGTATTTAAATTATTTTTCATTTTTACGAATAGTTGCATAACGCTAATTATTTTTAAAATTATTATTAAAATTTAAATTCTATAAATTAAATAAAAATAAACAAATCACAACAAATTTATAATTTTCATTTAAAATTAAGATTTAAACTAAGATATCAAAAATCACTATTTACCTTGTATGACACAAAATCCTTGAGTATAATACCATACAAAAGCCTAAATAACCAGACATAAAATGTGATGACGCAAAAAACATTAGTGCAAAACATTGAATTTCAGAAATTTCTTGCCATCCTTGAAATTTAAAACTCTAACGCAATGTTTCATGATGCAAAAAATTATGATGTAGTTTAATGATGCTAAATAGTTTGTGACACAAAAAAACACCACATAACTACCACTAATTTTTTGACATAGGAATGTCAGCGGAAAAAACATCAGTTTGCATAAGTGATCCTAATGCAAAATAGTCTGAAAACATTTTGTGTCATGACCCTAAACAAGCATCAAACCCAAAAACCCAATGCTTTTGATGCAAAAAGTTTCGCAAAATGATCAAAATCTACTAGTTTCTACAGCCATAGCTCCTAGAAACAAACTAGAAGTGTTGAAATCTTGACTTCATAAGGCAATTTATGGTATTTTCATATAATGTTTCTAAAAGCTTCTAAAAATCAAGTATTTTTTTGCCTTCACAACAAACCTAGTTGTTTGCACTGCACCTTACACTATGTTAATAACTATTTTCACTCTTTCAAGCCCAGTATATACCTATATATACATCGTACATCATTTCCTAGATTCCCTTGTCCTAATCCAATCTCTCCTTATATGTTATCCAGGGTTGACATTACACACTTTTGGCGACTTACTTTATACTCTTTTCCAAGCATGTTAGACCAATTTAATGTCCACCTTTGCACATCACACCATTCTTACCCTTGTTTTCTTTGATCACATGTGTAACTTAGACCATTTTATTCACCTTTTATGCACTTATCAACATTTCTTAGGTTACTCAAACCTAATTTATTCTCTCGTTATAAGCTATCTCAACATGACCAAGAGCCTATTTTATGATCATTTCCTAGGTTTTCTAGATATAATTTAGTCTCCTTTTATAGGTTATTGGGACATGACCTTGAACTTATTTGATGATCTTCTTGGGCCATTAAACCTAACCTAACCTTCCTTTAAATGATATTCAGACCTTTCCTAGTACGTTCTTTTTAAGGGCTCTTTACTTTTTTTGTGCTTACTTTCTGGTCATGTTTACGCATGATTACATTGTCGTATTCTTCCTAGTATTGTATAATTATGGCTACTGAGGAGATTTGCACCCTCCAAGGTCAAGGTGAGAGGTTCAACATACATCCACTTTCACATAAATGTGTGTCGAGGTAAGTATGTTTCGTTATATATAACTTCTCATTATTAATTTATCTACAATCAATTACTTTGATTTTAATATATAATGCTTTTATGTTGAAGTCCATCTTATGTTATACTACTATGACAAATGATGTTTTTTGGTAGAGGTATATGTATCATTACATCTTATTTTTCATTTACTATTGATTTTTGTTTGTAGGTTGTTAGCGCATTTATCATCGTTGAGTGCATGCATTAGGGGTGCATTAGGATTGGGATGGGTTGCCCTGTAGCACGTCTTGGGAGTTGACTGTGGCATGTATCCTTCCTACTACCAATGTAACATCACTTATATCTTTGCAATACCTCCTTATATCACCTATCTGTCCACTCCAAGTGTCTTTCATCATCCTTCCACTACTTCCTCTTCCTTCACCTTTTGTTGTATGTCTTGTAGTTGGCTTTCTCAACCTTCTCGAGAAAGTCTTGCAAAAGACCATGTCCAATTGACATCTTTGACTCAGCCGAAGGTGTTGGCTAAGTGAGAACCCTGACTTTAGGTTATGTTCCCATGTTAATGGGTATTATCGTTGTCTTTTCTCAATACAATCATTAAATAGTTAGTTTTTCCTTCACTCATGAATCTCCCCTTCTAAGTCTAAGCTATTTTAAGGTTTAACAAAGCTTACACTTGTAGATCTTTATTAGAGCATTGGGTTGCTAGGAGAAACAAGAATAGGAGCTTAGCAGTTAACAAGGTCTACCTCATTCTTTGAAGTCCCAAATTTTTTTCTATGTAGGTCTTCTTCCTACCATTCTTCAAGGCTACCCACATTAATCTCCAACAAGGAGCTACACATCGAGGAGGGGGATTAATGCGCCGACAACATTTCCCAATGTAAGTATCCCTAGCCATATACCCTTTCATTTATGTGCTTGGATTGATTTGAATTATACATCATGTATAAGATATGATAATGTAGCATGCACTTCTCTCTTACATTACAATTCCTTTATAGCTCTTATTCATCACAAAATGGCATTACAAACATTAGTTTAGGATTGTTCTTGCCTATCACCATTAGCTCTTGCCCATAGGGCCGAATTAAGGTTTCAAAGCGCTCTAGGAAGTACTCGGAGAGTATGCCCCTACCCCCTCCCACCCCCCTTCCAGGACCAAGCACCCACCTATGTATGTTTTTTTAAACAATTATAGTATAACTTTTAAGACATTCAATTAAAGCTATGAAGGCTTTTTTCTTGCCTTTGCCATAACAAAACTATTCAATTTAAGATTCATTCCTACTTCCTTAAAAATTACCATAAGACCTTGTAATTTGAGTCATCAACAAACATCTAGATTGTTTGATCCCTTTTTTGAATACTCATACTTGCATTCGATCTAGTTAGTAGTTGTCCAAATTTTAGTCATGGTTTATATAAATAAAACCTTATCAAGTCCAAAATGATGTAAATTGGGTAAAAAATATTTCTCTTACGACAATATATTTATGTAGCATAAGCACAAATTCGCAATTCAAACCATATATCTTCATGCTAGTTTAAAATCTCTTACTAATTCTCTCTAGTTTCTCTATTAATGCAAAAATTTCATCATCCATTTTTCAAATTGTGCCCGCCAATTTTATGGGACCTTTCTATGTGCCCATTTGCATAATTAATACAAATCAATTTGAAGCTAATTTATTTACAATTTGCTACAATGGGCGTGGTTGAAAAAGTTGGCTTTATTTTATAACACAATTATTTTAGGCTTTTTATATTTTGATATATTTATGTCATGGAAGCCTTATTTGAGATGAGATATAATTATAAGTCTATGAGCATCAAGCTTGAAAAAGAGGTTGTATAATATAGGTGAAATCCCATAAACAATTTACAGATCTTTTATTGACACCTTAACCTAAAAACGTAATTAAGCAAACAGGACTAGGAGTCTAAATTTCAATTTATGCATATAAACAAAAATATGTACGGTGTACCAACTACCAGATGGCAGATCATGATTCATCATTCATACATGTGGGCCTGTAGGCTGTGGCTGTTCTGTTCAAGTTCGTTTGCAACAACTTGTTCCTTTTTCTTTGTTTGGTGATTCGGTGGACGGTGAATGAATTGTAATTTTTGCAGCGTAGCAGCCTGGCAAAGCCACAAAGGCAAAGCAAATTAATTATTAGTGATTCATCATTCCTGAAGCCTTGAAGGTTGAAAGCCTGAATCCTAAATGATTGAATCCCTGATTCCTATGATCTATCGACTATTAGACTATTCTAATCTGTCCGGCGTGAGCATCGCTCAGCTTTGTCACTTGAAGTTGAGTCTTGTGCCACTACAGTCTAGCATCTGCCTGTTCACTGGTGTTCATTGTTTAATAGTTTATAAACTAATATATTATATATATATTCGCACCGGTTCAACTTCAAACTGGCAAAGCCGACGTGAGGCTGAAATTTGATTTTTTTTTCAACTTTAAACGTCCCTCCTTATTTGGCGCCCTAGGCAACTGCCTAAGTTGCTTAGGGCATGAAACGCCTTTGCTTGCCCACTACCTTGGGGTTATAATTAGACCCCACATCCCCATATATTTAAATTGAATGTGGATTGTTCTCTTTTAGATTCACATACAACCACACTACTCATGCCTCTTTGATTTTATCTTGCTTATGTGCTCATTGTGATGTGATCTTCTATTTATATCCTAATTTAGAGAGACGGTCAATATATTGACCATCTTAACTAATATGTAGCTTCTCATATAAAAGAGAAATGGAAAAGATAAAGGGACCTCATCCATATAAATAATACAAGAATATTTACAACAGAAATGACACAAGAATCGAGAGGCCTAGCCTTTAAAAAGAATTCAAGAATATTCCCCATAAGAAAGAAATGAAATACGCGGCCTTATTATTATATTCACTTCTATGTTTTTTTGGCCCATGCAAAAGCATTTTGACAGCAAAGACATCAACGGAGATGTTTTGTTGGTTATCTTACGCATCGAGGAATTTTTTGGAGCATTGATCAAGGACTAGCCATATATATTACGAGGATTTCCAATTGAAATTTATGCATCTAGCACATTCCTATCCAACCAGCTTTGCACATTTGAAAAGCTTTGTAGGTGGGTTGTTTTTATACACCCTTTGAGATCTTTAATTGTGAATGCATTACCTTAACTTCTACTTTTCTTGTTTTAATGTTGGTTTATTTCATAAGCTATATGCATTTTTTAAACACTTCACGACGGTTTCTTCACCCATAATCTGTATTTGGGTGTGGATACTCAAATCTATATGCAATATTGAGTTCTTTACCCTTTGCCTTTGGATATGAAACAAGTAATGTTAGATCTAACTAGGTAATTGCTTTGTGCTTCTTTAATCTTTTGAAAAAGTGTTATACACAATTTTTTGGTGCATCATCTTTTTATCTTTGATTTATTTACTCTTTCATTTTTTTCTTCCCTAATATTTGTGATACTGTGATTGTGGGTACATTTTCCAAACAGTTATAGTAAGGGTATTAACAAGTGTCAATGGTATAAATTCAATCTATGTTAACAATGTTTTTTTTTTTAATAATTAAGCAGTTGTTAGTGTTTTAATACAATACATATTCTTTTGAATGGGAAGTACATGTTTTTTTAATGGGAAGCATATGTCTCACCCGTTAAGACTCAAGTCTGTTTGCTCTAGTTGGCTGGCATATATCATAATCATTGGTATGGGCTTTATTTGTGTGCCATGACAAACTAAAAAAAAAGCACCCCTTATCATTCCATGGCATATGAAACATCTTCCTCCAACGAACCAAACAAGTAATGGCTTAGTTCCAAAAAGAAATCAAATAAAATCGTAGAGGTTCTCATCTTCAAAGTTTCAAATAATTGTTTCAATAACATCTATTTCTTATTTCTTGAAGTTTCATATCTTAAAACATTGAATTTTAATGACAGTTTTGTTTAGTTAAAAAATCCTAGTATATTCCTGGCAACTATTAAGGGGTGTTACTAGCGAACTTCTAACTTCACATATATTCCTTTCAAAGAACATACAACGTTTATTCCTTAAATATTCACTTGAATTGAGTCAAACTTTTTCGTATGCTATTCTTTCAAGCATTATTTGGCAGAATATTTCCAACATTCAGATTTGAAATTTTGCATGCCCACACATTATCATTCTTGAACATGCTCTCAACTCCCTAAGAAAATGCGGCCACAATAAAAAGTAAAAAAAGAGTTTCAAGACATATGAATCGTACTTTACTCATAAAGCACCACAATTGAATATAATATATGCCCTTCACTCATTTCATAATCTAAAATTTTGATGTACAAAACTATGTTGAGTTACTAGCAAGGGTGGGATAAAAAAACTTTAATAGATCAAATTTTTAACAAGTAACATGCCCAAAAAGTTGGATTTTTGATACTTCGATAAGACTGGTACAGTTGTTTGTAAAACATTCGACTGAGATCATGTGGTGTGTTACTGTGTAATGGGCCAAGCGTAGGATCCAAAAAACTTTAATAGATCAATTTTTTAACGAGTAATATGCCCAAAAAGGTTGGATTTTTTATACTTCGATAAGACTGGTACAGTTTGCGAAACATTCGACTGAGGTCATGTGGCATGGAATGGGCCAAACCGTCATTTCCTATCACTGTTTTCTTGTAAATGGTCATTTGCTTGTTTTCATCAATTAATAGAATTTGAGAACAGTTTCCAATTAAAAATATTTCGGTTTTAAGTCCAAAAATCATACAAATTACTACTAATCATTTATGGTTATCGCACTGAATATAGGTACATGTTGTAATAAAGGTTGACTAACATTTTTCTGAATTTGTAACAATTAATGTGAGTAAATTATGAAAAAATGCTATATAAAGAAGCCTGCATTTCAGTTTTATGAGGACATCAATCTTTTCTCTAAATCTACGTGATCAATATGTTTGGTGAGCTTTCCGAGAAGGGTAATGGTTTTCAAGCATAATTATTGCAGTTGCATGCCAGTGACTGGCACAAAAAACAATATTTTTTGTCTAGATCCCAATCCCATAGTATACTCCATGGCAGATTATATTATTTCAGAGCAAGTAGTATGGCACTAGAAGTTATGATGCTAATGCAGTTTACTTTTTTGTAGCCTCTACATCCATTATTTCTTTTCCCTGGAGTCTTTATAAAGCCAATAATGCAGTATTCAAGGAAATGTAAGCAATGTTGAAGAAAAGTGCTTGGGAAAAGAAAAGAGAGTGATTGCATATTTTTTATTACACGGGGCATAAATATTCCTGTCCAACAAGGAGTTTTTTAAAGCTTGCTCAACTTTTCTGCTTTAACATTTTGGGAAAACTACAATAATAGCTCATTCTGCAGTCTAGCAAATAACATAGAGGTTTGTTATAAATAAAATCTATAAAACTTTAATTATCAGAGAGGCTGTTATTGCAAGCCTCGACTAAAACCCAAAACAATCCCTTATGCAAAGGCTATTTCAACACCGATGCACATGAAATTCATCACATGTAAATGTTTAATTGGAGATCAGGTAGAAACAACATGAAAAATAAATTTTCTAGTTATTTATATGGTGATTTGGGAATAACACTGTAGGCCTGATCTGCTTCTCAAAACCAATATCAAGCACAATGCTTCAGCTGTTCCTGGGAATGGGGGAATATCCCCAATAATTAAAAGTCCGCTTCTTCATACGGTAACTATTTACTGCAGAAACACAGAGAAAGAGAAACAGAAAAACAACCTTATTATAGAAATATTATCATATGGGACCTTTGGTCATCCGTACAAACAATTCAAACAGCATTATCAATGTTGATTACAATTAAGTATAACCTACGGAGATACATCTTGACACTCTCTATGAGCAATCTGTTGAAATGAACACCAAATTCCCTGTCATAAGTGATTGGTTGTTCTACCATAATAATCCCAAAAGAATAATAAATACAGTGCACTATTGAGATAGATAAGACACTATATTATAATCATGGAACTAGAGTTCCATAAGAGGCAAATTTGATTGCCGACAAAAATAACACTCGAGAAGAAAGCGCAATGCTGAGCATAAGGTACAACTAAATAACTCTTCAATTATGTGTATGCCAAAAAATTGATGCTTTTATGAACCCCTTGCTTGCTGCCCGCTTTTCCTCGAGTGCTGCCCCTTCTTTTAACATATCAGCAGCATCCTTGTGCATATCGAGTTTATTAAGTGCAGCAGCTTGCATGTAGAATGCAGTGGGCCACTCAGGACATACACATTGAGCTTGCATCGCATCACGCAGAGCGGCATCTGGTTGATCACAAAGAAGATATGCTAGACTCCTCCTGGCATAAAACCGTCGGGGATACCATAGTCCCAACATCTATGAACTGCAGCCATACAAAGTACAAAAGAGATGAAAAATGTACCTCTTGCTCATTATTCTTAACAAAAATGTAATCAATTAAGTGATTAAGGGAACAACACATTCACTGGTGAATTAAACATAGGAAAGAAATGCATCGCCAAATTTCTCCTAAAAGTGCAACCTCAAACCATATAAAACTCGATATTTGGCGACAAAACATAAAGATGAGAATGTAAAGATACTTGTCTTCTTGTGTGTGTGCAATCAGTATCTTAGCAAACAAATCAGTTGTGAAGCAGTTATGTACATGAGTACTCGCTGAGTCACAAGCTACACCAGTTACTGCAAGAATGCAGACCTGAGGCACAGACCCAGCCAAGCCTGCCTGTCGGAACTCACGAGTTTCTGCAGACTCACGATACTGACAGGCAGACTTTGAGTCTGCTACAAAAAAATTTAAACAGAAAAAAAATAAAAAAATTAAAAAAACAATAAAAACAATTATTCATGTATTATATTTTTTAAAATCGAGGAGTTTTTGCCGAGTTTTTAGAGTCAAAGCCTTGTTAGTATATAGGGGAGAAAGCACAAAGCTGTTTGCAAACAATATTTAGAAAGAATCAAGCCAAATACGATCTCTTCTTTAATTTTTTCACAGTATTGTTTATCAAGGTTTGGTTAGGAATTTTAAGTTCCCGTCTGTATTGAATAAGTCTACATGAATCATAAAGGAATATAGTTCTTCGCTTCCTTGGTTTAAGCTACATATGTTACGCAAACATCAAGACCATATCCAAGTTGAAACTCTGTGACTGTGTCTTCAAGCAAGGTAAGTGGGACACACCTGTGCATAGTAGTCGATGGCTGTTTTGAAGTCTTTATCACGGAAAGCTAGATCACCAAGCTTCCTTGCATTTAGCATATCTTGCATCTGTTGTGTCCACTCTTGGAAAGATAGCTGAGTCCATTTCGAAAATACGAAAGTATAAGATCAAGAAAACATTTCAAACATTATCAGCTTTAAATGTTAGGAAAATAAACAGCAATCACAAAACAGACCAGCCAAATGTATCCAATGACAAACAAAAGAATCCAAGTGGCTCTATACACTACTCTAGAGCTAAAGAATATAGGAGTGTGTTAATGCATCCAATTCCAAAGAATCAAGGATGAGCTCCATATTATGAAACAAACTATAATCATAGATCTTTTCAGTGGAAAAAGACATCAAAAACTCACATTATCAAGCAGCAGAGCCCCTGCCGTATCTGCTGATGAAAATTCTTTTTTTTTTCAAGAAACAACAGAAATCCCAGATGATATCATAGGCATACTTTTCAATAAATCAGATATATAATCAGTACAATCACTAATATTTAATTATATATAATACCAATGCCACCAAATTGGCCCCCGTACCAAAAGTGCATGGTGCAGGCCAGCTGGAGACATTTCGCCCTTTTGCGCTATGTAACATGGTATAGAAAATTATAACCAAAATCATAACCCATTGATTGCAGTCGCTCATGAGCAAGCTGATTTCAATCAATCAATCAGCCTTTGTTAAGAAACACAAATCACATAATATTGTCACGATCCAAGAGTTAAACTGCTAACTTGACAATAAAAATTGGCTAGTGAGTTCCTCAAGCTAAATATGTCAAAAGCATTTGATCAATACAACAAGGTATTCCTCAACAAAATTATGCAGATCTTTGGCTTCAAGGGAGATATCATTGAGCGGATTTACAGCTAGATACCTTTTCTAACCTTCTGTATTGCACTCAATGGCATTGAAGGAAATTTATTTTTTTCAGCCAGGAGACTAAGGCAGAGAGACCCCCTATCATCATACGTGTCTATGAGTGGAGAGTTAAACAGATTACCAGCCCATGATGTCAAGCATGGCCATGATTGGCGCAGCACAATGGCATCATTTGAGCTCCTCGGATGCACACTATTGTGCAGGTGCCCAATAGAATGCAGCTTTGGCCTGCATGGTGTGATTGAGCAGCCAAGATATGTGCGATGATCCATGGATGAACCTGCATAAGAAATTAGCAAGTCCAAGAAAACTCGTGTTCTGCAAGATTGTGCAGAGCCAACCAATCGTGGATGGCCTTGATCATTTTTCTATCTACATGGATGCCTACGCAGTCAATGATGTTGCACAAATACTAGATGTGTGTGGCACCAGATATTTTCCTAAGTTGGATTGCAACAGTGTCTGTACAATGTGTTTAGGACATGCGCTACATGCCCAACATGCTCCTCCCAAGTCTTATTTATCATCAGATATCATCCACGTCAGAAAAAGAAAAAAGAAAATTTAGTAATGGCCATAAACAACTAAAAGTAAGTCGATGAAACTCAAAAATACATCCAATTAAAACAGGAAGTTCTATGGTAAAAAGAGCCTATGATCAAAATACTAGCGAAACAAAAAGAACAAAAGCACAGAAAATAAATGAGGGATAAACCCAAAGTAGTAAACCCCAACCCATGTGGTTGAGGTACAATACAAATAGCCATGCGGGGGAGCAAGATCCCCCGAAGAACATGCGCTAATGAAATCAGAAAGACTGGATGGTAGTCTCATCAAACATCTCTAGCCATTCCTAGGACAGATGAATTATACATCTCATCATCTATCCCTATGAAAGGGCCAATGCCAGATCTGATAATGCTTATTGGGGAGTGACTATGATTGAGGAGCCAGGCTAGGTATTCCTACGAGACAGTAAAGTACTCCCCCTAGAATCCCACCTCACATCCAAGGCTAAAGAAGCTCCCGTGGCAGGGAAGAAACTCGAAATGTGTGCATGCCCTAGCAGCCAGACAAGTAGTCAAGAAGATCCACGACACCAAGGTGCAGATCCCTGTCTCCAAGAGATAGTGAGTTGGAGAATTGGGGAACGTTAGTATAGTGTTGTGTAGAGATGAGCACCACCTCATTGACCCACACCTCTTGATATGTGAAGCAACAATATCCAAAGGGTGCTTAGTGCCGCCAACATCCGTGATGGGCTGAAAGAAAGAGGTAATCAGCCCTGGGGCTTCCAGCAAGGATCTACATCGAAGGGTGACAACCTCCTAAAGAAAAAGAGTAAGGCATCATTAGTCCGAGAAAAAAGAAAGTGGATACTCACCAAAATATTTGTAAAGACATGGTACCTCCCCTAGCTCCTAATAAATAGGGATCTGAAAATGAAGTGACCCTCAATCTCTACCTCCTGGAGGGAGCAAACACAACATATCCAATCCCCATGTGGAATATCATGATCGGTCTCAACCCACAACTAGTGTGAGCACGCCCTCAACTAGTCTGGGGGAAACCTTATGCCATGAGACCAATAACGTTGGAGATAGTCATGATGAAAAATGACACCATCCACCACCCGCAATAAATGGGTGCAAGCTGAAGTCTAGACAAAATGCACCACCATACATTCATGCATGAATGCATACCATACACGCATGCACATATATCATGCATTGCTAGTTGAAAAAGTCAAATTCCTCTTTTTATTTAATAAATCTAAGGAAACCCATTAGTTGCATGGTTGTCACTACAGCATCATTGGTAAATGGGTGCACTAATAAAACACAGGTCATAGGCTCAAATCACAATTCAAATTAAATCAAGTCATAGGCGCATTTTTCTAGAGAATAGCCACTTCCCAAGAAATGCTCAACATAAAAGGAAAGCATGGGGCTAAGTGTATGAGGATGAGAGGCCCAAGTGATACAAATGTCCTACCTGTAGATATCCTCTTTGACAACTCTAATGATGACCTCCATTGTGGGAAGAGAAATGATGAGGGGCCATCCAAGGAGTACCTGAAAGGAGGGAACTTATCAATAGAGATATCGATAGACTTGAGAAGCAAACTGGTCTCACAATACAACCAAATTCGATGTCTACTAGGGCCTAGTGATGCAATCCTCTCTGAAGAACGAAGGGCTAAGTATAAAAACTCTCGCAGCCTGAAGCTGAATCCCATGTGGTTTTGAGTCTGTGAATGTAGAAAGGTGCAAGGGTTAGGTGGAAAACACATCTTGGACGATGCAACACGGAACAATCCATTAATAACGGATCATACGTTGAATCATGTGACTCTGGACTCTCTAAATACGAACCCAATCAACAGACCCGAAACTAGGTTCCCAAACTTGAGACCGATAAAAATCCATGGGCTTCATGACAGTATCAAAGAGGAGCATCTTCAAAAGGATATCCTGGTGGATAAGAAAATATTGGTGCTCCAAGATAGAGAGGAAAGTATATTGCTTGCAAATGCGCGATTGAGAAGTGGTATTCATACAAATGATAGTCCACAAGACAATAGTGAAGGGCTCGAGTATGTCAGCCATCAAGAACATGAATGTTGTCGGTACATTGGTCAAATCAAGGGGCATAATACACCATTCATACAATACCTCCTTTGCTTTGAATGTTGCTTGAACATCTTTCGAATGGACCGAAACCTGATGGTAACCTAATTTTCAATCTAGGTGAAGTATTATGCACCTCAAAGCTAGTATAAAAGGCCATAAATTTACAACATGGGGTACTATTCTTCACCATTATCTTGTTGGTCAATGCACAAGTGCCATGAGTTATCGTTATTTGGTGCTAGGACTATCAACATGCCACAAGGAGAAGAGCTTGGCTTGATCTTGCCTTGATCAATAAGCTCTTGGATCCACCATTGAATCTCATCATTCTCCCAAATGGATCTGCAATACAGCAAATTGTTTGGAGGGGATCTTGGAACAAAATCGTTTTGATTTTTTACCATGCAATATGTGGGGAATCGTATGTATTCCTTAAATACATCTCCATATCACAGCAATTAATTGTCAAGTTGTTGACACCATAGTTCAAAAACTCATACTCGGCTATAACTCAACAACTTTTATTGCTACTTAAAACAATATATAAATTCATTTAATAAGCTTAATTAAAATAGAAAACACTATTAAATGACATGAGAAATGAATGTAGGGAACTATAAGTATATTTTCCATAGTTCATCAATAATGAATGCATTAGAGCTCTCTAAAAAACAGCACTTTGCATAGCCTAACATTGAGATCCAAAAATGTAAGAGGGGCTCCCCAACAATTGTTTTTTTATTTCTGCCGTTCATACCCATACAACCAAATAAACTGAAGTAAAATATGATGTTGCATATGAACAACAATAATTGTAAGACAGAAATTGCACTGCATAAAATAAATGAACTATATAAAAAATGCCACTCTATTATTAATTTCAGTATAAAATAAAATTATATCTGAATAATGGAATAGAATGTTAATAAGATGATAACCACATACGTAAGCTGCTATGTATTTTCCATATCTGAACGAACTTATTTATTGAATTATAACATCCATCAAATGCATAAATAAAAATTGTATAATTCACAACTAAATGTTGAAAAGCCTTTATATTTAAATGATAAGTTTTCTACAGGATAGGACATTGTAACCTTTGTTGAAGAGAACTGGTCACTCAAGATGTGGACCTCCATATTTCTTTCACTGATTTCCAACAACGATGCACTCATAAAATCTTTATAGGAGACCGGTGCCTTCTTGCAACAACTTGTTCATGTGGACCCCAATCCACCTTCTTACACTCTTTCTAAGCCTTATGAATTGTGATATGTTAGACCATGAGCCATTTTGCGATACTGCACCACCTATGGTTATCCATGTTGTAAGCGCCACTTCAAATCCACCTACATATGTGCTTGGCTCATTTGAGCAGCACACCATTGCTTTTGGCTCCAGTTTACTTCATTTCATGGGTAATTTTGGGAGATGTATTGATAAACACTTACAAGGAAATGTTTCCCCCATCTAGCCTATTCAGTGAATTTCTCGCCAAGGCATTGGTTATCGAGCACATGTTTCTTCATCGGGGCCACTTCGTGCAAACTCATCACCTTATTTTTTCCACTCCACTCTTTGTGAGGACATTGAGTGACACAAGAGCTCTTCTACACATTTTTTCAGGCTTGATGTTCTTGGACCATTTTTTATTCTATTAGGCTTGAGTAACCTACCACATTATCTATATCCAAATTGTGTAACTTGCAACTTTACCCAAACATGTGACACCTTAGATTGATTATGATTCAAACATTTCCTTGAATACATTAGTTGTGCACTTGGCACCCCATCACATGCAGAAATCTTCTTCTACCATCCTCATCCATTTGGGATAGATTGATGATTAGTTATCAATTCGTCTTAAGCACTCTTTGCGAGGATTTTACAAGCATGGTTCATACACTATTCAGCTACATCGTCCATATCCATGAAAAAAATCCCCACCACAAAGATGTCTTCCACACTTTCAGTAGGAGATATGATTAACATAATAGTTTTTAGATTTCTCGTCATCGTTATTCCCCTAAATGGTTCTACAGGAATGCATACAAATATCATATGCATAACTATTGTCTATTCTGATCTCACAAAAGGTTTCTAAAGGTATCGATACTTTATCTCACATAGAGATCTTTGAATGCAAAATATACTTCAGAAAGTATTCTTACAATTATAGTTTCTACACCATGACTAACATGCATATGGAAAGCATTTAACAAGACACATACAAATATACCCAAAAGCATATACCTAGCAAAGAAGAAAGAGAAGAAAATGTGAGATCTTGGATTAAAAATATGGTTTTTGTGCACGGACTATTTAATCATGCAGTAGCCAAGTTTTGTGTACAAACTCGCCGAATTTTGACAAGTTTTGTTGTTATGTGCCTAGGGATATGATATTATATTGTACATGGGTTGATGAAAATGTCAACATGTGGCACACATCCCCCTTAGTTACATGGTTATGATATATTGGGTCAAATAGATAACTTGTGGAATCAATTTTATTGAGTAATGAGTTGCCCTACATTGGGATTAGGTATTACCCAATAAGAGTAAATAATGTCTATATAAAAGAGATGAATATCATTATGATGAATGTGAAGTATGTGAAGAGACTTCTATTCGGTAGAAGGATATTAGAGGTGCCCCCCTCAAAATGGCATTCCCATATTGCAAGATCTTGTGGAGTTATTCCTTCCATTAAGAGTATTGTATGACATTTCCCTACCTTGAGTACTTATTCTATTTTTGAATTTATTGAGTATTAGGGCATCTCAACCCACCAATATCTCGTATTGTGTTGATTTTTAGTGAAGATCCCACCAAGTGGTATCAAAGCTTTAATTGAGACAAATATTGCGTTAAAACCCTAGTTTTGAAGATTCATTTATATTTCACGAACCGTTATGAATTTGTCTGCAATATTTTTAATTGAAATTGAATAATTATTCAAGGAAGCTACAATTCAAACTTTAGCCTTTTCTTATTCATTTTGAGGGAGGTATTGCAATTTTAGGGCTTTCCACATTCACTCCACAAGCCACAATTTTCATAATTTGTCTTATTTCTTTACATTTTTAGAAATCTTGCAGAAATTTGGTGGGGGTTTGTTCTCTATGTTTCTGGATTTAAGGTCAACTTTAGCCCGAAATTGTCTAGTCAATTTTTTGTCAAATGAGATACTCAAAGCTACTTGCCTACATGTTTTTATTCTCAAATGTTGGGTAGGAAATGAGATCCCGTGGATACTAATGTTCATGAAACCCTACTTATTTGAATCATGGATCAAGAAAAGTACTTCGAGAGGATGAGCATTATTCTAGAGGTTGTGAGAAATATGGAGAATATTTTGGGTAAGTATGAGAAGGCAAAAAAAGAGGATGGTGTGGAAGAAAGGGATGAAAATAATATTGATGTTGATAAGGATGCAAATGATGCACAAGAAGAGGAACATAGTGATAATGATGAAGAGGCTACAAATGATGCAAAAGAAAAGGAGGCAGATCATGAAGAAGATGAGGAAGAGAACATAATAATGAAGTGGCCACGGGTGATGCATAAGGAGAGGTAGAGGATTATGATCAAGAAGTATATGGAGGATAATAGTGAAAACAATTTAGCTCCAAAGAAAACAACTTCAAGATTTCGCTTTCATGGATGCATTCAAAGGAAGAAGGTAATTGCATCCGTAAACCCTAGCAGCTAATATAACTTCCTCGACATGGATGTGGATTAACACCTACGAGTTCAAGCAAGGAATCTCAAGTGGATGGTAAGATATTCAAGTCTTTGAAGATTTGAAGCTCATTATGGACAAATATGTTTTGCATTTAGATTTGTATGCTTTGGATATGGAAGGTTTGGATATTGTTCTTGGATATAATTGTTTAGAGACCTTGGGAACAATCAATATTAATATGTAGAAGTTCAAAAACATTTGGTACAAGAGAAAGGAGGTCAATTTGCAGTATATCACACTTCGCAAAGAACAAAGAAAGGTCAAGATAAGGCATGAGGATGAATTTAAAGATGGTGAAGAAAAGCATGAGGACTCAAAAGAAGACTAACAAGCATCTGAATAAAAAGGAGAAAATCACAATTCATCTACTCAAGAAACAAAGGCACTAGCAAATGAAAAGGTAGACGAGGCAAAGAAAGCAAAAGATAAGGTTGATAACGTCAAGGATACTAAGGTTGAGGCATATAGACACCCGCATCACCATGAGAGGCAACAAAGATGGAGGCATGTTAGGAGTGTCATAGTAGAAAACAATCTAGCTATACAAGGAATCAAAGGAACAATCACTACAGCTATACATATAACCGAAGGAGCCACAATTATGGAACACGGAATCATTGGAGTAATCAATATGGCTATGCATAGAAGCTAAGGAGTAACAAATATGGTCATGGATGGAATCAAAATGGTGTAGTAGATTATGGAACCAGGTTCAAAGAGATATCAACCACCAAGATCACCTTTGGATGGTTGAATGATTGAGCACAGCAATAAGTTTCCAATGATTTGAAGCACACTCATTATTTGGTTTCTTCTCATGTTTTGAGGACGAAACATGTCAAGGAGGGATGGCATGTTATGTACCTAGGGATATGATATTATGATGTATATGGGTTGACAAAGATGTCAACATATGGCACACATCTCCCTCAATTATATGGTTATAATATATTGGGTCAAATAGGTAACTTGTACAATTAGTTATATTGGGTAATGAATTGTCCTGCATTGAGATTAGGTATTACCCACCCAATAAGAGCAATGTATGTCTATATAAAGGAGATGAATATCATTATGATGGATGTGAAGTATGTGAAAAATCTTCTATTTGTTAGAAAGATATTGGAAATGTCCCCCTCGAAGTGGCATTCCCATATTGGGAGATCTTGTGGAGTTATTCCTTCCTGTAAGAAGTATTTTACAATGTTGCCCTACCTTAAGGGTATTTATTCTATTTTTGAATATATTGAATATTAAGGCATCTTGCTACCAAGATCTCATGTTATGTTGATCTTCATTGTATTCTACATATTATTCGAGTTATTTTATTATTATATGAGAAGATATTGCCATTTGCTGAGATTCAACAAGTCAAAACATAAGGTTTTTCGTCATTGCTCAGCTCACAAGTATTGTGTTGGAGATCTTGTTTCACAAGCGATCGGAAAGTACTCATTGAGTTTTAAATCTATGATTGGCACAACGTGCACAAAGCATGGCGCATTGCCAATGCATGATTTCTCTTGCACTTTTGTGTCTTTGAGTGGACCAGAAGCAACACGAACTTATGTGCAACAGACAAGAGCTTGTGGCATTGCTTGCAAGATACCAAAGTAACTTTGGTCTTCGAAAGAGATTCCAAGATGTTGTAAATGCAGCCATTAACTTTGACAGACCAACATTGTCATTTAGCTTTTGTAGGTACCATCACATTTGGCTTGTCGAGTAGAATGTCTTGCATAGGCTTGAGTCCATACTCAATAGTGCACTAGCACCAAACTTAAATATATTTCACTTGTTAAACTCATCCCTGAGTGTAATGTCCCCTTTTCGGAATTAATTAACTCTAGATACCTGAAGCCTATTCTTATTATTTTCCGTAGGCTAAGGGAGAATTAAAGAGGGAAAAATAATAATTTAAGTGGTCCAATGGTGTTTTTATATTTTAATTGGAAAAAGGACACTTAAATTATATTTTAATCCAAAAAACAAAAATGGAATAAAATAATAATAAAACGGATGACTTCTATTATTGGGCGCCAAAGTTATATTAATAATTAAATAAAGAATGGGGCACCAAAGTTAGAGAGGGCTGCATGAGTACCAAGGTCCTATTTTTAAGATGGAAAGAGGATAAAGTATTTTAAAATTGTTTAATCCTATTCTTAGGATAGGGTGCCAACATGGTGGAAGAATTACATTATTTTTAATTGTTTGAGGATCATGCATGTAATTCTAAAAGGAGGGCACCCACTTTAGAGAGGGGTTGGAAGTTATAAAGGCAGCTTTGGGGTTTATTATTCATTCATCTTGGCAATTTATCTACTCCTTCGTCTGCAAGTACCTTATGCTTCTGCATCAGCAAAAGAGGACGAAATCCTTCATTTGCATACAGGTCTGAGGACGAAATCCCTTGTATCTACACCTAGCAATTCCATTCAGGGATTGCAATGACCAATCAAGGTACAAGTGTTCTAGTTCAGCTAGGGCACACTTTTCAAGGTTGATTCTACATCCAGAATAGCAAGTACAGCTAGGGCTTCAGTATATGGAGCAGATTTCAGTTGAATCAGTTTGCATGCTCTTCTCTTCCATCTATCTTTCCATTTAGATCATCAATTGTGACAAAATAGTTGTATTCAAACACTCTGGTATCTCTTTTATTTTAGCTGATTGAAATCAATAAATAAAAGTCTGTTTTGGCACCTTGAGGCTTGCTGTTTTTATATTAAAAATCAGATTGACGCTGCTGTCCTAAAAGGCAGTTTTTTATATAGATGTCCTAGGGTTTCAACACAAATATATCCAGATTTATCTAAAGTATTTTTCAGGGATATTCCACTGAAAATAGGGATGAGAATGTTCTTCCGCCGTAAAACCTAGGTGCTAGACCGCATATGATGTTCATTTGGCTCCCCTTTGTCAATGATGACACAAAGGGGTTAACCATTAACCCGACACTTGGTATGGAAGAGTGAACCCCATTCCTTTAAAGTGTAGATAGCAAAGGTGCAAACACCTAGACAATTAGCATTTACATCAATGTCTTTTAGTTGTGTAGGACCTAATGTAAATTGAAAATCAAGGGTGGTTGTGTGTGACATTCATAATTGTTGTGAGTGCTTGAGTGGTATTGGTGGCACCACTTATCACCTTACTTCTTGCCTCTTACTGGCATTGATGGCGTTGGGGCCTTTTATAGTGGTGGAGATTTTTTTGGTTGCTCTCCCTAGTGAGGCGTCTCCTGCTTTTATGTTGGAGTGTTCTATGCATCAGGGGTCAGCTAGCTCTTGCACACAACACTACATAAATAGGAAAAATTATGCTTCATCTTGGCGTTGGCCTTGATCGTGGCAGCATTACAGTATACATGCCCCAATGTGTAAAAGGTCAAGCATTCTATATTTGAGCACAAATAAGGTGAAGGAATGTTGATGCACTTCAATAACTTATGTTGCTTTGTTGTGTTTTCACACAAGGACACAATGTAGTCATGGAACTCGATGGTGCAATGCAACTGATGAAACTTCATGTACTCATCCTCATATTACTTGAGGAGGTAGTATTCCTTTCGCATTGCATTGACAAATTTTCTCCATGTATTGACATGACCGTATTCTTGTTTGACCCGCGCACTGTAGGTTTTCCACGTATTTGTACATGAAATGGACATTTTCAACACTATGAACATAGTCTTCTTTGCGTCACTGAAGCAATTGAGCAAGAGGTAGTCGTTCAGTTGTCAAATCTAACTATCCAATGTTGTGGCGTCAATTTTGCCTATGAAAACAAAAATGTCTAGATTGACTTGGACCTTCAAAGGGCTCTGATTCTAAAACTGCATAATGATAGACGGAGCAAAATAATGAGACAGTGTGGGAGGACCATCATTCAAAAAATTGTTATTGGCAATTAATCAGCAGGCCGAATTTCGACTCGAAAATCGGGAATCGGCAATTTAACTGCATTAATCGGCAACTTTATCGCTGCTTTAAAAAACATTTAAATTCATAAAATAAACTTAAATTAAATAAATTCCAGCCTAATAAATAAGAATTAACCACATAAATAACAAAATATGCTAAATAACCACGAAAAACAACTCATAATATGATTAATCCAAGGCTCCAAGCAGTACCATAATGCATTGCAATGTGTCAACAATATCATTAAAATGATTTGTTCAACATTACTTCAAAGCAGACTAAGAGCTAGTAATTTTCTTCCAGGTAATACTTACATGCAGTTTAACTTGGCCCCTGGAAATATATTCATAGAATCGTATACATGCAACATATGACTTATGCAAAGCGTTTAGCATTTAGTTTACAGTTTACAGTTTACCATTTAGCATTTATTAACTTTAGCATTTAGCATTAGTTTACCTACTCAACTTCTCTGAAACATTTCTGTTACAGTACACAAAACAGCCCTGCAGACTCGGAGAGCACTTTAGCTGACAAATAATTCAACATGACAAGATGCAATAATACATCCCACCCAAATGACAGGGAACCCTAGCAAAAACCAGGGAACCCTAGCGAAAACGTGGAAGTGGAAACATGAAAACGTGACAGTGAAAGGTTGAACTTGAAACCTGAAAACGTAACAGCTTCGAACCTGCTTGTCCAGCAAAAAACCCAGCGGTTCTCACACAGAAAACGACCAGCAAAGAGCTCTGAATGGATGTTGAAAATGCGCAGTAAAAAACGACCTCAAAACGCATGGAAAAGGGCATGTTTTTTCTGTTTTGACGTTTTTAAACAATACCCACGATTTTTTGGTCGATTTTTCACAATTTTCACCCATTTAAATCGCCATTAATCGCCAACACAAAAATCATGATTTTTTGAAAGATAAATTGTTCTACAGGCGTCTGGTGATTTATCGCGATTTATCGCAATTTATCGGCGATAAATTGCGATTTTTGAATCAGAGGGGAGGACCAAACTGCATTCCTTGTTTTACAGAATTGGGCAAAAAGTGCATTATGCGACTCCTTAAGGGTGTCCCAAGTAGTTAGGAATCTACATCTAGGATTCTGCCATCTTACTCTTACATTGGTGTTCTTCCTGATTGTCTAATATAGAATTGCGTTCTTGTCCTTTTTATAGGCATATGAATATCAAACCTTGACATATTACCATAAAATCTACTCTGATAACAATAATCGGCACCATGGGGCCCAAAACAACATTATTGAGGACAAACCAGTAATTTAGAAAGTAAACTAATTGTTATAAAGAATATGCAACAGCAAACAACTTAGTGATAAATCATTACACATTCAAACAGAAAGAGAGCCAGGATTAACCTCATCAGAAAGAAAGAGCATATGCATACAAGGCTTAGAGGGCTAAGAATTTGGATTCTCATGATCAAATGCAGGAAAACACTTCCTAACTGATTTTTCTACACTGGAATGTGGCTTTGCACGTCCATGTAAACTCTTGGGGTTGAATGGTTACAAATATATCATTACAAGAAAGCAGTTACAAAAGAAGACTGTTATGAGATGTTCCAACTTTTGTAATGGATGAAGGATTGCCTTCCTATAAGTGTGACATTTCAACTTCCCGATGAGCATGGCAATGGCAAGAATGGTGACAAGGCACAGGCCCTGGGAGATTTCCCTGACATGATACGGTGTGGCACAGAGGCTTCACGTGGCATGGGACTGTCTAGCATAGATTCTAACTTGGGCAACATTCATTAGTGCTCCACTCCAACATAGGGAAAGTCAACCGAATGAAGCATTCCGTGAGGAAGAGTGCTAAAGTGCTATGGTGATGGCACAAGTGCTTGACATTGTGAAGCTTGGTGCTGAAGCATATTTTTCTCGACACTATTTGGTTTGGAGTTGTCACACTCCACAGGTTAGTGCAAATCAACATGTAGCCTCCAAGGCTCTTAGGGTGAATGCAGACCAACGCAGCTACACTCAGATAATATTTAGCTTACGTAATATTGCCAATACTCATGGTAAAATCATCAGATATCGGTTCCACACTTTGGATATCTTTACCTCCTCTTCTTCTCTTTGATTGTTGTGTTCACTTCTCCTCTGATGTCATAAGGGTACTTGATCCTAGATGCACTATTTTTTTACAGTAACAGTTATGTTCTTAGTGGAAGCTTTAAGAGCCCTATGTTGAGTGATTTTTTGTAACTCAGCCCTCAAAAATAGCTTCTCACAAAATCTCCATAATCTACCTCTTAAAGGCCAAAATCTTCTATAAAACTCTCCACTAAGGTTATCATCTTAAAATGGATTATGGACGACACAATGGGCACAAACTGCTTAAGCAGGGGTGAGGAAGCTCATGAGAAAGCCATATATATGATCCAAGAGGATTTGTAATTTTGGATAGATTGTGGTACAACCCGCTACTCCATGCCAAGATCTGATCACACCCACTTATGGGCACTCAAGAATATGTGCTCATACTGCAAAGTCTTACCTCTTTTCCAATCATGCCACACAATTCTGACAATACCAACCCTATTCTACACCACTGTACTGCAATGTTCCCAAAATATGAAAAAACAAAGAATCTGAACAGTCACCTGTTGGGCAGTCGTGACACCACAGCCGTCTCTTCATTTTCCGTACTTCTATAATAATGCATTCTAGCTATTCTTTGTAAGACAAAATAGTAGGGAAGACACAAACAGCATGCATTCAACATATTGAATCATTGTATAGAACTTTGCATAACACAATATTGCATTTACAGTTCTAGAACGGTGTCTCGTTGCCCATGTATCTCTTTACATGGAAGCACTTTGATATATTGAGCCTTCTATCATTCACAGACATTTTCCACACTTTATAACAGGTTTTAATCTGTGCGAATGTGTTTTCCCCGAGGTCTCCTTCTGGGTTGGGATAGAGCTACCAACCCCAAGCAATCTAGAGAAAGGGTAAGGAAACATAGCAGATAAAGAAATTGAATACAAAATCCACAATCTATAAAGAGAAATTGAAGACAAAATCCACAATCTCTTAGATTTAGTCTCCCATAAACAGCCGTTGCTCTCAATATTAGAGAGCATGGATGCAGCAAGAAGGCAGTGGCAACCTCCTTGATCACCCAACATTTCATTCTCTTAATAAACAAAGGACTACACCAAACATTACATGAGAGCCTCTTATGTGGGTGAAAGTTGGATCCGCACACCCCAATCTCCTTTGCCAAATGCAGCCACTACTAACACATAATGGGCTTATACCAGCATACCATGGCACCTCCTTGGCAAGCTCCATCTGGTCCTATCTCCCTACCAAGAGACCACTTTGCAAGCTAGCTTAGGAACATCTTCTCCCACCTCATGAGGCTGCAAATAGAATCAAGCACTGTATGGCCAAGTCCCTTACCAAATTCATCAGAAGTGGAGTAGTCTCGATTGGTTCTTCCTCAAGGAGCTCATAGCAAGAGAAGAAAGACCACTACAACTTATCCAACTCACTTTGCTTTGCGACAGTCTAGTGAGTCGCCGCAGAACTACGAACTGCCTGTTCATGAAGACTAAAAATCTCCCATCATGGAGCACCAACTTCAATTTATGTCCCAATTGATCACAAATCTCTCTTGGCTTGTACACCAACCGTGTACGCAGAATCCAGATGACCCTGGAACATAAAGTTCTAGTGTTCGCAAACATGTTGGTTGAACATTCATATCCGGATCACTGAACAGATTCCCACAACATCGCCTGTGACCATAGCCACATCCTCCACCCCATCTCTTCCATGGTGCATGCAAAATAGAGCCCATGCCTCTGTGGTGGAAGCTTCTGCAAGGACCGCAGGAATGATTCTGCCTAGCCATTTTTTGGGACTAGTGACCTGTACCGATAGGTCCAATCCAATGCATAATGTCAAACCCCAACTGGAACTAGATGACATGGCTAACTTCACAACTAGGTGACTGGGATGACAAGGGAACTGCATACCATCGAAGATCTGATCTCTTCCTTGATGAATAACGAGCTTTGCCTGGAAGCAACAGTGGTCGGATGTCTGAATTCTCAAACACTGGACAAAGTGGAGGTGCAGGTACATTCCACACCAGCACCTTGCCCTACAATTTTCAAATTTTACCCTCAAACTAGGAAAGTTTAACAGAAAACTTGTGTAGGGGGGATCTTCAGGAGTCGAAGACATGGCAGATGGAAATCCTGGCACTGTGGATGAATTGCCCAATATCATTGTTGGTATGGGCAATGGTTCTCTTGACTTGGATTCTGTTGGATCCAACATTGTCTTCCCTCATAATTCCCCTGAATTCTCTGATGTTGCTGAAGGTCCTTCTTTGGGAGGCATTGGTATCTGTGTTTATACAAGTGTTAAGGCTGGTGCTGGCTGTGACATCAACTTGGATGCTAAGGTTAATGGCAGCCATGGAGTTTACGTAACTGTGTTGATATGCAGGATAATGGAATGCAAGCGTGTTGGGAAGAAATGTGAAGAATCTATTTGATGTCCCTCCAGATTTTTCAAGACTAGTCTTTCTATTTGGTGAAGGGCAATGTGGTGCTGTGGATAGGATGTGATGCTGGGTTGGGCATGGAGATAACTGCATTAGGGCTTGGCTTCAGGAGGTAGCAGGAGACCCACTGAGAAGAAATCCAAAGGTAGCCTCCTATATGCCAAGCAGGATGTTTTATTTGTCTGTCAAAAAACTCGGTGCTTTTTCAACTGTATTTATGCCAATTCCTGATAAAGACAGATCTGGGAATGATGCATATGGTTCAATCAAGGCTTCCACAGAAATGGACAAGGATTAAAATTTCTCTCATGGGTCAACCCTTTCTACTGGTGTAAGCTGTGTTCAAGAACAGTTTCATTTTTCATCTTTATCTTGAAAGTATGCTGAAGATTTAGCAGTTCCTGGTAGTTATGCTTCAATCATCTTGTCCTTCCTACTGTTCTTGATTTTAGATAATGGGTTGTAGGCTTTGCAAGCAGTATCAAAGTCTTTGCAGCCTGTTTTGATTTTATAGTAATATCAGGGACAGAAACGTGAAACTGCATATTATTTGAATTCAGTTTGCTTGGTTTCTGCTACTATTAGATCTGCTCTTCTAAATTATTTTTTTGAGGGGATGGGAGATGAAGACCAAAATCCCCATTACTCCATCAAAAAAAGTCATGCTTTTCTCAAACAAATCTTATAAAATAAGGCTATTATAAAGATACATGCTCATAAATAGATTTCAGCTAATGAGTGGAATGGTATCATTAACGACACTCTTCAAATCTTTAATTATATTGAATATCTTTGTTACAAACAGAGATTAAAATCAATGAAATATTCACTTTAGGACAAAATCAAAACACTTATTTCACCCAAAAAGCAGTTCACTGTTTCTTTCATCATCATAAACATATACCCAAATAGACCTGTAAAGAGAAAGCAGACAGCTGAAAGAATGTCAAGCCTAATCACATATGATTTGGACGATCAATAATCTGAATTTGAAAAAGAAGGAAAAAATTAAACATCGTGATTCTCCATCCCTTTTTTGCGCTACAGGTAGCTATACATCTAAAAGGATCAAAAGCTGTAAAAAGCAAATTCTGAGGAATCGGCAACAATATTTGGAAGATTGCTTGAAGAATCACCGAAATTACTAATTAATTTTCATTTTATTTAATCTATCTAATTTCATCAAATTCAAATTTGGGTATTGGGCATAAGTCCTAAACGACATTCATACACCATGTTTGTGTTTACTCCAGATATTATAAAGTTAATACAATACAGAATTTACCAATGTAATATGAAATAGAAGGAATAATGCACCTCATTAGTACCCTCGTCATCCTTATAATGTATCATGACCATTATCTGGTGCATTGCAGTTAGATCCATCCTTGCACATGCCTCACCCAACTGAGAAAGCGGTGGAAGTTGTGGAGGTGCCGGTGTTTCCTCTTTTCTTGAAATACCCATCATAACATGAGATGGTACCTAAAAACACCCACTGTTTTGTGAGACAAAAACCAGGTAGCTTATCTTTTATAAATTTCATTCTTCTATTGTTAATCTATACCCACAACTATAACTTTGGAGATTGTGGACATGCAAAATGTGGGGTTGGACACTGCGCAACATAAATAAATTTTGCATGTCTATGATAACATGTTAAATTCAAAGAATTTCTTACACACATCACGATTTAATAGAAATTGGAAGTAGGTATTTAATTTCATATAAGCATAGTGGCCCATTTTTCAACACAAAAAGATGAGTTTACTAGTATCCATGAAAACTATGCAGATGGTTTTTTCTTGGCATAATATCAGTAAATATAAGATTCCTGTTGAAAAATGCGCTACCAGTCGAAATGCCAACAATACAATATTAGTTGCAAATGGCAAAACCCCTTGAGGGTCTACGCAGATGGGGAAGACCGTGTTAACTCCCACACTTTGTCACCAGATGAAGACCCGAGGGGCATAAAAACTCAAACAAAGGTAAACATGTAAAGTGTAACTTCCCTTGTCAACTGAAGGTGCTCCTTTTAAGTTTAGACCAATAAATTCTGATGGCTAAGCTGCAACCAAATGAAAATCATTCGTCTTAACCCGTGAAAGAAATGTTTGTACTGTTTATTTGTATACCCGACTGTAAGCTTAATTTACATTATTTCCCTTATAATACCATCAGAATAGTTTTTTCACCTTTTAATTTTTACTATCAAATTGTTTTCTGTATGCAAAAAACTACATACAGCAATATTTAGATTTCTGCAACTCTTAATATACTTCTCTCAAATAATCTGAAAGCTACATAAGAGCTAACTCTTAGGTTTCTGCATGTTAACTAAACTTCTGAAATTGTAATTTCCTCTTCTGAATATTTGGTTTTATTGTGATTATTAATTTCATTTTCATTTGAGATCTGTGACTGCAACAAGAGTTTTCCTTTAATTCAAATGAAATAAACTTGGCCTTATATTCTAGTTAAACTTTTGCTTTCACTGAACTACTGTGACGTCAATGAAACTTCTGATTGCGAGGATACAATATTAAAGATGGGAACTCGTATAGCAATAGCAATTGAGGAGATCTGGAAGACCACTAATTGAAGGCTCTTAATGTATTTTGTCTCAAACATTCACATCTAGTAAAGAAATATGCCATGAATTGGCGCATCCTAGCTATCTATTTGGAACATCTTTAAGTTCATAAGTTGCAACCCTGTTTGAAAAGCAGCGTCAATCTTTCAATTGACAAGTTTATATCATTTCTTACTAAATATTTTAATAAATGTTCCATGTAAAGAGTGTCTCGCTAAGCAATACTTTTATTTTTCCAGTAGGTCATTGCATATTACAAGACATGATATTCATGCTACACTTATCCAATTGTGTCCTGAATATTTTAGTTATTATTAAAGCCCTCTTCTCGAGCTTCAGCTAGAGTACACATTAGTCATCAACTCTCTGAATTGATTCAGCTAAAGACATCTTTTAAACAGTATTTCTCATTAACACCCTTCTTAATGTTATCTTGACAGATTGTCTTGTTTACATCATTCAGAGAGACAGGCTTAAGAATCAATTGAAATCAATCTCCCAAATGGTTTAAATTACCAAATGTTAATGTAAATTTGAATGCTCGATAATAAATATTGATAAATAAGCTGCTCAAAACATAGATCACGATGACAATGATGATTAATAAAATTTCCCTCTGATCAAAGTCCTGTTGGACCTATAAAACAACAAAAGCATGTCTGAAAATGCCAATTATGGCTTTGTAGATATTGAAAATCAAATGAGTAAACTCTCGTTTATCCTCATAATTAGCATGTTTTGAAGGGTAGTTATACTTTGAAACTATGTCAAGTTGCAAGTCATATCTGTATGAGAAGGACAAGTTAACAAAAAATGATATCCATCTTAAATTTCATTTGTATCACAGTGAGTGATTTTGATGCTCCCAAGGTATTTAGGTTTGTCCACCGGCCAGTTTCATTATGGTGTTTATAACTTTATTCACATTAATTATAAGTATGGTGATGCTTAATTTCTATTTGGCAATGTTTGGAACTCCAGCTTCTTCTTGGCAATTAATTCATAAGTGTTCCATGCCTTTTTTTTAAATGTTATGCAGACATATAAAAGTTTTGCTATGTGTTGGTAGAGGTTATGTTAAGTCTACAAGCACTATGCAACTTTGAAATAAAGAGACCGGAAACAGAATATGGGTGGTGCACACGGCACAAAATAAGACTTTTGCACTTGAACAACAAAATGATAGATAGGGCAATATCCCATTCATTTATACACATGGAATGCCTTATGTGGTTATTTCATATCAGATTCATACTATACAAATGTAGGCCTACATTGAATATATCCCACCAAAAGATGCACCCTACAAAATTGTGAATCCCAAAGGCACACAAAGCTCGTACCTAATTGGGTTCACCATGAGACACCTCAAGGAACACCACATTTTGGTGCTGCATGAGAATAACACCCAAACCCAAAATGCCCTAGGAATCACCCAAAATCGGTGATCTAGCAACCCAACAAGTGGGATTATAAATGTGCAAATATCATAGTATGTGCCAACATGCCCCTTAATTCCAATCTCGGAGGGAAGGAGCTGAATGGAAACCCACAAAACATCTCAAAAAATTCAGATCCTAAAGTACAAAAGAACAAAAATTCCTCCACTCTAAATATCTGATAATCAATCTCTCGAAGTTGATACAACGACGAAATCGTAGAGAATACTCGATCAGTGCTTAAGCACCATCAATGCTCCGTTAAAGAACATTTGAAGCCAATGAGTCCAACCCAATAACTAAGTGCCCTTTTCGCTCCACTTCTTGGAAAGAACAAAGGCGCCAAAGCCTATCACGTCATGGGACATGGTGGGCAATCTCAACTGATAACTTGTGGGAACATATCCTTACCTGGTGGAGAGAAATCCTAAGGTCATACGAACAATGATTGGAGATAGCCAAGACAGATGATGTTTACTTCAACAAACTGCAAAAAATGCTCAAAATAGAAATCCATGTTGGGCTAAGAGGCTAGGAGAAGTCCAACTAACCAGGTTATATTGCCAATATATAATCTCTTTGATGATCCTAAAGTACAAAAGAACAAAAATTCCTTCACTCTAAATATTTGATAATCAATCTCTCGAAGCTGATACAACAACGAAGTCGTAGAGAATACTTGATCAATGCTTAAGCACCATCAATGCTTCGTTAAAGAACATTTGAAGCCAACGAGTCCAACCCAATAACTAAGTGCCCTTTTGGCTCCACTTCCTAGAAAGAACAAAGGCGCCAAAGCCTATCACATCATGGGACATGGTGGGCAATCTCAACTGATAACTTGTGGGAACATATCCTTACCTGGTGGAGGGAAATCCTAAGGTCATACGAACAATGATTGGAGATAGCCAAGACAGATGATGTTTCCTTCAACAAACTGCAAGAAATGCTCAAAATAGAAGCCCATCTTGGGCTAAGAGGCTGGGAGAAGTCCAACTAACCAGGTTGTATTGCCAATATATAATCTCTTTGATGACTTTATCGATTTCACCTTTTGTGGGAAGAAGGTGCGCATGGAGTCAAAGGAGTATTTGAATGGAAAACGTTAGTCCATGGAGATGCCAATAGATTGAAGAAAACAAACCTATCTCGGAATAACCAACATTTTTGTCGACAAATTTAATCCTTTTAGTGCACAAAGGTCTAAAAATGAACATCGCTAATGACCTAATGCCAAACTGCCTAGGACGTGATAAAAGAAACTCTGCACCTGACGTAGACACGCAAACAAGACCTTTCAATATAGAAGACCTTAAAGCTAATATTTGGGACCACACTGCCCAATAATCCACAAAATGATGGTAGAAGCCCACAACAACCCTCAAAACAGAAAATTCAAACAATCAAAGAAGAATGTGCCCCAAATGCTACACATACCATTCTGAATAATGTTGGGGTCCTAGGAATCAACCCCATAATAAAGAATAAAATACACATAACATACATGTAAAGGCAACATTTATGTGTTAAATCCCATAATATCAATAAAAAATCCTATGAGAAATGTCAACCAACAGAATGTTAGAAGAAAAGCAAACATAGCAGAATTATAAAACTAATAGATTTAAGATGCATCCACAACATCATATCTACCAATTTCGCTTAAAAGACCACCATTCCAACAAACAAATTGAACTGAACCTACAAAGTTCAAACAAATCCTTGGGTAAGATTTGTTGTAATATCTAGGGAACAGGTTAACTCTAGCAACAGCTATTCTGGGCGACAAAAAATTAGCATTCACAGTATAACTTACTTTATACAACTCAATAAGAAGACTTTCCAAAGGCATTAAGTCTTCCAAGTGTAATGTCCCCATTTCCGAGCAGATGGCCTAGGAGGCTTTTCATCCATCTTAGCCTTGGTTATGCCCAAGGGGCTAGTGACATTGATGGTTATTGGGTGTGGTTTGTACCTTCATTTCACTTATATGTTATGTTTTGGAGTTGGACACGTACTTTGAGGTGACTTAAGTGAAATAAGGTTGTGAGATGCTCCCCTAAGGTACTTTATGTTATTTTGTCAGTGACTTAAGTGATGGGTGAATATATGGTACTTTATGTTCTAATTTTTCATTGGGGTCACTTAAGTGGACTTTTGGCTTTTAGTGGTGATAAAGTTACTTAAGTTATTTTATTATTATGTGGTTTTGCCCCCAAGGAGGTCGATTAGGGTTCTTTTGGGCCCTTTGTTGCAATGAAAAGTTATAAAAGGAAATGCTTGGGGAAGAAAAGGGCATTCATTCATACACTCACCTATTTTGATATTGCAGCAACTGTTGTTTGCACTTTCTTTGTTTGTGGAGTAAGATTCCACAGGAACCCTAGCTTCGGTGGTGAAAGATCATCCCTAGTTTTGCTACATTGGAGCTTTATTTAGATTTTTGGATCAAATCTGGAGAGTAATCAGAAATTCAGCTTCGAAGTAAGAGGACAACCCTTCTTCATCAAGGGTTTCAGTTCAGATTTGGAACAACTATTTTCTAGGGATCTATCTACTCAATTCCAGATTGGCAGCAGTGTTTTTTTGGGTTTCCAGGTGTCCATTTTCAGATCTAGAGGTTGGGATCATTTCTATATTCACATAGTTATGAATTTTTGAAGTTTTCAGCAGTTTAGGGCTTTCTGAAAATTACTAGCAGTTATATATTACTCGGAAAAATCAAAAAATATTTTTCTAATCTTTGTTTTCACCTTAGCAAGCTCTTTATAAAATTTCGTGTGATTTGGGTAAGTATTTTGCAAGATATCTATAAATTTCAGTTTTCTGCCCTAGTTGGTTCATTTCCAGAAATTTCAGAATATCATTTGCTGCAAATTTTAATTAAATTTTGTCAAATTTCAAGATTATCCCACAAGGTATATTTCAGTATGGCCTTTATAAGGCTTAAAAATTAAATGTCTAAAAATATTGCCAGGAAGCTTCCCAACAATTAGGAACAAGGATGTGACAACCTATAATGATATTATCAAGGGTTTTGCTCCTGCCGTCGTTTCTAGCATCAGTTATCCTAGGACTCATTGAATCAAATGTCTGTTTCTGCAATTTCATGCACTCATACTCATTTGGATTGCATGAGAGTCGAGTAACAAAAAAACATTGCAAACTCCTACACAATAGATCATAGTAGCATTGTGTAACACGACATGGCAAAAGCACAAATGGAATTCAATTACACAGTTTAAAACAGGAAAAACTCTGAAAACCAAAAAACTATGTAACATTTATATAAATAGAGAAAAAAACTGATTTTGTTATTTCATGTCAAATATTGCATAGAGATAAAAATTAATATAGTACATTAAATATTTCAATCACAAAAGATGCATAGGGTTTTAAAAAACTATTTTACCTTTACCCATACTTACCATGTTTAAAAAATTGGGAAGGGGAAAAAAGTTTGGATGCTCGGAATTTTGAAAAGGTTTGATTTGGTTCAGTTCAGAAAATTTAAATATATTTATGTATATATATATGATATTTTTAAAGCCAATCACACATAATAACAATTAAACACATTATCTATGCAGTTTTTCCTTTACATGTTTAGGTTTTTTGTTTTGTTTTTGTTCTAGGTTGAAGTTTTATTAATTTAAACGCTTTAATTTTTTACATAAAAAATACAAAAACTAACTGTTTGACAGAACCAAAAAGTATGGATCGAATGGAATTTTCACCAAGTTCGTAAGAACATGGTAACCATGCTTTTACCTAAGATGGTTTATGTTAAAAAAATAGAAGGGCTAGGCCTAAAATAGTAGGACTTGTCATCATGGACCGCACCCTGCTATTTTAGGGGCAGCCCAATCCTTTTAACCTAAACCCTCATTAAGATTTAAAATCTAACTTTTGAAATAAATCTATCGATCCTATTCAAAGCAAAGCTTTAAAAAACATATACCCTAACCCTAAACTAGAAAAAATCAGTCTGTCTGTGCTCTGTATCAAAAAATCAGTCTATCGGTGCTTTGTATCTTTCTGACTCTTGGGTGTAAAGATGAGCCAAAAAACTTTCAGAACCAATTTTAAAAAAACTCGGGAAACAGCACAGCAAATGTGGTGGGTCACGATTAATCACGAGAGTTAGTTATTAATATTTGGAGGGTAATTGTATATCGTGTATGTAATCTAGTTCCCTTCTGTTTACATAAGCGGCATTGTGTGTGTCTGTCTGTCTGTCTGTCTGTCCGTGTGTATGTGTGTGTGTATGTATGTAATTGGAGCACATGTTGTCGGCATTTTTCAGATAATCCACTTATGTAAGGTGCATGAAATTTCCTCTGTACATACATATTAGGTGAAGCATCAGTAGTAGAAACCATTTGTAAAGGGAAAGGTGCTTACATTAATCCTGAACGCATTGAGAAAATATATCAAGTATTTTAAATTAGATGATACACTTTAGGAAATTTTACCAGTTAAAAATTACTAACTTGAAAACTGTAAGAAGTGATTACTGCCAACATTGACAATATTATCAACCATATCTGCAAAGCACTTTCTGTCTATAATGCAATAGTTCATGTGAGCGGCCCAAGCTAAACATGCTTACCTCTGTTCTTTGCTGCAGTAGTGCCAGTGCTGCTACAAGTGTCTTCGGATTAGGCCTTTCCCGAGGTTCAAATTGTAAGCAACGTGAAGCAATACGCACAAGCTCAGTTCCATCCTCTGGTGAAAATTTTCCTTCTAAGTGGGAATCCATTAACAATGGCATATTTTTCCCCCTTATCAAATCAAGAGCCTAAAATACATACACAATGCTTGAGTATATCACAGGGCTTTTATTGATGCACGTCAATTCTTGCTAGAAGAAAGAAAGCAACATAATTGCTTGCAAGTGGGATGGAAAATGAATCAATGTTGCACGCTTCATTATGCGTGAAATAATGACATTTACTGTAGGGAATACACCCCAAAAAAAGTTTTTTTTTATCATGAAATGAAGACAATCATCACCAGGACATACACTTTTATTTCCAAATATAAGAACTCGCATGATATCTTCAGTGGAAAAAGCAATAATCAGTATCTAGCTACAATGAAGTAAAACAAATGACCAGAGGAGTACAATAAAAGAACAAAGAAAGAATGTCAAATTGGCAGAAGGTTTGCATAATCGGCCAGCTGTAAGATCTTACACTTGACATTCAATGTATAATTATAATTATAAATTGATGTAGCAGAAAATATATAAATAAGCGACCAAAAGAACATCTAATGTCATCTTCATTGTAATGATGCATCACATAGTTTGATCTGAAAGGTCGATGTAATCTATTTCTATCCCAGGTCTTCCAGAAAATTTTGTGTTAATATAACCTGTGAAAGCTTTGTAAATCTAATCAAACATCTCTTTTTTCAGGTGGCGACTAATAATGAGATTCAGAACCTCAAAAAATTATAACAACCAAGCTGGCTTCGATTGACAGATATAATCAAATGTAGCTATAGTACTGTTTTTTCATTGTATCATTCGGGAGACAGAGTGGCAGGCACCATCTCATCTTACTTATGCAATTAATACATTGTGAAGTTCACAACTTATTATGGGTGCAAATTTTATGAAACAAATTAAAGGTGCATGACATGAAATGCCTTGCTCCTCCACAACCCTTGCAATATTAGATTAGCAGCTAAAAGCATATTTTTTCATTAAACTCTAATCATGATACATACTCATGTTTAACATGACAAAGTGACCTGTAATACTTGGTTGTACATAATTGTGAATTAAAAGAAAATAGGGATAATCAAAACAGGTCAATGGGACTCAAAAAGCACAATCAATTATACCAGAGAATCAATTATAGCAGAGAAGTACTAAGGTAGAAAGACCGGAGGATAGGAAAGGTAATTGTTATCCCAAATTCACCCCTCGAGGTAAATTGGATAACTCACATGATTTCTTCAGGCTGAGCAAGTAGAACTGGCTCGAGGGTAAAAAATTCAGGTTTTAGAGCTCCCTTTGGCTCTTTTCTAACCCCCCATCCAAGGAAAAAATTCAAGGAGTCAAACAAAATTGAAAAAATCCAAAAATTTGGCCTGTGCTAGTATATTGCAGCAAAGTCGGATATTTTTGTCCCAGACGGTCTGCGGGATGTCAGGACAGTCGGGACCCGAAAAGCCGAAATGGCTGCAGAGAGAAGGAATCGACAAAATCGGAAGTTTTTGTCCCGTGCAGTCCGCGGGACAGTTGGGACACTGGGACGCTCAGGACCCGCATGGCCGAAATCGTCAATTTACAAAGGGTGCGGATAAGTCGGACAAAATTGTCCCAGGCGATCCGCAGGACGCCGGGAAAC
The DNA here is from genome assembly GCA_019776745.2 of Taxus chinensis. Lineage (NCBI taxonomy): Eukaryota > Viridiplantae > Streptophyta > Pinopsida > Cupressales > Taxaceae > Taxus > Taxus chinensis. The sequence continues at coordinate 543,735,284 of CM034151.1, read as the reverse complement.
GCATAGCCGAAATCGCCGATTTGCAAAGGAAAGAGACATGCAGAGGAAGCGGAGGTCAATGGCCCTCACGGTCCGGTCAACGTTGGGACATGCGGGACATCAAAGGCCGAAACCGCCACACAAAGAGGGAATCGGCAAAAGCGGAGGTTTTCAACCCAAGTTGCACAAGGGACATCCGGGACACCAAGACCCGATTTCACCAAAATAGCCGCATACAAAGGAAAACTCAATGTCTGACCCTCCCGAACTTCAAACGGCCATAACTTTTGACTCAGAGCTCCGATTTTCACAAACTTTGACTTTCTGGAACGGGCACGACGTCCTCTATGCTATAGAAACTGGATTTCTTAATTTTGATGAGGGTAGATATATAAAAATAAAAGAAACATATTCAGCTCTAGTAAAGTAATTGCTCAGTCCCGTTAAATGACAGAAATGCCTGGCAGACCTAAAATAGCTGCCCGCACTCAGAAGGCTATAACTTTTGTGTTTTTCAACGAAAACGCAAAAAATTGGTACCGTTGGAATCGTGGTTCCGAGCCCGATGCACATAAATCAATAAATCCGGAATTTGATGAAGAATCGATGGAGATTTTGCAGAAAATGTGCCCAGGTTCTGAACAGTGTTTTATTTGGTAGTTGGGATGCATTCAATGAATGGGCTGACATTTCTCACTGCTGCAAGTTAAGGAACAGTATGGGGGGCCTTTTGCAAGCAACAGAACATCATTTCACTCCATTTACTACCTTTTACAAGTGGTTGAAGGACAGATTTCGGGATTTTCATTTTCCCTTTCTCTCTCTCTCCTCAGATTTCTATAAATTGGAGTATTGGGCTCATTGTAAAGGGAGATAGTTTTGAGTAGCAAAAATCTGTCAAATTTGTTTTGTGAAACCAATGTGCTGCAGGTCCTTGTAGTGGACTCCTTGCATGGTGATCCAAGCCCTTGTTTTGTAATAGGTTGAACTATGCATATCAATGAAAGCAATAAATACAGGTTTGTGGATTTCTCTTCCCCTGTTGTGTTTGTTTGCATTCCTCTTGCCCCTTCAATCTCATTGCATATATATTGTGTCTATCTTATGTTGTTGCAGGGATTCATTATCATTGTGTCTGCATGAAATATTGTTGTGAATGCAGTTGCTAAATTGTGGAGAACTATTATCACCCCTTCTAGTATGCATTTTGCTTCTACTTTTCACACATTGGAAGACTATTCTCACACTCTTTTTCTGGTGTATCACCGCTTTAGTGTAGGCTTTGTTTTCATGCACTCTCTCTCCCTAGTCCCTTGGAAGGTTAGAATAGGATAGATAATTTTGCTTGCATTAGGGTAGATTGTGGCAGGTAGTTTAGGAGCAAGAACCAGCGTTCTCTGGAGGTCTATCTCAAGTAGCAAGTCCCACAACTTGGAGATAGTACCCATGTTATCCAATCACACCACGAGCTCAAGCACACACACTTGTGCAAACCATAGGCTGCAGTGATTCGGTGATAACAATAACTAAACACAATTTGCAGAAAAAGGTCAACAAAGCAAGTGATTAAACCCCAAGCCATAAGAGTGCAATTTGCAACATTAGGTGTACAAAGCAAATGGTTAAACCCTGAACCATAAGAGAAAGTACATGTATAACTAGAGAATATCGAAAAATGACTCTAGTCACTGCACAAATCTATGCAACCACTTGATTAGTTTAGCACGAATATCTTGTAAAACAATACAATGTCTGCCAAGGAGTCTGGGAAAATGATCAAGCAATCAATCAACTTCTACCATCACCACCAATTGCCCTATATAGAATTTGACAGCACTATGATCCTCTTGGATCGTTCCTTGACGTGCTCGTGTACAAAGAGATCCCACATATACTTGAAATCCCTCGTGAGCTCGTCTTCTATTTGCTAATTAGTTTCAACTTCTTCTTGGATTGGCTGTCCTATTTACTTTGCCATCACTTATGTGTCATCAATAGTATTATCAACTGACATTTACAAAGGCCTACAATGCCAAAAAGTTTGTTACACAAACTACACTACCAAACGAATATCAATTGCAAAGTAGTAAATATACACCATAGTATAGAAGAACATAAGAGTAACAACAGCTTTATTTCATAGGTAGTGCTCAATACAAGTATTCGGTACAAGGAGCATGTGTCACACAATGCCCTTCCTCTGGCGTACATCATTCTTACAATACTCCATAAAGTCAACAATACAATCATTAATAACATAACAATGTCGGCTGCCAAAACAGTGATGTTTCACGGGGGCACATCCCCTAGATTTTGGTGATGTCCAAAATGTTTCGAGGACTTGGAGAGTACATCCCTAACAAAATTAATTATTTATAAAAATCTAATGCTTTTACTTTAAAATAGAACCTCCCCCCCAAAAAAGCTGTTATTTTTAACAAAAACATTGAAGCCTAATCCCAAAAGTATCCTAAAAACATTAAATAAAGCTTAAACTGCTAAATTTCATTAAATCGAGTCAAAATATTTAAATAAACAGATAAATTTTGTTGAATCAAATCAAAATATTTAAATATTAATTTTTATAAATTATTTTTATAGTTGCCCCCCCTCCCCCCGCCATTCCCAAAATCTTGGAAAATCTACAATATCCCCCTTTAAATATGTCAAGGTCCCTTCTGACACAACCCAAACACAACAAGATAGAAAAATGAGATTGAAGAGCACAAACAAAAGATAATGCTGACGGAGTTCTTGTTGATGTAGAGATTGTTGCCACAAAAACTTCTAGAATCCCTTCTATGTTGAGGAAAAACGGAAAGAAATAAAAAAAGACTTGTGAGATCAGATTGTTATAGAAGTGACCCCCAATTAAATTTTTTTCACACAAACTCCATAGTTGTTTGATTGTACCGAATACATTGGCAAAGTCACTTGACTGTTAAACCAAATGACCTATAGCTTCATGGCCCTACAAAGAAGGAAATAAACATCTGCAAAGAAGGGAATACAGCTCACCCAAGAAGGGGAGCCGTGCATTGTAGAAAGGGCAGGGTCATACAGTTAGTGTCATACTGTGGTCAACTTCAACGTACAGCAGATGTGCTATCGGTTGGACGCATAGTGTAGAATTCTATGGCAAACTAAAGTGTGTACAGCGGATGAACAGAACCATACATCAAAGACTTAACATGAAGTACAGTGGGTTGTTGGGCAGCATATGGTGGAAAACAGGGTGTATAGAGGCATAGAATGGGAAGGAAACATATGCCGGGATGTAACTTGCATGTGGGCATATAGCCCTGAAATACAGCAAGGAGAAGCCTATTGGGACATACATTGGTACTGTCTTTTGCTTGGGTGTACAGTGACGCTAGAAGATGGCCGTACTATGAGGGGGCTCGCAATTTTTTATTTTCTTTTTTCCACATTCACTTTTAATTTCACCTCTACCTTTATATTTGGCCCTTATATTTTTTTTAAATCAATATGTAAAACTTCATTAACCATGCTATCTTTTTCTAACAATAACTATACTCCTCTTTTTGTCCGGTGGGTCCCTTGAGTACTTTGTCATCTGTACACAAAAGCTCAATATCAATGATATTAATATTTTACATTGTCAATGCATACAATTTTAATTTGGACCGATTCACTTCATCTTTACACCCGTGTCCTCCAAATTTGCCACTCACTCTGCACAATTATTCATAATTTGGTGGCTTTTAAATGGCCACGGCCATTATACTTTTAATTTTTCCAGCTGTACTTCCCATCGACCATTAATTTTTAATACACACCCCAGAATTGACATTCTTGTACCTCAATTATTTATCATGCCCATGCTTCCTTCATCTTTAACACAAGTGCCCTCGATTTCAAATTCATGCACCGCAAGTACCGGTCGCAGAGACACTTCATTTGTGTCAATATAGCCTCATTTAGCCGATGTTCCATGATTCCATCATCCCAGGAAATCATCTTTGCATCCAACCGTACTTAAGAAATAAGTCATGCTTCAAGAGGTCGTACTTCACCGTCCATTACAATATTATCCATAGACCCTAAGTTCATGCTCATTGTAGGCGGCTCTATGAACTTTGTATTGGTTACACTTTCAAAATGGTGGGTCGTCGTATAATCGAAGTTTGCATCCCTAACGTTATATTATGTGAACTCAAGTGAGTAAGCAAACATTGACGGTTCGGTAGGGGTTGGCTTGGCCATATCCTATTTTGGTCATCTCTTTACAAGCCTTCTTCTTAATCTCCATTATTTCAATACTATTGCAATCAGGATGGAACTCCTCAATCTTCCATTTGCCAATAGAATAGACCAAGAGTGAATTCTTCTCATCTTTGGAGCATAACTGTAACTCTAATATGCCTTCATCATTCAGCTCTATGCTACCTCGGTTTCAACCTTTCAAGCAATAATGCCTTGGTAGTTTGAGTTAATATACTTTTGAAGAGTATATGGAAAAAGGTGAGTAGACCTACACAAGATGAAAAATTCCAAGATGGGGCCTTACAAAAACCATTGACAATTTGCACAAAAGTGGCAAGTACGATGATGAGCCCAAATGACAAATGGCTCATAGAACTGAAACTTGTCTTCAAGCTTGTCTTCTAAATGTCACAAGTTTCCATGTGCACTTGAGATAACTAGAAGCCAAATCAAGTTTCAACATCCACCTCAACCTCCACAATCATTATCCTTCGTAGTTTAGTGACTTAGTCGATTGTCTTGAAGTATGCCTCTAGATAATGAATCCAAGCATCCAATTGGTCCTCATAGAATGAGTCGTCAAAATGGCGAATGCACCTTAATTACCAACTTGAAATTAGCAGAGAATTAGAATGATGTTTGGAAAAGACATGTCCTATAGTTAATGACCATATGTTCTTGACATGGGCTTTCCATTTGCTATATAAGTTTGAGTTGAAATTCATTTGTGTGTCACCGTTAGTCATGCAGCAAGACTAATTCTAGACTTTGGGTGGCTTATGAACTACTTTTGACTGTCCATTATGGTTTTTGTATCTTAAAAAAGAAACACAAGAGATAAAGCATGAAAAGATGCCAAGAAACATACATGCATACATGCATACATACATAATGTATGTGTTATGTATGTATGTATATCTATGTGTGTGTGTGCGCACATCATGAAGATGATGACGACGACGACTTTTTGCATCCTTTAGACTAAAGCAGTCGATAAGACCTTTCAAAAGTGTATTTAGTCGTTTAAAAGACTATTTCCATAGGAGTATGGTTTTAGAATAAATTCTCCAAGCTTTGTTTGATTTTCTTGCTTTACCATTTAAACTAGGTTATGAATGCAAATATATGTGTAATTATGCCTAATATAGTCAAATACTGGGCGGGTTAAAATAAATGTATTTCATCTTTAATACATTCAAGTTACACATCCTACAGATTCTTTGTTTCCAAAGTTTCTTTTGTTCATCAACAAGTCTCACTATGCAGTCCATGTGAGTTGGTTCAATATCTGTGTAATTATGCCTAATATAGTCAAATACTTGGCAGGTTAACATAAATGTATTTCACCTTTAATTCATTCAAGTTACACATCCTACAGATTTTTTGTTCCCAAAGTTTCTTTTGTTCATCAACGAGTCCCACTATGTAGTTCACGTGAATTGGTTCTTGGTTTTGCAATCATGATTTTCCTTTCGAGACGGGGTATCTTGGGCGGTCAGGTAGGATATTCTAGTTTGCAGCTGAAGATTTTTTTTAATTTTTATAATATACCAAAGTTTATCCTTGTCTTTGACTTTGCTTCTCTCCGGAGGTTGTCAGTAATTTTAGTATGAATGTATAGTTTTAGATTGTTCAAGCATGTAAGTAAAGGATCATCACAAATGTCCCACTGCTTCAGCCATTTATCCAAGTCGTTTTGCCAACCTTTTTTTAAGTCAACAGTGGTCATTACCCTTTTTCTAATTTTACCCCATTATTCCTTCTCTTGTCTAGGATGTGTTAAGGAACTGATTAGGGAATACTCTATCCCTTCCTTTATTAAGGAAATGTCTTTAACCATTAAAATCAGCTCAATCAAAAGTACAATAAAGTTTCTCCATCCAAGATTAAATGCATTTCCAAAGATCAAATATACATAAGTGCATCCAAGAGAGATAATTTTAACATCTTCCCCGTTTACTTCTAACATATTTATTTTACTATAACATGATTTCGTGCATTGTGCATAAGCATGGAAAATAATGAGACACCAATTCTGGCTATTTGTTTTGCAGTTGGAAGCACCCAAGTAAAAGAAATTGTGGTCAAATGATCTCAACCATAAATGTTTGATGTGTTTCCAGGACATATTCCATTCAAATGACCATAAATGATAGTTCTTTCAGAGATAACCTAAAGCTACCTCTCCCATTCTCATTTCTATAAAAATAAGTGCACTAGTATGCAAGACAATTGTCCTACTTTCTAGAAATTCTACCAAATACAATGCAAATACTAAGTCAATCAAAAATGATAATTTTGGGCCAACTGACCGTTGTTTCTTAAGTATAATTTCCCTACATTTAGCAGCACAAACGTATTGCAAATATATGCAAGGAAATACAAAGGGGTAACGTAGTAATCTAGTGTAAATTTTACACAACTCGCTATTTTTACTCCTGTTTGTTCAGGTTTATTATTTCAGTTGACACTTCAATTTCATTGGAAGAGAGGAAAGGTGAAATTTTTTGAGTAACTATCCCTCTTCAAAAAACTGTCTTTCAAGCCTCTCTTTAGAAGAAAAAAAAATCATGTAGCCAAAGTGAGCAGATGGACAAATTTTCTGAACTGAGAAAAATATGCATATAGAATAAGCATAAAGAATAATTACATGGCTTGGAGGAATGTGCTTTCCACTTAAAAGGTCCAAAAGAACCGTGCCATAGCTGTAACTGACGCTCTCAGGTGTGACTCTTCCTGCAAAAATCATGTGCACAACTCAAATTAGCATAAGAGAAATTTGTAATACAAACTACAAATGAAAAGTGCAATTGTATCATAATGTTTCTTCAGAAGAGAAGTGGAAAATCAATGCAAACAAAAACTAAATGCAATTGCAAACATACCAAAACATTTTAGTATGATAATAAGAAAAACCTGACCCTTTGATAGCTGAGAACCCAAGAAGTGCAAGATATTACAAGCATAAAATTAAAAAAACTTGACTAAACCCAGACATTTTGTTTAGTTTCAAAAAGAAGTAAGAATTTCATGCCGAGAAAGAAAAGTTCAACAAGGCTGAAATAATTATAGCATTTTCAGGTTCCAAACTGCAAAAATGCCATGCTAACCATACCCATAAGATTCAGCAATTACTGCACTTGATCAAAGCCCCAAATTTCAAAATGTTTGCAAGAGAAAGTGACAATCAAAATGTCATAACTAAAAAGGAGATTTAACAAATTTTGAGCATGTTTAGGTTTTAAAATAAGTTGCATGCAATATGGAATCAGTACAGTTTCCTAAATGGAGAGACCATTGGAAACATGAGCCCCCAAACCCCCTGAAAACACAGAAACTAAACAGGAAATGACTAAACAAAAAAATATTTTAGAAATATATATATTCGGATAAGCACAAGTTCGCCTCTTGATAAACATCAAAAACGAGAGGTCTCGGGTCTCTCGGGCATGCATTTTTTAGATCTTTGTTCCACCTGTGACTAAATGATCGATCCCTAGGACCTGAGGATACACCATGCATTCAGTCCACATGGAACCATTGAAATGCCACTCTCAAATCGTGCAAATAGCCACTTCTCCCATCCTTGAGCTCGAGTCTTCATGAGTCCTAGAACTTTTTGAGACTCGCATATCCTTTGTTTGACATTGAATGGCGTGAACACTTTCGAGTTGCGTGTGACAAGCATTTCAAGTTTGATTTAGGTAAGCCTTTGGAAACACAAGGGCAGCATGGATTGGTCGTAACGTGAGTCCTCGTCATGTCTAATCATGGTCATCTCGTTGTGAGTCAACCTCTGTCCCATTGAAATCTTTGCTAGTGTGAAATTATACATAAGGGGACCGCGTCGGCTGTGAAGTGAACCTCAATCTCCCCATCAAATCTCGAAACTCTACGAGTTCTCGAGCCTAAAATGTTCCTTTTTCTTTGATCCTTCTTCGTGAAATCCCTAAGAACATGTGGCTTCGAGGAGGAATATGATTTGATCCCTATGTCTTGGGATTTTGGCATCTTGGTACTTTGGAGTTCTCGGCCTTGTTTGATCTTTGCTTTGTGAATGCTTCGAGATGACGAGAACACACATACTTGATCAAGGTTTTGGGGTTTCGGGATCACTCGGGGAAATCTTCGTGCCACATGATTTTCTTGGGCTTGGGATAGGATTTTTTTGCCAAGGCTTTAACGAACTTACTCCGAACACAGATAAAGTGAGCTCATGTGTCCACTTTTAACTTGCGAAAAAGTTGTATTATGGTGAAGTTAAATCTGAAAGTTTGGAAATGATGGAAAATGCAAAGGACATACCATCATTTAGCACATCTCAAGCCCGTTTTGACTCCAAAGCAGTGTCCTAGAACTCTTAGCAGTTTTGCATTACCTTTTGCTAACAAATTCAAACATAATCAAGACATTAAATCAAACCAATTGAAAGCACGAATGGTGATCAAACCACAACCAGTGAAATCAATAGCAGTTTCATCAGTCGTGATTGGACATAACCTGCAAAACCAGAGACTTTTGCAAACATGTCAAAGAGTTTTAAAAAACCAAATTTTAATATCTGATGAAAAAAGGGGGCTCCATTCCTTTGTCGAAAAGGTCAATGGGGGTGTGTTGGTCACAACACAATCCTCGTAACAAACCCTTCCAACTTTCCGAAATACCTGTAATGTCCCATTTTCCTGCAACCAAACGGCCTAAGGGCCAAGTCGAGTCCAAGCCGTGGCTCAGACCCAAGGAGTTGTGGACGTTGGGAGCTATGGGGAGGGGGCCACGTGGTTCTAATAGTCTAAAATATATAAAGCACTTGAGGGTCACTTATATGGACTTAATGGCGACTTAAATCAAGGATGGAAAAGGCCCAACTATAAATTGTCATCCATCCTATTTTAAAAGGCCACTTGCCATAGAATGGGGAATGCGTACATAGAAAGGTCTAAATGGGGCTCATTTTGCCTCGGGGATGTCCCCTAAGAAAATGAGACTTGCAGGAGAAAGGAAAGGAACTTTTTGTCATATAGGCATTTAATATGCCTCCTTCACGTGCAACTGCTACTGCATAGTGCATCTACAGCTTGTGGAGTCAAATCCCATAGGGTACCCTAGCTTCGGTGGTGAGAGACTCTGTCTTCTTTATAAGCTAGCAAGGCGATTCTTCAGTAGTGAGAGATTCCATACCCTAGTCTGATCATTTTGGAGCAGCTTTCAGGGTCTGTGTGGCTTGTAGACATTATGCAGATTCTTTACGATGTGCAACTGATGTTTGCAGAGTTTTGGGGGCATTGTAGAGAAGATAGATCAGACGGGAACTCCTAGATTCTGATGGTCACGAGCAGCCATCCCTGGGCTGGGCATGGCATTCTTCGGTAGTGAGAGATCTACCCTAGCATGTCAATTTTCCGACCCCAATTGATGCCCTAAATGTGCTGAGGCGACTTGCAACCTTTATTTGGGGCAAAATTCCAGTCGGTTTCGTTGTCAGATCTGAAGGTGAAAACTATTATTTGGAATATTATTCTGTCATATGTTATTGTGGCCAAAGACCCTTATTTTCAGCTCATTTGTACTTCTCTAGCAGAAGATAATGAACTTTAGAAAGTTTTCCAACAGTCTAGGGCACGCTATGCTAAATTTCTGGCAACAGTTCTAATTATGTCGTAAAATTTCAAAAAACAATTTTATAATATGTCCTCTATAATAATATCAAGCTCTCATTTAAATTTTCAAGTAGATTCGAGCAAGATATCTTGGGAGATATTGATTATTATTCTAGTTGGTTGTCCTTACTGTAAATATCTGCATAAATCAGTTTTCTGTTCGGCTACAATTTGTCTGTATTTTGCATATTTAAAGTTGGGATTGCATAAAATCCGTTTAAGGGTAAAATAATGTCCATAAGCGATATTTCAAATGGTATCAGAGCTGTTGTTCCTCCAGCCTGTGTGGGTTAAATATGGTAGTTTGGAAAGATCTCAGTGTGGGTTTTATGAAGGAAATGTTCACCAACATGGTGAAGCAACCGGAAGCCACTAACCTTTATTTGAGTCAGCTCACTCAGAATTTGAATCAAAGCAAATCTTGGGACAATAAGGAAGAATGGTGAGAACAATAATAAAGGGCACCCAATAGAGGTGATTGATGAGGATTCTTGTTGGAGGAAATACCAATCTTTGAGTAAGGATTTCAGAGATAATATGTCATTTTCTAGATTATTGCATGATGAAAATTGGCAGCAAGCCCAAGCGAGATCATCATATGCCGGGTACCTAAATTACAAAAGAACTCATTTGTAGAAGAAGAAGCTTCTAGAGACAAAAGGGTATGATTTCCATTGAGAAAAATAATTGCATTAGTGAAACTTTGCTTGTTAGAGAAATTATTCCAGCTCAGGAGAAGAAATTTGTATATGCAAACAAGGAGGATGTAATGGAAACTCTTAAAAAGTGTGAGGAATGGAATAAAAGAGCTAGCGCTGCTAGGTTGATAGCGACTCAAGCAAGACAACACTTACAAGAGTTCAAGGAAAAGATGAGGGCAAATGATGCAAGGAAGTCTACACACACGAAAAATGTCTTTATAGAGCAACTTGCACATGAGGAGCCTCACATGGACACTTCTGTGAAATTCGCAACCTGCTGTAATTTCCAAACCAGCAACTTTTGATCAGCTTTCAGATACTTTCAATGGGCACTCAGGCAACAATGTTGGGGGCAACTCAACATATGTCTATCTTGAATACATAGAGGACATTGATGGCATTGAAAGGTATGAACAACATAATAATGTGTCTTATTTACTGCTGCCTATTCCAATTTATTTCCATCATGAGATGCATGGTATGGTAGATGATGAAGTCTTCATTATGGAGTTTGTTGAACCATTGTTCCAAGTATATGTATGTGAGCATCTTGTGGATGATATATGGTGGCAAGTTTTAGTTCACTTGACAGGAACAGGTGCCAGGCTTACGGATCACTTCAACATGTTTTGTCTCTTGTGCATGACACTTGGACAAAACAAGATCAGAATTGCTTGAGGGAAAGCAATTTTGGGAAGGGAGGATTGTAATATCCCCTTCCCATTTGAAGACCTTTAGCCTATTTTGTCAACCCGACGGCCAAAGGAAAAATATAAGGGTGGCTTAAGTTATATTTAATTATTATAAAGTGCCATTAATAAAAGAAAAAAATATATAAAGCACTTATAATAATTTATATGACTTAATAATTATTAAATCAAGGATGGAAAAGGCCCAAATATAAATTGTTATCCATCCTAGGTGAAAAGGTGACTTGCCTTAGAAGGGGGAATGGGAACATAGAAAGGATAAATGCCCATTTTACTATGTATTTCCCCTAAAAAAATGCGACTTGCATTAGGAGGGAAAAAGTTGTTGGAAAAGGCATTTAATATGGGAAAATATTAAATGCTTGCATAGGGAAAATCCTTGGGAATTAATTGGATATTGTAGAGGTTGTTTTGGGTCTCTTCTTCCTTTATAAGGAGAAGTCGACTTGAAGGGAAAAATTCCATACCATTTGATATTTTTTAATTTGTGTCTTAAACTTGTAGCTTATGCATATTCTTTCATGTGCGACTGCTGTTTGCAAATATCCAGCTTGTGGAGTAAGATCCCACGGGAACCCTAGCTTCGGTGGTGAAAGATCCATCCCTAGCTAGCAGGGCATTCTTCGGTAGTGAGAGATCTACCCTAGCTTGTCAATTTTGGAGCTGAATTGATGCCCTAAATGTGCTGGGCGACCTACTTTTTAGGGAAAAATTAGGGTTTCGTATTTGTTGTGCGAAAACTATTTTTGGAATATTATTCTTCATATTTTTGTGGCCCAAGATCCAAAGTTTCAGCTCATTTGGACTTCTCTAGCAAAAGATATTAATTTTAGAAGTTTTCAGTTGTTTAGGGCACGCTGTAAATTTCTGGCAGCATTCTGTTATTCGAAAAATTCCAAAAACAATTCTATAATATTTGTTATTGTATTAGCAAGCTCCATTTAAAATTTCAAGAGATTTGAGCAAGTATTTTTGGAGTTATTCATTATTTTCTGTTCGCTGCCCTAGATTTAATTTTCTGCAAAAATCAGTTTTCAATTCGGCTGCAATTTGTCTGTATTTTGCATATTTAAAGTTGGGATTGCCTAAAATCCGTTTAGGGGTAAAATAATGTCCATTGGGGACATTACATACCCGCACACAACTAGCCACATCTTGGCAGTTAGAGCCATCGTCAACAAAGAAAATGTAATTACACAAGTAAAAGTTATAATTCCTAACTAGTATTTTGAAAAACTTTCAATATTATACCCAGACATTTGTCATTCTACATTCATTACAATTTGGATATCCAATAAGAAATAATTGCTATGGGATTTATTTATATGTAAAAGGTTTGTTGGAAAGGTCCAAACCCTTCCACAACATACCAATGATATCCATAGCAGTAGCACCATTCAAGTCAAGGAATGGTGACCATTCTCACCAGCACCATAGTTTAGATGCCACCATGGGGAAAATTGAAATAATAGACTTGATATGGCCTAAAAGGAATCCTAAGAAATTGTTACCCACACTTGCATATCAATGTAACCAGGTTTGCGGAAGTGGATGTATGAAGGATACGGGTAAATAGCACCCAGTATTTGACCTCCAAAACATGGGTATGTGTGTAAAATGTATATCAGTGATTGTGAAAATAATGGAAAATTCAAAGTAATTGTAGCACGGACAGTGTATATTGAACAATGAAAACATTAGAAGTTAGACCAATAGCCACTAGAATCATGAATCGAATTTTAGATTGACCAGTCTTTCGAACATCAAATCTAAAGACATGGCATCCAGTTTTTGTTTTAAACGTATGGGTGTGGCAATCCATCCATTTTCTTATTTAAAAATCCTCATCCATGACTTGAAGCAGTAAAGTACTAAAGATATGGGTGTGGCAATCCAATGAGTCATGAGAGTGAAATTTGGGAGAAGATTAAAACAGTTGTAGGAAGCATAATAGGTACTAAATGCAATTTGCACAAATATTAGTATCAAGTAACCCAATTAATTATGCTGCTGGACAATTCTACTCAATTAATTATTATGAGTTTATTTTGAAGGGAATCTTCTTTTGGTGATAAGTGTTTGATCATATATATAAGAATAAATCTGAAATAATGAAATATCCATCCTTGGAGATCAATGGTTCTTATTTGCTTTCATATTGCTATCTGTTTATTGCTTTTATTTAGTGATATAAATCTGTTATATACAGAAACATCTCATAAACTGTAAGAAGACAATTCAAACCTGATGCACACCATCATTGCTGAACCTGACATAGCAGGGTGGGAGTGTTTGATGTCAGTGTATGTAGGCAGAAATTTTGAATGTTAAGAGTAGTGATTCAACCCCACAGCAAGTAAGAGGATAAGTTACAAACAGCAGAAAGTTTGAGTGAGAAGATATGCAAGGTTGTGGAGGAAGAATCGTGCATTTCATATAAATGTCTGTCAAATCCTAATCCGGAGACTGAAATAAATAAATTATTTACATAACTTGGACGAATTGAAGTGTCGTGAGGACTGTTTAAAGCATTAGAAGAGACCTTGGTTGATACAAACGATGCAAGACTGAGAGTCTTTAACCAAAAAAGAAATAAGAAGTCAATTGGAGCAGTTCACTGTCCACAAAATTGAAAAACAATAGAATTTAGTTCTAGAACTTTAAAAAGAAAAGGGGTGGAATCAAACCCATTCATGATTTCAAAACAAGTAAAATATTTTGTGGCAAAACAAATTGGGAAAAAAATTCATAGTTGCCAAGGGACAGGTACAGTCATTTTTTGGAAAAAATAGGAAACAGGTATTCAGAGACTCTATGTAAGTATGTACATACTACATATATATATATATATATATATATATATATATATATATATATATATATATATATATGTATGTATGTATGTATGTATACATGTACACACATAACGGGAAAAAAAATTCATAGTTGCCAAAGGACAGGTACACGTATCAGAATATCATTTTTTGGAAAAAATAGAAAACGGGTATTCAGAGACTCTATGTATGTATGTATGTATCTACACACACACACACACACACATATACATATTCATGTATATATGTATGTAGTATGTAACATACATACTTAAATATGTATGTGTATATATACATGTACATACATACATATAGATACATATGTATATGTATAAATGCTAAGTCACAAGGTTCGGCGAATTTTTCACCAAAAACTCGAAATTCGTTGAACTTGTCACATGCCCCGAAATGTTCATTGAAATTGGTGCAATTCACCTTGGGTAAAACCACCCAAAAAATGCAGGACAATCAGAGCAGGAAAAAAAACATGGGGAAGAGTCCAAGCTGGTCCTTATAAACCCTACTTCCGCTCTGCTATATACATCAAATATTTTTTCTTTGTCTAGTCGAAACATATCAGATTTGTGAGTGTTTTTACCAGAAGATTCAGTCACCACCCTGGTATTGGTGTTGAAACTCCGAACAGCATGCATCAAAGGTAGACATTGGCGTTGTGGGCATTTGCATAGACCTCACAAGAGTGAGAGCACAGTCACGCCACCGTGGGAGTCACCAAGCCCAATGTCGTGGGCATAATAGAGAGGGAGGGCATAGCCATAGTTCGCATACACGTATTCGGCAAATATTTGGAAAACCAAAAAAAAATTGACTCAGCAAGACTGGTGAATATTCGGCAATACTCGGCAACTTAAAAAAATACGCAAATTTCTTTTAAAAATATAAATTTATGCAAAATATAGCTACAAAAGGTATTAAATTAGTCTGTAAAATGTTGGGTTAGTGTTATCTATTAGATTTGAATAAAAATACAAACAAATCGCATTTTCATGTGAATACAACAGCCAGCTGATAAGTGTTATGAATTTATGATGATTGTCATTACTCATTGAAAGTTGTAACAACCATTCTCGGATTGAGTACACAGTTGGAAACTTCAGTTCAGTTAATTGTTTTTAATAAAGATATGGCAACAATAAAAATTTAGTCTTCTCTTTAGCTGCTGAACGCTGATGTTGGTTTTTTACCTTTAACTGTTTCTCTCTAAAATTTGTATCTCTTGCAGTCTGCGGCCTAGGCATTAAAGCCTGCTCCACTCTTAATCGTCTTCAAGTTTGCTCTGTTTGAGTAGCGAAATACTACTCTGCCTTCTCAACAGACTTGACAAATATAATCTGCGTAATTCTATACACACGTTTTTTTAATAAAATGATGTAGAGAAGGTTGCAGCAATAGAAATGATTATGGGATACTAAGGCAGGAAGGGAGAGATAGGTCAAGTTAAAACTAGACAATCATCTGCAAAGCAAAACAATTCTATGATAGAGACATAGATAAACCCAAAATAGAGGTAAAGTAGATCATTTTGTAAGTGCCACAAATGCCTTACCAACCATTTTGTAAGCTTTTGGGTCAAATTCACCTAGTTTTGGCAAATATTCGCGAATATTCAGAGTCTTGAGGGTGTACGACAAGTTTTTGGGCCAAATTCGCTGAGTTTTGGCGAATATTCATGAATATTCATAGTTTTCTGAGTGGCGAGTTCTCTGGGCGAATATTCGCCCCACCAAAATCTAGCGAGTACTCTTCGAATAGGCATACTATGGGCATAGCAATGTCGTTGTGGGAGTCTCCATCCTTCACATTCTGGCCAAAGCCTTCCTCCAGTGTCCAAGTAAGAGCAATGTTTCTAATTTTAGCCTTTAGGTTTCAACGCAATTTAGAATTAGGTTTTGTTTCATTTCTTAGTTTACAATTTTTATTTTCATTATTTTAATTTTAGGTTTCAACGCATTTTAATTTTATGTTATTTTTTAGTTTATAACATTTATTTTTTCTTAGGTTTTAAAAACGTTTTAAACGTCTTTTATCTATCTTTGTAAAGTGTTTTACTTTTTTATTTTATTTGTTTTAAACTTTTATTTGAACTTTTATGATTAATTTTTTTATTAAATTTATTTTTTAAATCTAATGCAAGAGTTTTTATTTAGTTTTTTATATATACTTTTAAATCATATTTGAAATTTCTTTATAATGTTTTTTATTTTTTTATTTTATTCATTATTTTGTTTTAATTTTAATTTTTAAATTTAATATCTTATAATACGTTTTTCAAATATAACTTTTATGATTTGTTTTTTACCATTTTAATTATTTTAAATTTAATTTTTTATTTATCAATACAATTTGCATTAACTTAATTTTTTATTATTTAACAATGAATAATAAATGTGTTAACTTAATTTTTAAAATTTAATAATAGATTAAAAAAATTAGTTATTTATATTGAATCCAAAATTTGCCTAGGGAACGATCCCGTCCTCATCCCTTATTAATAAATATCTCATGGATTGGAACCTTGGTGGATGGCTAGGCAACACCTTTTACACCATCATATGCACCGTTGGACCACAACCCATTCGATAATAATTTAGTATTTTTATGTTGTTTTTTTTTTAATTTGGAAGTTAATTTTTTTAATATTAGATATAATTTTACTATTTTTAATTTTAAACAATAGTTAAAACTTAAATTTATTAGATATCAATCTTATTTTTATAGTTTTAGATGTTATGATTAGATATTAAGTTGTTTTTAGATTTATTTCAATGTCTTTTTTGTTATTTGTTTTTGTTTGCTTTTATTTTTAATATATAAAAAATATTTAAATTATATTAAAAAATTACTTTTATTGTTAATTTCTTAAATTTTTAAACATATATTCTATCTTTATTTTCATTCTAAGTGTGCTTTAATTTTATGATATTACTTTTATAGGTGATTTCAGGGCTCCTCAAAAATTGAAAGATAAGGGATGGAAGCATGTCACACGCACAGGGGCCGGAAATGAAATCAAATGTTATGCAACATAGTTTTATTGGCAGTATAACTAGGGCAGTGGACCACCTTCTTGGAAGAGCGGGTGGGCCAGGTAGGGGTGTTAAAGTTTGTCCTAATGTGACACCAAAAATCATAGCCAGAGTGGAGAGTGATGAGCAACAATCACTTGAAAGAAAACACATAGCAACACAAAAAAACAAAGAATTGAAGAAGTTATTTCCAAAAACACATCAAAGGGCTTTTGCACAAGCATGTCATCATCATGTATGCAATCAAACATGTGGTAGTGGAAGACTTCTTGGCATTTGGAAGTCGGTGCAAAAGCAAGATGTAGATAATGCATTAGCAGATTTATTTTATTCAAGTGTTATTCCATTCAAAGTGGCAAGGAGTCCTTTTTTTTAAAATGCAATTAAAAACATATCTAAATTTCATAAAGGATACACTCCACCTAGTTCAAAGAGGCTTAGAACTACTCTTTTGGAAAGGTCAAAAGAGAGGGTGACTGGAAATATGGTAGGCGTCAAGGCCTCTTGGAGTGTAACAGGTTGCAGTATATTGAGTGATGGTTGGTTTGATATGTGTCAAAGACCCTTGATTAATGTCTTGGTGTACTGCTCTCAAGAAATATCTTTTTTAAAAGTTGTTGACATCATGAACCACAAGAAGACTTCAAAGTTTATTTTCAAAATCTTGGATGAAGCAATTCAGGAAGTGGGTTAGGAAAATGTAGTTTAGATTGTCACTGATAATGCCACTAATTGTGTAGGTGCTAGAAAAATGATAATGGACAAGTATCCTCTAATCTAATGGAGCCCTTGTGCAACTTCATTGCTTGGATTTGCTATTTCAGGACTTGACAAAATTTCCATGGGTTCATGTATGTATATTTGTGTGTGTGTGTGTGTGTGTGTGTGTGTGTGTGTGTATGTAGGCATGTTTGTGTGTATTTATGTGTGTGTATACACATACATACATATAAATAAATACACACACATGTACATATATGTATGTTTGTGTGTATGTATGGTTGTGTGTGTATATATACATACATATACATATGTATGTTTGTGTGTATTTGTATGTATGTATGGTTGTGTGTGTGTATATATACATATATAACTTAAAGAATCCTTTACGAAATGTAAAAATTTTAAAATTTATAAATTTTAACTTTAAAGTTGAAAGGTTTAAGGTAACAAAATTGCCAAGTAACTAATTAGTACTTACGATTAGATGTTGACCAAAGACAATCACAATGGTAATTGTATTGATATTTCATTTCAAATTCATATCATCATATCTAGGATGAGTACATTAATGATTATTGCATTGCAACACACTAAAATGCCGATAAATAGGCATGTAAAAAACAAAAATAAAAATGTGAATATTAATCATATCTTTGTTGTGCCAGCTATGTCAACAACCTCCAAGTCCATTGCCAAGATGTTCTCTAGTTACGGGTCCCTTACATGAAATTGAACATGGGATAAAACATTGAGGCCATTTGCCTCAAACCCCTCATCCTCCAAGGCTATGTTTGTTGCTCCTTCAAATGGTTTGGGCCCATTTCATGGAAGGGTTCTCCTTGTACCCTAGGTCTCTATAAGAAAAAAGATAGAATGTGCTATGAATGTATCCCAGGCTTTTTGCCTTCTTTGACCTAGTTGGTTCCTCTTCAATGACTAAATGAAACCGTAAGTACTTTGATGCTTTCACAAGATGAAGAATTGGCAACTTGTAAGAGTAATCATATTGCAAATGATTGTTATTCATGTGCTTCACTACCATGGTTCCACCACCATTCTATTGGGTCCTTTGCACACATGATATAGGGCCTCCCTTGTAGAAAACTGAATGTGGCCACATGAAAATTGATTCCACTAAAATCCCTCATAGTAGGAGTCTTTTCTTCTCGGCCATAAATATTTTACACTGCAGACCATCCCTTCATTACTTCTTTGTCCTCATACGATGCCCTTTTCTCGATGAATTTTGCATCATACCACTTTGGATTCAAGGCATAGACAACACGATAAAGAGGTGTATTCAGTTCATTCCATCTTCCATGTGTTTTTTCTCAACCAAAAGATGTAGAGAACGATCCCTCAAGTCTATGGATTTTCTTATTCTTGCACACATGGAATTTCTTCATAAACCTCCACCTAACAAGGCTTGTCTGAATCTGCAAATTGAATCACCTCACAAATGGGTTGGGTAAAGTCAATAACAAAATTAACATCAGTCCAAAAATGATGATCAAGGACCATCTATCTCACCTCAACTATAGCCTCTAATTTGCCAATGTATCATTGACTACAATAGAACAAAAGACCCCTACGAACGCATAAAAACTGTCAAGAAGAATGAAGAAGCTAACCATGTATATGCAGATTTGAGTTCCACCAACCATCAATAGATAGCTTGCATGTGGTGATGATTACATATCAACATTTGCATTTTCCTGCCTTTCCCAATGAGCTCGGAAATAAATTAAAACTTGTCAATGCATGCCCACGACAGGGCGTCCAAAATACATGTTTGTACTTTTTTGTATTAATAGGACAGTTGCTTTACAATCGAGGGCAGCAATTCTAACAAGTGGGACAACATGTGATGCCTCCATCTCCTCAGTTGCATCACATAGCTGGTCCTTCACGGACTATGCATTTTCTCTTCCTTTGAACAGTCAATTGCCTTCAAAAAATAACAGCATTTGGTAAAAGTCACCATAACATCTATAAGTGAACGATTTCTAGTATCATTCCAACTGTCCATCACAATGATACATCCTTGTGAAGACCACACTCTTTTGACCAGTGTGGTTTGTTGCTCTATCCTTGTTTTCCCTTTGTCAATTAGAGTCATGTAAAGCTTCTCATATCCAATGAGTTTATACCCTGCTGGCCCATTTCTTAATTGCACAAAGCATCTCCGCATAATAAAGTGAACATGCAACAATTGAATGGTATTCCATTCACATAGAGAGCGTGAAATCGCTGAATCAACTGCATCTCGACCACGCACATTGAACGTGTCTCCCAATGGGGGTTGACATACCAATGTTTGGTCTCTTATGAGAAACCACACAGCATGTTTTGCATTTAACACATGTCTACAAGACACGTCTCACTCTAACTTTGTTTCAACATTGTCTCTTCTAGGTTGAGTCTGAGATACAACTGTTCTTCAAGCATGAGATCTTAAATTAGGCCCTTTGCCTTCGGTTTTTCTTATTTCCTCATACCTTCAAGCTGCTCATCCTCATTTGAGCAAGCCGCAACCCCTTTTTCCTCTGTGTGAGAAAAGGTGAGCCCTCACCCAAGTGAAAGTTCCCCAAAAAGACTTCCCACAAAGTTTACGGGTGATGAACATTGTTCCACCACTCCGTTTACCCCTTGTAATTTTATCGAACGAAACTTCCCCAAAAAGACTTCCCACAAAGTTTGCAAGTGATGAACATTGTTCCACCACTCCCTTTACCCCTCAAAACTCTATCACAATATCTTCACAGCAAAAATAGGTCATCTTTCCTTCCTAGCATTCTAACAACTTAAAATTAAAATGGGTGACTTAAAAAATTAAAATTTACAATTAATATCAGTCATTCGATTACTAGTCTACTAGTAAATTAAAAAAAAATAATGTATAAAATTAAAAATAATAATTAAATGTTTTTTTTATATAAGATTTATTAAAAATTAAAAAATAAATCTAAAAACTTCGAAGTAAGAATTAAAAAACTAAAATTGTTAGGAAATCTATGGTTAGTTGCTCCATTGGTATGTTCAAGTGAATAATAATTACATGTGTAATTATTATCAAGGTGAATGTAAGTTAGTAAATTAATAAATAATAATTATTGGGGTTATTATTATTTATAGGTAAGTTAGTAATTTGTTATTAGTTGTTATTTAAAACAACTATAACAAATATATACTGTTATGTGAGTTTAAAATACTCATGTAAATGGTTTGCGAGGTTTGAGTGGTTATAGCTACCTCCTAAATTATAGGGGAGCTATTACCTATATATACGGGTGTACGAAATATGTAAATTAATAATGAGAATTGAATAGTATGAGAATGGTTTTACTATTCGTAAATTGATTGTTCTTCTATTGTGATATCTGCAAATCTCTTCGGCTCCTCCACCTTTGGTATCAGAGCAGAATTTTCAAGAGATTATGGAGTTTTAATATTAGTTGAGGGGCAACCACACCCTATTGTTTATTGCCCCGAACTGATGGGAGATTTTAAGTGAATATACATGTTTTAGAATAGAGAGCCATTTTTAATATCAATTGCATCTCCATTGTAGTTTTGGTTTTGTGTTGTTATTGTAGAGAAAGTATGAAGGAGTCTGTGCTTTCACTCTGATAAAGAATTTTCATGGTGCATCTGTTTAGCGTGACAGCTCGCTGTAAGCTTCAAAGAGTGGAGCGGACCTGCGCGTTGAAAGTTTTATGGTGAGATCTGTGTTTTCACTTTGTATTTGGTATCCTTAACATTGTATTGGACGGCAAGGATCCTGATACGTAGTATGAAAAGTTGTTAGATCTATGCATTGCTATTGACATATAGTTCATCCTATCCACATCAAACTATTGGTGACAGATCTGTCACATCACATTCGTGGAGGCTTTTTGAAGTCGGTCTAGCTATCAAATGTCATATGGTTGGGGAGCTCGTGAATATTGAAAGTTTGTCTCCCATCAGTCGTCATTCTCCTCACGGATCCTCCTCAATTTTTCGCAATCTGTCGTAAAATTGCAAATAGACACATGGATTGGTCAGATATATAATGATCTGTTCAATTTTAACAGTGATCAATGGTAATCGTGGCGATCGGCGACGATTTTAAAAAAACGGTGGCAATTCTTTGTTCGATCGACAGCAATTCTTTAGATCGGATGATCTATGTGCAGATCAATGAAGATTTTGAAGGTTGCAATGAAGGAAAATGTGCCTGGCTTCGGGGGATTCGCCCCTCGACCCCACCTTGTACCGCAAGACGGCGCTGCCCTAGGACCACTGCAAGGGACGCTGCCCCTTGACCCCGCTGGGTGCTACTGCCCCCAGACCACCACTTTGGAATTTTAAAGCCAAAGAAAAAATAGGTGGGGAGCCGTGTGAACAAAAGTATCATAGGAGCCATGGTGGGAGAAGTTTCTATCAAAAAAATTATAGGTAATCCCAAGGTAATAGTCAAAGATCGTGGATTAAATATAGATGTTATAGAAAGTGTTACCTTCAAAGAAGTGGCTGAGTTTATCTTAGCCATAGTATTAGGACCCTACAATTCTATGCCAGCCTCACAAAGTCATGAGCCAGGCAGGCAGAGGCAAGTTTGGCTGCCTCGACTCGGAAGACTAGGCTAACTTTGGGTAGGGATCATTCTTTCTTAGAAACTACATAAAATGGCGTGCGTGGTGTCACTCAGATTTCACCCCGAAATCTGTGACTACCCAATTCGAAAAAATTTCGTACTTTTAAAATAGTGGGTCATTTGTTGTTTTTATTGCCTGAAAGTTCCTGTATTGCGTCAAGATAATCCCAAAGAGCCATATTAGCCCTTTTCGCCAAATACCCAGATGCCCAAAATTGTTTTATTCTGTCGTCGGGATTTGTCTGCGGGAAATTTGTATTTAATTATTTTGAGCCCCGTATGAGGCTATTTGCGCTCCGTTTCAACTCTGTTATAAGCGAATATGTTATTATTCCTATATACCAGAAGGATTTTAACTTATTTTAAGTTTTGGGCTTTATTTGTAACTTTTGGCAATTTTTCGTGTTTTTGTGGTGTCCCGTTCTGTTTTCTGTAAAATTTCTCTGGAACAACTCCTTCGCCGGGTAAGCCCGATTTTTGGCCTGGAGCAGCTGGAAAACATACACGCACATTTTGCCCGGAGGAAGTCATCATCGGAGGTCTGGATCACTGGGAAAAAGCGAAGTCGTGCACAGAAAAGCCCCTGCGGGGATGGGCGCCTTTTTGGAAAACAAAGGATTTAAGCTGCGATGGGAAAAATATAAGCCGCAGGCAGGATGGGAATTATATGCCTGCCTGGCAGGGTACTTTTTCCCGTGTTATAAAAGTCACTTAAGCTGCAGTGGGAAAAATAGAGGCTGCAGGCAGGTGGGAATTTATTGCCTGCCTTGCAGGGTAAAAATTCCCATGATATAATAAAAGGAAAGTGACTTAAGTGAAATCATGGGATTTTAGTGCCTGCCTTGCAGGGTAAAGAATCCCATTGCAAAAGTCAAATCACTTAAGTGGATCATGGGATTTTGGTGCCTGCCTGGCAGGGTAAAGAATCCCATTATGGAAAAATTCTTAAAAATAGAATTACATGTGCAAAAAAGTGCGCCCCCTTTGGTGATGGATTAAAGTGATTAAATTGATTATTTTTAATAATCTTTCTCCTTGGAAAAAGTGCGCCCAAGCTTGAGGAGGTCAAAAAGTCAAAGGAAGAATAAAAGAAAGGAATTAAATTAATTAAATTTAATTTATTTAGTGGCTGCCCCTCTCCTTGGAAAAAGTGCGCCCCATTTAGGAGTTATTTAATGATTTTAAATGCATTAAATCATTAAATTAATTTCTATTTTCAGTGGCTATGGTCAAAGCACACTGTGAGGCTAAAGTTAAGTGCTGTGTGAAGGATTAAATTGGATTAATTTAATTTATTGGATGGCTGTCCTTAAACATGCAATTTTTAAAAGAGAAAAGCATGATTTTTAATTAATTAATTGCCTTTAATTGTTAGGGCAATTATTAATTATAGAATTGTGAAGGTTATATAAGCATGGGCAGCCATATGGATGAATTATTCAACACACAGGTAAAGAATTGCAGCAAGGAGAAAAAGTGCGCCCCCATTAGAGGAAGGATTTTGCACAGACAAAGTGCTAACAAAGGCTAAAAGCTTCCAGATTTGGCGCATGCTTTGGAGAAGGTTGATCTTCGTCGGCATAGTTGTTTTCACAGGTGTAACAGGAGCTCAGGTGTTGATTGAAAGGATTCATGCTCTCTTTATGTGCAAATTAAACACCAATTTTTGGGGCAGCAGGCTTGAAAAGTGCAGATTTTTATAATTTAAATTCACTATTCATGCTCCGGTGGCCATTTTTGTCTGAATAAATTGCAGGAACTCATTACAGGTGCTTTATAAAAGAAAAGGAGTATTTATCAATGTCCAATACATTGCAAATATCCTCCGAATCTGAAGAATTGTCCAGATCTGCACCAGTATTGAAGAAATCCGGCCAAATTAGAAGAAAAAGAATTATTCAGACAAAGATTGATAAAGCCATGGCAAAAGGAGATGAAAAAGAGAGCACGATGGATTCATGCATTGCTTCTAAACTTTCAGACATAGGAGACACGGATCTAGGCCCAGAACCTCTTTCTGATTTGATTGACAGATCCAGAGCTGGAAAGACTTCACTCATGCGTGCGGTCAAAAGTAGTGGAATTATTCGAGCTGCAGCTTTCCCATGTACAGCCCAATTGCCAGAGTTTGTGATGGAGTGTGCTAGATCTTATCATCCTTCATCCAGATCAGTGCGTGATGTTGCGGGAAAGACAATAATTCGTTTGGATGCAGAATTCTTCGATTATTGTTTGAAGATTCCAGTACGAAAGGTGGTGACTTCTATTAGCATTCAGGATGCTGACAGTAGGTGGGAAAAGCATAGAGCTGACTGTGTGAGCATCATGAATAGCCGGTTCATGAAGAAGCCTAGATCCCCTTCCAAGTTCCCGAGAACTCTTCCACGATCCAATTTGGTGCAGGAGGCGGATGATATTGTCAAATTGCTATGCAGGTTGAATGGTGAAGCGAATGCCTACACTTTCCGGACATGGATGTATGCTTTCATCAGGACCATTGAAATCAACAAGGTTGATTCTATAATCAGTTGGTCAGAAATTATTAGCAGCAACATCGGTGAGCAACTGCGGAACGTAAAGCGTACCTTCAGCTTCAAGATGACTTCATACTTGGTATATGCTGCAGCTTCACAGGGTGTCTTTTCCAAGCTGGATAGATGTGGTATTCTTTCCAAGGATCCCATTTTCGAGTGCTACCCGCAGCTTACTGCACCTGCGTGCGAGAAGGACTTCAAAGTGATCAACGATGGTTTCTTCTACGATTTCATCTGCAGGTTAGACAAAGACTTGAAGACTCACAGGGTAAGCAAGGAAGCATGGGAAGCAGTGTCCAAGATTGGCAGTGTATTCATCCAGTTTGCAGATTTCACATACATCAGGGTTACGAGCTTTTCAGGTGAACCAACAAAGATGCCAAGGTACCCGAGTGACAGATTGATTGCCATGGAGCTGAGCAGGCAACTTGTGGAGTTACACGACCTTCAGTCGAAGCGGCACAAGTCTACGGGCTTCTTCCCACTCACTGTGGGATATTACAGTTGCATCAGCATTCACAGAGCTCGAGGGATGGAAGCACAAATGTTGTCCGAGTATGAGCAAGAGTTCTTCCCTGCACGGCTTAATTTCGATCCATTTGGAATAGCCAGGAAGACAATCTCCCAGGAGTACGCACATGTGCCTTCGTTAGAAGATTTCTGGATGAAGTGCAGAAGTGAGTACGAGGTCAGAAAGAAAGATTTCAGCAGGCTGTCGGCAAAGCAAGTATTTGACTTTGGACTAGCGCGGATACCTGCGGATCTTAAAGATGATGGGAACGTGGTACTTGACACTTACCATCAAATGGGAGGAGATAAAGCTCTACTGCAGGATAGCAATGGCGGCTGCAGCACAATAGAAGAAAGATCTGGAGCTGTGTTGGTGAGTACTTCGAGCTGGTTGCTTAACGAAGGGATACTGCCTTGATGAAGTATTGATGAACCAAATCACAGGCAACTTCGGCACAGGAGATTCCCTCAAGCGAAAGCATGAAGGAGAGAGCAGCAGAAGGTCCGAGAAGTTGAAAGTACGCAGAAGATCTCAAGAGAAAGAGAAGACCACTTCTACGACCATAGCTTTGACTCCGACTTCTCCAGTACCTAGTGGATCACCAACTATCGCACCACAGCAGCAGGATGCTTCCATGCCTTCATTAAAACCAGCAACGTTCATCTTCTCTCCGCAGCCACTTCGTTCAGCACCCGTTCCAGAGGAGATGTTGAAGCTGCAGATGACGGAGTTCGAAAGAGCTTTGTCCTTGGATGTTTCAGAGGATGGCAGCCATGATACTGTGGCACTTTCTGATGGAGAGGATGCAGAGCGGGAAATGGTAGTGCACTCAGCAACTTCTCACTCTCCGAGAAGTAATTTCTCGGAATGGTTAGCTTTGCAGTTGGTTCCGGAAGCAAGAGTAGAGATGAACTTAGAGGAACATGACTTGCAGCTACTTCAGGATCTGAGCAGAAGAGACAGAAGGCCTAAAGTTGCTAAAGCAACTTCTAGGTTGATCATCGAGGATTCGGGAGAGAAGTTTGCTGAGATATTAATCCCGGCGGAAGGAAAGGTAGAAGAGGAACTCACGGCAGAAGATGTGACGGTGACCAAAATACCACTCGGTCAAGCTACCACTGAAGGATTGAAGCAGGACACGCAGACGTTGCTGGATGCTTTGTTCCTTAGGCTTGACAGTGAAAAGGCGGAGAAAGAAGAGCTGCAGAAGCAAATATCTCAATTATGTGAGATCATAGCCAAGGTTGCTAAACCTTCCGTTCAGCCCATTTCAGCGCAGGTGAGTGATCATCTTATGCAGGAAATGGAAGATGCAAGCAATCAAGTAAAGGCTATTGACGAATGGAAGGATCTGATTATTCGTCAAGCTTCTGTGCAACTTGGGGAAGTGCCAGCCCGCCTAAAGGTTATGAACGATGCAGCAAATCAACTAAAGCAACTGATAGAAAGCATAGAAGGAATAAATACAGTTGCAGAGAGTAACCTGAGTATTTTGGCCGAGATCAACAAGCTGCCGGGAGATGTATTGGTTGCAGAACAAATTGTGCCGGATGGATCAGTCGAGAAGGGGAAGCAGCTAGAGTTTGCAGTATCTTTCCGTTTGGAGATCTGCAGAGTTTTGCTGAAGAGGATGCAGGCGCTTGAGAGTAGAACATCAGATTTGCCGGACAGTATTATTTCTTTCACTGAGGAAAGAGTGGATGGAGGTATTACTTCATACGTGCGGATTGTTTCTAACGAGGTGCATGATTCCCTGGAGGGTTCTCTTCTGATGGTGCAAAAGAGGATTGATAAAGCCACCAAGCCTTTCACGATGAACTCTATCAGTAGGCTGGTGACACTGCAGGCAGACATTGCGAGATTTGGGCCAAGTTTGGAAGAAGTGGAAGCATGCAGCAAAGTGTTGAATGAAGGATTGCTGCAATTCAGGACAGAAAAGGAAGCAGTAGCTAAAACAGATGGAAAGATGCTGAACTATATGTTCGACAAGTATATCAGATATCAGAACAAGAAGAAGATGTAGATGTTACAGCTGGCATGACTTCTTCTATTTCTTTCTTCTTCTACTTTCTATGTTCCCGGATGAAATTGTAAACTTCTAAGTTATTGGTTTTGCAACCATTACTTGAAGTCATGTGGAACCTTTCTATTAGTTAAGTGATACATGTGTCACTTAAGAAGAAGTTAGTTGAGGATGATTGCCAAATGTCATCTTTACTTGTTGTTCATACTTTAGTTCAGTTTGAGTCTTCTATTTGTACTTTCCCTCCTACATTCTATAAGTAGGAGAAGAACCTACGGGTTAATGATCGATCAGAATTTGTAAGAAGCAATCTTGTGTTCTAGACTTTGTGCTGAACCCCTGAGAGCCACTTGTTGCAGAGGAATACAAAGAAGCAGGTTTCCGGAGAACTTTGTGTCACGGCGTACTGTGTTTCTTGCTTTTAAATCTTAGATCTTTAAAGTAAACTTTGTGTTATTTTAGATCTGGATCTAGAACTACCTTTGCTTTAGAATTCTGTGTGTTCAAATCTATTAAGTTTCTTCTATGTGCATGCAATTAGCTCTGATATCTACTGATTGGGATGCACATCTTCCTTACTTCTTCTCTGTAATTCCTTTACTTCCTTCTTCTATAATTTTCCTTTCTTAAACAGCTGCTTACTTGCTGCAGAACTTCTTAGTTATGGTTCATGAACTAAGTTGTTAAAGTAAAACCCCTGATAGATAAAAACACATTTATATTGACAAATCAAGTCTATCAAGTCCTATACACAAGGAGGAGACGTGCTCAAGCTAACATCAGATGCCGGCGTACAACCAAATTGTACCTTTTCCATGGGGAGCGGCTTTTGGACCTCTCAACTTGGCTCCACCTATGCATGATGCCCAAAGGGATCCAGAAAGAAATTTTCCAAAATTCTTTGGAGATGGAAAGCAAAACCCGGAGATGATCATTTGGCAGCCTTCTTCATATCTTGTGGTGTGCTTGCAGTGGAGCATGAAGATTTGGTCTCAAGTTTGGGAACTGCATTGAGACCCTACACGAATTGGTTGGAGGAATGGTTCTATCGGCTGGCTCCTTTACCAAACCAGGGTTGGACGACTATGCACTGTGAGCATTTCGAATGATTCAAGCCTGCAAGGACGCGAGCACGATGATCACCCAACTGACGCAAGTTGAAGAAAAGAGGCCAAACGAGTCTTACATGCGGGACTTTATTGCAAAGTTCCAAAGGATTTTGTATTCCCTTCTAATTGAGTTTGCTCATCCATTGAGCGACGAAAATCAAAAGACGTTTTTATAATGCTCCTATTGCCTGAATTGGATATCAGCTAATAGCAAGGGCCAAGACCTGTGTACGTTCCACAAAATGCTGCCGTGGAGGTTGAGGATAGGGCAACTTGATCATGGTCCAATGGAAAACTCCTCAAACAACCAATCTCACAAAGGTGATGGGCTGCTTCTTCAGTTTACTATTTGAAATCTTCTAAGTTGTTTTAACGAAATTCATAATGAATGCTTGCCATAGAAGCCTATCTTATCAAACGGAGTTAGCCCCACTTCAAGATGAGGAATGGTCCCTAACCTAACCTTCTAATGTGTTCAAATCTTGTTGCTGTGAACCCCTCAGGAATCGAAAACCTTGTGTGCAGATGCACAATCTGGCAATAGAAACTGATCCTCCATAGCTGCAAAACTTGGAAAACAATGACGGGATCTTGAATCCTGCTTCAGAATACTTGTAACTCGCTGGCACTTTATAGACTTTACTTCCGAGGACTCCCTCCGAATTATTGATGAGATCTGAGGATCAAAGAAGCTGCATTTGCTCGCATACAAGGTCTCTTGGCGACTTCAAATATGCCCAAAGCATCCACAGCGGCCTAAAATCTTAGATCTATATCTAATCCAGAATGTCTACTATCTTCCTAGATCTAGGTGTTCATTCTTCCTTTAGCTTTCATTACGCCAAATGTTTCCTTCAAATTCGTGCACGGTATTCTTGCTGCAAAGAAACCAATTCCCCCGTATCACATGAAGCAGGTGCACCCTCCTCTTCTTCATGATAAGATGATCACATCAAACAGAAATTTTTCCCAGCCAAGCATTTCAATCTGACCACGGGATCTGAGGGGCATCACCTCAGTTTGGCAATGAATAGATTGATCACATTGTGCAAAGTAAAGACCAGATGCCAAGCGAAAATAGTAGCTCACAGTATTTGACAGATTCTCCTGATCGGCAAGTCATTGGTAAATCTTCTGCAAATCAATCTCGCCTGCAGCTCTTCCAATATTCAAGAGTGTCATCTTTCCAAACAAGCTCACCCTCCTCTGTAATTGCACCCATTCACCCGATCAACCTGTGAAGTCGCAAGGAAAGGATGCACTTGGATCATTCTTCCGACTGCGGAGCGGCAAGATTCAATTTCATCATCCTCCTCAAGTCCAGCCGCAGATCTAGTCTTTCACCACAAGGCCAGAGTGCCTTCCCCATCTTCAGATCCGGATCGTTTAGCAGCAAATCCATTCGGCCAGATGGAATTATTCCCAAACAAGGTATTATCAAGTCTACATCAAGGAGGAGACGTGCTCAAGCTAAACATGGCGCGCACCAAATTGGCACCTGACCATGGGGGGTGGGGCGGTTCGTGGTGGACCCCTCAAAACACTCCACATGCCAACGGAGCTGCCAAAGGGATCCAGAAAGAATTTTCACAAAATCCGGATTCTTTGGAGATGGAAAGCAAAAACCCGGATGCTCACTTGGCAGCCTTCTTCATATTCTTGTGTAACATGCTCAGTAGAGCATTGAACGCAAAGATTGTCTCAGCACAGGCTATGATTGCTACATTTGGAGGCTAGACCTTTGGTTCAGTCTCTAGGAACGGCTGGGAATGCGTTGTGCAACCACGACCTGGCTGGACAAAAGATTCAAGCCATATGGCTTCCTGGCACGGTCAACCAACTGCCCGCACTATGCGTGCTGAACAATTTCGAAAAATCAAGCCCTTTACTTTACTGGAGCAACACGAGCACGAGATCACCCAAACTGAACCACGCAATTTTGAAGAACCGGAGCCAAATTAGAACAGAATGGGACTTTTAGGATTTTGCAAAGTTCCAAAGGAAAAGACGAAAATCCCCACTTCTGCTGCATTGAGCGACCGAAAATCAAAAGACGTTTTTTATAAACGCTCTATTGCCTGAAGTTGGATATCAGCTAAGAAGGGCCAAGACCTTGGCAAGTTTGCTGGCATGCCAACCAAAATGCTGCCGTGGAGGTACTGGGAGGGACGACTTGATCATGGCTGGACCAAAACTCAAACAACTATCTCACAAGGTGATGGTTCGCTTCTTCATAGCACACATTCTGATCCTTTGTTGCAACGCAGAGATTGGCTAATGACATGCCTGCCCCAGCAGATCAAGAAGCAGATCTCTCAGCAGGGAATGCACATCCCCCCTCAAGAATAGACTCTATCCGGACCTTCAATGGTCAAAATCAAAATCAAAAATCGAAACAGACTTGCTGCACCACAGCGTTTGGAATAGAGCTGCTCCAAGGAATAAACTTGGAAACTAATGAAGAGGATCTCGACATTGATGAATCATTTGATGATGAAGACTTTATAGATCCCGCTGGCGACTCCAATATTGGTTACCTGGACTACGAAATCTGATGAGGGCTATTATGAATCTTTTGAAGATTCTGATGGTCACACTTTTGCGGTGTTTACAAGGTCTCAGACACGCCAAAATGCCGACTTTACACGAAGCATCCACCACAAGCGGCCGGAAAAGAGAGAGAAGATCCTGGCCCCCGGATGTTACTATCTTGAAAAGAGGTAGCATTCTTCCTTCTTCATTAGCGCCCAAGGAGAAATATTCAAATTCTTTCAATTCGCAGCAAAGAACCAATGCACAATATCCTGCTGAAGCAAGTCAAGCTTTTGACATAATTGATCACATCAAGAGAAATAAGGTCCAGATGTCAGAAGCTGAGTATTGAGGGCCATTTCCTGATCAGTTGAATAGATGGTCAAATATGTGCAAAGCCAATGGTCCTAGCCCAAACGACGAACAATAATCCACGGGGTATCTTGTCAAGTCCAAAGATTACTCCACCTTCAAATAATGCTGCTGCAAGTTCTTCTTCTTCCACCCCTTCTCCTGCTACATCGGAAAGGATTGAGCCATTCTATGTGTCTTTGCTCATCAAACGGACATAAGCTAAGCAATTGCATCCTGGATTCTGGAGCTTCCGACAACGTCATGCCTGCCAAAGTTGCTGATGCCTTGGGTCTTACATTGAAAAAAACCATTGGAAGATGTTATTCCATGGAAAGGCAAGTCCCTTGTGGGGCAAATCAAAGATGCGCAGGCCAGATTAAATGAGTACTTGCTCCTTCCCAGACAAAAGACTGAAAATGACTATCCTTGTAGCAGACATTCCAGTCTCTATGGCATGCTTGTTGAGTAGAAATTTTTGCAAAGAGCTGGGTGGAGAAGTCAAGATGGAATTGGTCTTGTGCGCACATACCAATCAAAGGAGTAAAACAAGAAGCTGGACCTGAGGAAAGAAATCCAAGTACACAGTATCAAAATCTGAGGATCCTAGATCTCAGATCTTGTTTCAGGAGTCGGATCACGGAGTCTATTACCTAGAAATGGATAAAGAAGAAATTCAACCGGTGATTCGAGAATCACATCAAATTGATAACAAGATTTGGACTCTGGAATTGATGGTAGCTGCTGTTCATTTGGATCCGGTGCAGGCGTTGTTCTTATCTCTCCTGAAGGGAAGGTGCATGCGCACTCCTTCAAATTGATGTTCGAAAATACTAACAATACGGCTGAGTATAAGCATTGTTGTTAGGCATGGAGCAGGGCAGAACAATGGGAATCAAATTATTACACGCAAGAGGAGATGCTGAGCTGATTGTAAAGCAGATAAGGGGCCTCTACCAAGTCAAAAAAAGACAAACTGCGGCACTATAGAGATTGGGTCTACTCTGCCATCCTGGATTTTTCAGCTTTCTCGATATCTACATTCCGAGAGAACAAAATTCAAGAGCTGATTCGCTTGCAGTTACTGCAGCCTTGTTGAATCCGGATCAGCCCCCTGCATTCTTTAGACAGGGAGATTACAAGGTGGAAATGGTTTTTTCGCCCAAAGGTTCCTGACAACGTCCAGCAATGTGGCAGGTTTTCAACGATGATACACAGATTGCTGCATTTCCAACAGAAAGATAACTTTGAAGAAATCTACTATGAGGGAAGCGCAATTCACCTCCTAGGCAGACCACTGTCGGGGAAAATGGATGCTGACGTCTCAGGAGGTCAGGAGATTATCCAACTAAAGGGAAATAAAATTACCAAAGGCTTGGTGCGTCTCTTGAGGAAATGTTTGATAAGCATGATCAGATGCTTAAGAAAAATGAAGAAAATGAGGAAGGCTCTTCCTCCGACACACAATACTAAATTTGGGAGCCGGCAATGATCCCAAATTAGTGAATCTGGGTAAGTGTTGTTCAGAAGCTGAAAAGGAAGCTTTCACTAAGCTTCTTAAGAAATACATGGATGTTTTTTGCCTGGTCTTATCAGGATCTAAAAACATATCAGCCTGCGGAAGTTCAACACTAATATCCCACTTAAATCAGAACAAAGCCTTTCAAGCAGAAGCTTCTGCGGCGGCACAATCCTACCATTTCAGGAACCATCTTTGCAGAAATCCAGAAGTTGTTAGATGCAAAGATTATCTATCCCATACACACCATTCGGAGTGGTTGGCCAACATATAGTCCCTGTAAGAGAAAGAAAGTGCGGCGAGATTAGGGCTGTGCGTGGATTTCCGCAACCTAATCAAGCTTCATTGAAGGATAAACTACCCTATCCCCATCATGGATCACACTCTGCAGGTGGTCACTGGATCTGAGATGCTTCCATGCTTGATGGCTTCTCAGGATACAATCAAGTCAAGGTGGCTGAGGAAGATCAATACAAACGGCGTTCATCACCCTTGGGGAAACCTTCGCATACCAGAAGATGCCGTTTCGGCCTGATTAATGCTGGTGCTACATTTCAAAGAGCTATGGATCTAGCCTTTGCTCATCTCAAAAAAAGATATAAGCATAGTTGTGTACCTGGATGATTTGACAGTCTTTCCTAAGATAGAAGCACACATATTTCAAACTTAGAAGAGGTCAATCTTTCATACAATGCCGCAAGCATGGTATTTCTTTGAATCCTAAGAAATCTATCTTTGCTGTAACGAAGAAAGCTGCTTGGGCACATTGTTTCCAAAGAAGGAACAAAGATAGATCCAGAGCGTGTCAAATCCATTCAGACATTACCTTTGCCCACATCCAAAAAAGGAGTTCACTCTTTCTTTGGAAAAGTGAATTTTCTCAGAAGATTCATTCCTGACTTGCTGAGCTAACCCTACTAGTAAATTAAAAAAAAATAATGTATAAAATTAAAAATAATAATTAAATGTTTTTTTTATATAAGATTTATTAAAAATTAAAAAATAAATCTAAAAACTTCGAAGTAAGAATTAAAAACTAAATTGTTAGGAAATCTATGGTTAGTTGCTCCATTGGTATGTTCAAGTGAATAATAATTACATGTGTAATTATTATCAAGGTGAATGTAAGTTAGTAAATTAATAAATAATAATTATTGGGGTATTATTATTTATAGGTAAGTTAGTAATTTGTTATTAGTTGTTATTTAAAACAACTATAACAAATATACTGTTATGTGAGTTTAAAATACTCATGTAAATGGTTTGCGAGGTTTGAGTGGTTATAGCTACCTCCTAAATTATAGGGGAGCTATTACCTATATATACGGGTGTACGAAATATGTAAATTAATAATGAGAATTGAATAGTATGAGAATGGTTTTACTATTCGTAAATTGATTGTTCTTCTATTGTGATATCTGCAAATCTCTTCGGCTCCTCCACCTTTGGTATCAGAGCAGAATTTTCAAGAGATTATGGAGTTTTAATATTAGTTGAGGGGCAACCACACCCTATTGTTTATTGCCCCGAACTGATGGGAGATTTTAAGTGAATATACATGTTTTAGAATAGAGAGCCATTTTTAATATCAATTGCATCTCCATTGTAGTTTTGGTTTTGTGTTGTTATTGTAGAGAAAGTATGAAGGAGTCTGTGCTTTCACTCTGATAAAGAATTTTCATGGTGCATCTGTTTAGCGTGACAGCTCGCTGTAAGCTTCAAAGAGTGGAGCGGACCTGCGCGTTGAAAGTTTTATGGTGAGATCTGTGTTTTCACTTTGTATTTGGTATCCTTAACATTGTATTGGACGGCAAGGATCCTGATACGTAGTATGAAAAGTTGTTAGATCTATGCATTGCTATTGACATATAGTTCATCCTATCCACATCAAACTATTGGTGACAGATCTGTCACATCACATTCGTGGAGGCTTTTTGAAGTCGGTCTAGCTATCAAATGTCATATGGTTGGGGAGCTCGTGAATATTGAAAGTTTGTCTCCCATCAGTCGTCATTCTCCTCACGGATCCTCCTCAATTTTTCGCAATCTGTCGTAAAATTGCAAATAGACACATGGATTGGTCAGATATATAATGATCTGTTCAATTTTAACAGTGATCAATGGTAATCGTGGCGATCGGCGACGATTTTAAAAAAACGGTGGCAATTCTTTGTTCGATCGACAGCAATTCTTTAGATCGGATGATCTATGTGCAGATCAATGAAGATTTTGAAGGTTGCAATGAAGGAAAATGTGCCTGGCTTCGGGGGATTCGCCCCTCGACCCCACCTTGTACCGCAAGACGGCGCTGCCCTAGGACCACTGCAAGGGACGCTGCCCCTTGACCCCCGCTGGGTGCTACTGCCCCCAGACCACCACTTTGGAATTTTAAAGCCAAAGAAAAAATAGGTGGGGAGCCGTGTGAACAAAAGTATCATAGGAGCCATGGTGGGAGAAGTTTCTATCAAAAAAATTATAGGTAATCCCAAGGTAATAGTCAAAGATCGTGGATTAAATATAGATGTTATAGAAAGTGTTACCTTCAAAGAAGTGGCTGAGTTTATCTTAGCCATAGTATTAGGACCCTACAATTCTATGCCAGCCTCACAAAGTCATGAGCCAGGCAGGCAGAGGCAAGTTTGGCTGCCTCGACTCGGAAGACTAGGCTAACTTTGGGTAGGGATCATTCTTTCTTAGAAACTACATAAAATGGCGTGCGGGTGTCACTCAGATTTCACCCCGAAATCTGTGACTACCCAATTCGAAAAAATTTCGTACTTTTAAAATAGTGGGTCATTTGTTGTTTTTATTGCCTGAAAGTTCCTGTATTGCGTCAAGATAATCCCAAAGAGCCATATTAGCCCTTTTCGCCAAATACCCAGATGCCCAAAATTGTTTTATTCTGTCGTCGGGATTTGTCTGCGGGAAATTTGTATTTAATTATTTTGAGCCCCGTATGAGGCTATTTGCGCTCCGTTTCAACTCTGTTATAAGCGAATATGTTATTATTCCTATATACCAGAAGGATTTTAACTTATTTTAAGTTTTGGGCTTTATTTGTAACTTTTGGCAATTTTTCGTGTTTTTGTGGTGTCCCGTTCTGTTTTCTGTAAAATTTCTCTGGAACAACTCCTTCGCCGGGTAAGCCCGATTTTTGGCCTGGAGCAGCTGGAAAACATACACGCACATTTTGCCCGGAGGAAGTCATCATCGGAGGTCTGGATCACTGGGAAAAAGCGAAGTCGTGCACAGAAAAGCCCCTGCGGGGATGGGCGCCTTTTTGGAAAACAAAGGATTTAAGCTGCGATGGGAAAAATATAAGCCGCAGGCAGGATGGGAATTATATGCCTGCCTGGCAGGGTACTTTTTCCCGTGTTATAAAAGTCACTTAAGCTGCAGTGGGAAAAATAGAGGCTGCAGGCAGGTGGGAATTTATTGCCTGCCTTGCAGGGTAAAAATTCCCATGATATAATAAAAGGAAAGTGACTTAAGTGAAATCATGGGATTTTAGTGCCTGCCTTGCAGGGTAAAGAATCCCATTGCAAAAGTCAAATCACTTAAGTGGATCATGGGATTTTGGTGCCTGCCTGGCAGGGTAAAGAATCCCATTATGAAAAAATTCTTAAAAATAGAATTACATGTGCAAAAAAGTGCGCCCCCTTTGGTGATGGATTAAAGTGATTAAATTGATTATTTTTAATAATCTTTCTCCTTGGAAAAAGTGCGCCCAAGCTTGAGGAGGTCAAAAAGTCAAAGGAAGAATAAAAGAAAGGAATTAAATTAATTAAATTTAATTTATTTAGTGGCTGCCCCTCTCCTTGGAAAAAGTGCGCCCCATTTAGGAGTTATTTAATGATTTTAAATGCATTAAATCATTAAATTAATTTCTATTTTCAGTGGCTATGGTCAAAGCACACTGTGAGGCTAAAGTTAAGTGCTGTGTGAAGGATTAAATTGGATTAATTTAATTTATTGGATGGCTGTCCTTAAACATGCAATTTTTAAAAGAGAAAAGCATGATTTTTAATTAATTAATTGCCTTTAATTGTTAGGGCAATTATTAATTATAGAATTGTGAAGGTTATATAAGCATGGGCAGCCATATGGATGAATTATTCAACACACAGGTAAAGAATTGCAGCTAGGAGAAAAAGTGCGCCCCCATTAGAGGAAGGATTTTGCACAGACAAAGTGCTAACAAAGGCTAAAAGCTTCCAGATTTGGCGCATGCTTTGGAGAAGGTTGATCTTCGTCGGCATAGTTGTTTTCACAGGTGTAACAGGAGCTCAGGTGTTGATTGAAAGGATTCATGCTCTCTTTATGTGCAAATTAAACACCAATTTTTGGGGCAGCAGGCTTGAAAAGTGCAGATTTTTATAATTTAAATTCACTATTCATGCTCCGGTGGCCATTTTTGTCTGAATAAATTGCAGGAACTCATTACAGGTGCTTTATAAAAGAAAAGGAGTATTTATCAATGTCCAATACATTGCAAATATCCTCCGAATCTGAAGAATTGTCCAGATCTGCACCAGTATTGAAGAAATCCGGCCAAATTAGAAGAAAAAGAATTATTCAGACAAAGATTGATAAAGCCATGGCAAAAGGAGATGAAAAAGAGAGCACGATGGATTCATGCATTGCTTCTAAACTTTCAGACATAGGAGACACGGATCTAGGCCCAGAACCTCTTTCTGATTTGATTGACAGATCCAGAGCTGGAAAGACTTCACTCATGCGTGCGGTCAAAAGTAGTGGAATTATTCGAGCTGCAGCTTTCCCATGTACAGCCCAATTGCCAGAGTTTGTGATGGAGTGTGCTAGATCTTATCATCCTTCATCCAGATCAGTGCGTGATGTTGCGGGAAAGACAATAATTCGTTTGGATGCAGAATTCTTCGATTATTGTTTGAAGATTCCAGTACGAAAGGTGGTGACTTCTATTAGCATTCAGGATGCTGACAGTAGGTGGGAAAAGCATAGAGCTGACTGTGTGAGCATCATGAATAGCCGGTTCATGAAGAAGCCTAGATCCCCTTCCAAGTTCCCGAGAACTCTTCCACGATCCAATTTGGTGCAGGAGGCGGATGATATTGTCAAATTGCTATGCAGGTTGAATGGTGAAGCGAATGCCTACACTTTCCGGACATGGATGTATGCTTTCATCAGGACCATTGAAATCAACAAGGTTGATTCTATAATCAGTTGGTCAGAAATTATTAGCAGCAACATCGGTGAGCAACTGCGGAACGTAAAGCGTACCTTCAGCTTCAAGATGACTTCATACTTGGTATATGCTGCAGCTTCACAGGGTGTCTTTTCCAAGCTGGATAGATGTGGTATTCTTTCCAAGGATCCCATTTTCGAGTGCTACCCGCAGCTTACTGCACCTGCGTGCGAGAAGGACTTCAAAGTGATCAACGATGGTTTCTTCTACGATTTCATCTGCAGGTTAGACAAAGACTTGAAGACTCACAGGGTAAGCAAGGAAGCATGGGAAGCAGTGTCCAAGATTGGCAGTGTATTCATCCAGTTTGCAGATTTCACATACATCAGGGTTACGAGCTTTTCAGGTGAACCAACAAAGATGCCAAGGTACCCGAGTGACAGATTGATTGCCATGGAGCTGAGCAGGCAACTTGTGGAGTTACACGACCTTCAGTCGAAGCGGCACAAGTCTACGGGCTTCTTCCCACTCACTGTGGGATATTACAGTTGCATCAGCATTCACAGAGCTCGAGGAATGGAAGCACAGATGTTGTCCGAGTATGAGCAAGAGTTCTTCCCTGCACGGCTTAATTTCGATCCATTTGGAATAGCCAGGAAGACAATCTCCCAGGAGTACGCACATGTGCCTTCGTTAGAAGATTTCTGGATGAAGTGCAGAAGTGAGTACGAGGTCAGAAAGAAAGATTTCAGCAGGTTGTCGGCAAAGCAAGTATTTGACTTTGGACTAGCGCGGATACCTGCGGATCTTAAAGATGATGGGAACGTGGTACTTGACACTTACCATCAAATGGGAGGAGATAAAGCTCTACTGCAGGATAGCAATGGCGGCTGCAGCACAATAGAAGAAAGATCTGGAGCTGTGTTGGTGAGTACTTCGAGCTGGTTGTTAACGAAGGGATACTGCCTTGATGAAGTATTGATGAACCAAATCACAGGCAACTTCGGCACAGGAGATTCCCTCAAGCGAAAGCATGAAGGAGAGAGCAGCAGAAGGTCCGAGAAGTTGAAAGTACGCAGAAGATCTCAAGAGAAAGAGAAGACCACTTCTACGACCATAGCTTTGACTCCGACTTCTCCAGTACCTAGTGGATCACCAACTATTGCACCACAGCAGCAGGATGCTTC
Organism: Taxus chinensis; assembly: GCA_019776745.2. Lineage (NCBI taxonomy): Eukaryota > Viridiplantae > Streptophyta > Pinopsida > Cupressales > Taxaceae > Taxus > Taxus chinensis. Next base: position 543,695,834 of record CM034151.1, on the reverse strand, counting down.
CATGCCTTCATTAAAACCAGCAACGTTCATCTTCTCTCCGCAGCCACTTCGTTCAGCACCCGTTCCAGAGGAGATGTTGAAGCTGCAGATGACGGAGTTCGAAAGAGCTTTGTCCTTGGATGTTTCAGAGGATGGCAGCCATGATACTGTGGCACTTTCTGATGGAGAGGATGCAGAGCGGGAAATGGTAGTGCACTCAGCAACTTCTCACTCTCCGAGAAGTAATTTCTCGGAATGGTTAGCTTTGCAGTTGGTTCCGGAAGCAAGAGTAGAGATGAACTTAGAGGAACATGACTTGCAGCTACTTCAGGATCTGAGCAGAAGAGACAGAAGGCCTAAAGTTGCTAAAGCAACTTCTAGGTTGATCATCGAGGATTCGGGAGAGAAGTTTGCTGAGATATTAATCCCGGCGGAAGGAAAGGTAGAAGAGGAACTCACGGCAGAAGATGTGACGGTGACCAAAATACCACTCGGTCAAGCTACCACTGAAGGATTGAAGCAGGACACGCAGACGTTGCTGGATGCTTTGTTCCTTAGGCTTGACAGTGAAAAGGCGGAGAAAGAAGAGCTGCAGAAGCAAATATCTCAATTATGTGAGATCATAGCCAAGGTTGCTAAACCTTCCGTTCAGCCCATTTCAGCGCAGGTGAGTGATCATCTTATGCAGGAAATGGAAGATGCAAGCAATCAAGTAAAGGCTATTGACGAATGGAAGGATCTGATTATTCGTCAAGCTTCTGTGCAACTTGGGGAAGTGCCAGCCCGCCTAAAGGTTATGAACGATGCAGCAAATCAACTAAAGCAACTGATAGAAAGCATAGAAGGAATAAATACAGTTGCAGAGAGTAACCTGAGTATTTTGGCCGAGATCAACAAGCTGCCGGGAGATGTATTGGTTGCAGAACAAATTGTGCCGGATGGATCAGTCGAGAAGGGGAAGCAGCTAGAGTTTGCAGTATCTTTCCGTTTGGAGATCTGCAGAGTTTTGCTGAAGAGGATGCAGGCGCTTGAGAGTAGAACATCAGATTTGCCGGACAGTATTATTTCTTTCACTGAGGAAAGAGTGGATGGAGGTATTACTTCATACGTGCGGATTGTTTCTAACGAGGTGCATGATTCCCTGGAGGGTTCTCTTCTGATGGTGCAAAAGAGGATTGACAAAGCCACCAAGCCTTTCACGATGAACTCTATCAGTAGGCTGGTGACACTGCAGGCAGACATTGCGAGATTTGGGCCAAGTTTGGAAGAAGTGGAAGCATGCAGCAAAGTGTTGAATGAAGGATTGCTGCAATTCAGGACAGAAAAGGAAGCAGTAGCTAAAACAGATGGAAAGATGCTGAACTATATGTTCGACAAGTATATCAGATATCAGAACAAGAAGAAGATGTAGATGTTACAGCTGGCATGACTTCTTCTATTTCTTTCTTCTTCTACTTTCTATGTTCCCGGATGAAATTGTAAACTTCTAAGTTATTGGTTTTGCAACCATTACTTGAAGTCATGTGGAACCTTTCTATTAGTTAAGTGATACATGTGTCACTTAAGAAGAAGTTAGTTGAGGATGATTGCCAAATGTCATCTTTACTTGTTGTTCATACTTTAGTTCAGTTTGAGTCTTCTATTTGTACTTTCCCTCCTACATTCTATAAGTAGGAGAAGAACCTACGGGTTAATCATCGATCAGAATTTGTAAGAAGCAATCTTGTGTTCTAGACTTTGTGCTGAACCCCTGAGAGCCACTTGTTGCAGAGGAATACAAAGAAGCAGGTTTCCGGAGAACTTTGTGTCACGGTGTACTGTGTTTCTTGCTTTTAAATCTTAGATCTCTTAAAGTAAACTTTGTGTTATTTTAGATCTGGATCTAGAACTGCCTTTGCTTTAGAATTCTGTGTGTTCAAATCTATTTGAGTTTCTTCTATGTGCATGCAATTAGCTCTGATATCTACTGATTGGGATGCACATCTTCCTTATTTCTTCTCTGTAATTCCTTTACTTCCTTCTTCTATAATTTTCCTTTCTTAAACAGCTGCTTACTTGCTGCAGAACTTCTTAGTTATGGTTCATGAACTAAGTTGTTAAAGTAAAACCCCTGATAGATAAAAACACATTTATATTGACAAATAAATGGGCTGTGGCCTTTTTTAATTTAACCAAGTTTTGTTTGCCGATCCTGAGTCTAAAATGTTCCTAACAAAGTCCAAGTCTCAATAATATCATCTTAGCTAGACTGTTTTTAACAGACAAAAAACTATGAAATGAAATACATATGCTTCCAAGTGTCACAAGAAAAAGTTATCTCTAGTATTGCTCATCTTTCTTCCCATTAGTCACCCAAAAATGCATATGCTTCCAAGTGTCACAAGAAAAAGTCATCTCTAGTATAGCTCATCTTCCTTCCCATTAGTCACCTAAATTGTTTCGTACATGTTTGAGTCACATTGGGTTTTCATTACTCATTCCTCTCAGCAGTAGTAAATTTTAGGAGTCTACCGTTGACATCTAGTAAAATCTGACTTTTTAAACTAACCTCTTCTCCCCACCCCTATCACCACCAGCATATGACCTCTCAGGCTCACCCTTAGCATTGATGTGAAAAGTAGAGGGAAGAATTATTGTACAAGTAAGAGCATTATACTCTCTTGCAATTGCCAATTACTTAGTGCTTGGACCAAATCATCCAATATTGGTTCCACAGCAACAAAACTCTACTCAAGTTCTTCCCCTTCACTCTCTTGTACATGTCCCCTACAAAGTCTGAATTGCATTTCTCAACAGGAATTCCTTCTTACTATGCTTAGTGAAATTTCCCGCAACTTTAAGTAACAATTTTTATTCTATTACCAGTCTTCACAATCAAATATGAAAGCAAGGGTTTATAGTATCGTACCAAAAATCAAGGTACACCTGCATTCAATGTAACTATCTCTGCTGCAAAAATCAAGCTGAGTTTTTGTGAGAAGATTGGTCGTGACCTCAGATTAAAATACATCTAGTCGCTCCTCAATCAGAGCTTTGAATTGAAAGTTGGGCCAAATCTCCTTGCAATTTGACAGCTACTATAATCATACAGAAAGTTGGGCCAAATTTCCTTGCAATTTGGCAGCGACTATAATCATACAGAAAGTTGGAGATAATCATGAACTGCTCGATCTTCCCTTGTTATCCCTGTAAACTTTGTCTCAACTCTGCTTTATTGGGGTTCATAACTTCCTTAGGTTGTTATGGCATCCCATTTTAAAGACTTGGAGCCCTTAATGCCTATCAATTTTCTTATAAAGGCCAGTAATTCCTATGTGGCTCTTTTAATCGGTTATCAGACCACTCAATAAGGCATTTCTTGATTTCCCCATTTCTTAATGTTATCCTTCTCTATTGCACCTGAATGTACTTAAGAGTCCCATTGATTTAATTTGGTCACTTGTGCGTATTAATATAATTTCTTTATTTTCTTTCTTAATCATGGAGCAGTAGTTTGACTTCACTAGCATCCATACATGTTGGAAGAGCATCTGATCGATTTTTTTCATCTAAACCCTATATATGTATTGATCTTTTCTGATATCTTTTTTTTTTAACATATTTATTTATTTGACACATTTCTTGCAATATTTGAGGCAAAACTTTAGACGTACCCTTAAGGATGTGAATTCTAACGTAATTGGTGTGGAGGTCCAAATTCTTACGCGTGGCCATGTATTGATCTTTTTCTGATATCTTTTTTTTTATGAGTTTATTTATTTGACGCATTTCTTGCAATATTTGAGGCAAAACTTTAGACTTACCATTAAGGATGTGAATTCTAACATAGTTGGTGTGGACGTCCAAATCCTTACACGTGGCCAAAATTGTTGACAATTAATTTTACTTATAAAGTATTTATCTAGTTGTGATATGCAAAGTTGTCATATCTTCCATAATTTGGTTAATCATTTCAGTTTGTTCAACTATTTGGAAATGATCCCTATCACTAGACTTGGCTTAGTCTCAAAGTCTTGAAATATATCCTTCCACAGATTTCTTGTAAGCTTGCAGTCTCTGTCACTTATGATAATTTTCTACAATCATTGGAAATATTGTAAGGTCAGAAGCCAGAAACCTTATGAGTCAAACAACAGAGGAATGAATCCATTCACCTTGGTTAATCTACCCACTACTACCATATTTCGATCAATGTGTTTAAAAATTTGAGGTAAATCATTAACAAGCCCTATGGATGTTCTTTCTCATTTATTTCTGGTTATTAACAATGGAACGAGGTTTCATGCAGGAGGTACTGTTTCAGCTTTCTTAGCTCAATACTTTTTGGGGAATTGTGTCATATTTTTCTAATACACTTATCCTTCGTGGCATACAGGTTTTTATTTCTACCATGTAACTAGATAGAGGTCCATTATAGAACTGAAGGTCCATTGTTTTTATTTTGAAAGCTAAACCTTATATTGCTTCAAGGAACAAATGAATACATTGTTAAAATATAAGATCATTATCTAGTGTTCCTGATCAGTTATGCAGTTATACCTGCCTCTAACTACCAACTGTTTGTAACCACCTCTCTCTAAATAAATATACCCTGTTGCGTCCATTCTGGACAGTGTGCAGATTTTTCCTTCTCTGATTTATTTCTTCTTGCATATGCCAACATTGGTATCAGAGCAGTCGGTTCGCAGTTCGAGGAAGCCTTTTAACTGGCACGAACTGGAAGTTTGGGGAAGCCCTAGTAGGGCACAAACTGAAGAAGTTATTTCGTCGCTTATTGTAGAAGACTCACGGGAAGGAAAAACATCTATTGCAAAGACGTTTGGTGCAAAGAACATGTTGGTACAGTCGCGGGTTTTATTTTCGCAATCAATACAAGTATATATATAGTCGTGGGTTTTTACAACATGTCTTCAGTCGCAAGGGGACAAATCATATATAAACAGTCACGAATTTAATAACCCTACAGTCATGGATTCAAACAATAAGATAAACAATCGCAAATATTTTTTTTTCACAGCAGTTGTGAGTGCAGAGGGCACAAAAATCGTGCAAGTTTTTTAACAGTCGCTAGAAAGAAAAGTTACGACGGTCATGATTTCCATAGAGAACATCCAGATTGCAAATACCAACTTGAACCCTAGTCGCGATGTGTGTCCCATATCGCGAATACAGTCGACAATGGCAGAGCACATGAGGTCTAGACGTCGATTCCTGTTTCATATCTACTTTGTTGACGTGAATACATGGCTGTGATTCATAACTGTTGAGAATACAGTCATTTTAGAGCACGGGATATCTTGAGGATTCTATAGATTTGAAGGCGAAAGATTTCAAGGACTTGTGGAAGCACCAAGATTCGTGCATATGTATAGGTATAAATATATATATATTTGTGGGTTTTGCTACATTAGACAATTCACGTTGTTGTCTATTCCTGCTCCGTTATTAGTCTGAATTTATTTGCGGGTCATTAATTTGCGAGTAATGGAAAATATTTCAATCCTAATTTTGCCGGAACTCGCAAAAATTAACAGGCACAATTTTCAATGTATGAAGCCATAAGATTCTGATCGTTTGCAGAATTTCGTGATTGTGATAAGATAATCACAGGTAGCGAAGGTAGACCTGCTACAAACTTTGCAGATTATGACAAATGTCATAAAGAAGCTCTTTTGCTTCTCAAGTTGTCGATGTTCGGATGATATGATACCGAAACTGCAGAATGCCACTGCATGACAAGCCCGCTGATGGACAAGTCTTGGGGATAAATATCAGACGTCAGAAAAGAGTCAGGTTTTATACCTGAAGAATATGCTCTTTTCCGTAAAGTTACAAGAAGGTGGATCGCTATCTGAGCACCTACTTCGGATGAAAGACCTCCGAGACCAATTATCTTCCATCAGCAAAAAGGTGGACGACGATGATATGGTGGCTCTAGTTCTAAACAACTTACCTTCTTCATATGAGTCATTTACGGAGGCACTCCATTTAATGGTTGAAAGTCAAACTCTCACTTTTGATAAGGTGAGCTCCTACGTGTTGCAAAAGGTGCAGAAGACAAATTCAGGCAGAATCTAGTTGTAACTTGTGACCAATCAGAGAGTGCTCTTGTCATTTAGTCAAAAGGAAAGTGGAGACATCATTCTAGTGATTCCTCCACTCAATATCAGGTCACATGTTATTATTGTCACAAGGTTGGGCACCTTAAGAAAGATTGTTGGAAGCGGAAATATGATCTTTCGCAACAAAACAAAAAGCCATGTGATGAGGAACATGTGGCAGCAGTCGCAGAAGAACAGAGATTCGGATGACAGGCAGTGCTCTTTATTTTCTTACGACATCATGCTCGCATGACAGTGGTACTAGTTGTTGGATCATTGACTCTGGAGCATCCGCACACTTTTCATGTCGCACGGTCTGGTATGTTTCATTTATTGCAAATATATGTTTTGAATCAATAATATTAGTTGATGGAGGATCGCTTACAGTCAAAGGGATGGGAGATACATGCATTGTATCGAATAATACTCATAAATTATTGGTACGGAATGTTAGATATGTACCTTCTTTACAAAAGGATCTTCTATCTATTGGTCAATTAACAGAAAATCCCAATATTTATGGTGGATTTCTGTGGGAAGAAGTGTGTTGTCTCTGATGTGAAATAGAGACGGATGGTTGCCCTTGGTATTGGCCAAGGTGACCAATATCGGTCTTGTTGATCCTGCTACGATCAACATGAACACACGTGTGGAGGACAGCTCCACCATACAGGATGTGCAGGAGGCTGCAATGCCTTGGGAGGAAGTCATGCCTCACAAATCTATTAAATTGGATATAGTCAACCTGCGTGCCCTTATTATGGAGGGAGTATCCACTATACCAGATGTACGGGAGGCGGACATGCCTTGCGAGGATGGATTTTCTCATTCTGAAGAATAATTTGTTGTGGATGGAGAATCCACTATTCCAGATGCACTGACAGGTGCATGGTGAGATAGCATGTCAAGCCACTCAATCAAAGGTACTTGCTCAAAGGACAGTAGAGCATGAATAGTTTACTCATTGTGTTGTGAAAGACTTTTCCCAACAGAGGGGAGATAAATGAGCAAATACATGAGACGAAGGAAGAGTTGGTTCTCACTCCTACTGCAAAGATGGTTATTTCTCCCACTACTGAGACAGAGATGCTTGTTTCTCCTACCATTGCGAAGTTGGTTCTAACTTTTGTTGCATTGATGGTCACATTTCTCTTCCTGAAAATGTTGGATGAGTACTACATGGTGTTGCAAGGACACGGTCGAGGTGAATTCGATTGTAGGCTAATTGAGTCTTTGTATAGACTCCAATAGGCTACACAAGCCTAGAACAAATTTCTCACTCCACCTCTCCGAGATTTTGATTCCAGCACTCTGGAGATGGGGCTAACACTCTCAACCATTGATGATTCATCACTAGTCAATGAATCACGTAACAAAAAATCAGTGGACCACTTGCCATATCCTCTATTTACACGACCAGATTCTTTTTTTGCGGTTCTTTTCCATTGGACAACCACAACACAACAATGGATTGCTGATTTCGAAGTACCACCTATGACACAGTCTATAGATCTAATGACTAAACATACGGGCTTCAGAACATTTGTAGAATTTCAGGACAAACTTGGTATTGTTTCTTGTTTAGTCATTAAGAGGGGTTGTTAAAATATGAGAGTAGTATATAGTGTTCTTGATCAGTTATGTAGTTATACCTGCCTCTAACTACCAACTGTTTATAAATTGTTTTTAACCACCTCTCTCTAAATAAATATACCCTATTGCGTCCATTCTGGATAGTGTGCAGATTTGCCCTTCTCTCATTTCTTTCTTCTTGCATATGCCAACATACATCAATTTAACAACAAGAATACAAGTATCTTCCTAAGAAATTAAAGACTCGGTCTTTATGGAGCAGAAACACGTGAACTTAACCTTCACCAGTAAAGCCATATCTTGCTTAGTTTATCTCATGACAACTCTTTTTAAGTTTTCCTTGATGGATACTACATGAAAAATATTAGTTCTCCTAACCAATCATCTTTATCCCTGTAGAGTTAATTTAGTCTCTCTCTAAGTTTAAGAATGCAATTTTCAGCATGCAATATTACACCGTTGTCTATCTAAGAAGCATGGGTATGCCCCTGACCCCCGCGTACCTTGCTTGGTATGGTACCGATACATCCTGGGTATGTCTGGGTACATCCCAGACGTACCTGGGACGTACCCTATCAAAAGCATAATTTTTTTGGTATTGTATGATTCTTTGTAAATACTTCTCTTCGTAAACTAATATTTTCTTCATAAATACTTCTCTTCATAAACTATTGAATATTGAATTGATTCTAAGATTCCAAATTACTAAACTTGTAAGTATTTGGGAGTCCTTTTATTTGAAGGTGGGGCCGAAAAAATGTTCATGGGATAACCATGTTAGTAGTTTCCAGCGTAAGTTGGCTTCATATAAAGGGAATGACTATCAAGGACTAGAAAAATTGAGCTTCTCCAAGCAGTTTTATAGCCTATTCCTATTTACCTGATGTCTTTATTATTTATTCATGAAGGTATTAAAAAAAGATTAATCAGAATCATTATACTTTTTTATGCAAAATGGAATAGGTGATAACGAGAAGAATGCTTTGATGAAATGGGAAGAAATTAGAAAACCAACATCCAAAGGACGATCTATTGTAACTAATCTCTCTTCTAAATAATCTTAATCTAAAGATCTATTGGTTTAGAGGGAAATCTAGATGATACATTCTAGATTATTTGTATTCATATTGCCGCATGATTAATGAAAATGTTAAATTTTACACATTGAATGTTTAGATCCTTGATCCTACTATATTTTTCAAGTTTTGTATTTCTTATGGACTAAAAAATGAGTCAAATGAGTATATATATAAAATGTATATATGTGTGTCTGTACGGATGTACCATACCCAAGGGTTTTTGAAAATCAACATACAACATACCCATACCCTGAGTCACAAGGTTCTCCGAATTTTTGGCTTGAAGTTCGGAATTCGCTGGACTTTTCAGGTGACCCTAAATATTCTTTTAAGTTCGTGCTGTTCGCCGAAAAAAACACAAAAAATCGCAGGAAAAAATTGCAGTTTCTTTTGCTAGTCGCTTGCTGGTTTCGATTTACAGTTGTGACTGTCATTGGAGTTTTAGTAGTCACTAGGACACGTGAACAAAGGTAGCTCTCACAGACACTAGGGCACGTGTGCAGAGCTATATCTCGATTCTCTGGTTACTGGTATAGTTGCGCTACGGGAGTGTGCTCTCGAAACCCCCTCATTTCTCCACCATTGCCGCCACCAAAACTTGCAGATTGCTGCCCAAGCATCTCTACCATCGCCGCTGCCAAATGTTTTGTAATAAGTATCTTTGTTATATGGAATTTTATTAAGGTTTGTCGCTTTAGCTTTTTAATAAACTTTCTTTTTAATTTTTTATTATTTCTTTTTAATTTTTTTTATTAACTTTTCAAACTTATAAACTTTTGCGTGTGTTTTATTTTTGTTATTTATTTTTATGTTTATTAACTTTTTAATAAAGTTTAAGCTTATATGTCGTTTTATAGTTTTATTATTATTTTTTAAAATTCTAAACTTTTAAACCTACATAGAAAGTTATAATAATAAAAAATTTAAACTTTTAAACCTATGTAGGATTATGACTAAAGTATTTTTTTAATAATGTTTGTTTTTTTAATTTTAATTGATTTAAAGTTTCATTTAAATTTTTATAATTAATTTTTTATTGTATTTTTTAAAAACTTAAATTTAAGTTATATATATTGTAATGTAAAACGAATGTTTATTTTCATTTCATTTAAAATTTAAAATATTATATTTATTTGTTAATTTAATATTTTTAATGTAATTTAAGATTTGATAATACATTTATTTTAAAAAAATATCGTTCTAAAATTAACAATTTTTAATTTTGTAATTTAGTGTATTTAAATTTAATAATTTATAATTTATTAATTTATTTTTTAAAACTTAATATTACATGTTTAAGGTTGTGGTTTGACATAATTTCATATTTTTTTATGTTTTTCTATTATTCGAACTTGATGGCGAATTTTTTTTCGAACTTTATCCATTGGGCGAACTTGAACCGAATTTTATCCTTGTTGAACTCGAACTCGAACCTGGTGACTTAGCCCATACCCATATCCTAGCAACCTAGTTGTCTATCTTCATGCCATCAGTATGAATAATTATTTCATTATTGGATTTGTGATTTAATGTCAGGTGCCAGGTATTCCATTCCATGGACCAAATTAATGTCGTATTACTCTATTCCAATGCATGCTAGCAACAAATGATTTTGTTCATTATCTTGACAAAATGATAATGATGGACATTCACTGATCTATAAACATAAGTTGACTCATGGATGCATTTTAATATTTTATAATAGCATTTTGCAATTGTGATTCTCTACAGAAATCTAGGGGCTTCTTCGCCTAAAGAACTAGGCTCGAACTTTTTCCTTAAAGTACATATATGATATATCTTTTTGTTTCAGCAAAATTTATTGTACATGAAAAACTAAGAGTTGAATTTTAAGGTGAAACAATTTGTTACAAGTGAATGCGGTGCTCTTTAAGGACACGTCTTCTCATCCCATGCAAACATTGAATGGAATTCCCCCCTTCTTTCCTCCTTCCTTTAGTTATCATGTGTGAGATACATAATGACAAAATTGCACTGACTACCATATCTGATCTCAAAAAATCTAAAAAAACAAGAAGCTATAAACAGGAAAAAAAATAATCAAGATTCTTAAGTTAATCCAAACCTTTTATCATAAATAGAAGCAGTAAGAATAATGAAGAGTTGAAATACGATCGAGCAAAGTATTTTCTACAATATTTGTACCGTGAAATAAAGAAAAATAATTCTCAAATAAAGGCTACCAGTTCTTAAATATTCTGGAGGTGTGTATGCAAGATTCGTGCTGTAGCTCTTTCCATCTCTGCTGTTTTTCATAAGGCCAAAGCATGAAAGTCGAGGATCCCCTTCCTAAAAAACAAAAAAGTGAAACTTTGATTAATAGAAATGCCTATCAACATCATCACTGTGTCTACTATAGATTCCCTCTGTTTCATAAACTCTCAAGAAATGCCACTACATGTTCTTATTAACTAGCTTTGCTCTACCCTAAGCTGTATCACATTAGACAAGCAAAAAATCTTACAATATATAAATTTATTTAAATTAGGATGGAAATCTACATACTTCCAGAAAAAACTTCACTCAACTCAAAGATGGATACAAAAAGACAGGATCACACATGAAAACATTGTACAAGTAAAACAATATTTAAGATAATATGCGGATGGTGGTTACGGCCTCAAGTAGGATGAAAAGACTATCACTATATACTATACATTATGTATAAAACTGACATTCATGGAGTTTAGTTCAAAATTGGAAGGTATCATCTATATTATTCTGAAGAGAATTCCACTTTGTGAGCTCAATATAGAAACAAAGAACCAAATCTCACAAACATCAGAGACAAAATAGAAGCATACTACAAGCAAAACAGGGGCTTCCTCCTCCTAATCTTAATAAAGGAAAAATGCAATGCTCCTAGAGCCATGGCAGGGACAATAGTTTGGTTTTGATTTTGAAGTGGTGAGACATGGAGCTCAAATCCTACCCCAGTTTTACTACTTGTATGTGTTCAAAACATAACTTCTGGGAAATACCCCAGTCATGGACAAGGTGGTCTGAACCAAGGATTCACAAGATCATTAGGATATAATTCCAAAATCACAGTAAGATCACCGTTTATAGATAAGGCTAAACGTCCAATAGAATAACCCCTGCAAGCCCTGAGCAAATGCAAGCCCTACCACTGCAACTTACATGCACCGGCTGCCACGAATTGAAATTGAATGGTGGAGAATTAAAATCATTACATTATTTCCCATAAAACAAAGAAAGAATTGAAGAGATCTTGGTTAAGAGATAAAAGGTATTTGAGAGGCTATAGGTGCTCTCAAGGTTTCCCCTAGAGACAGGACTGATATCATGCCAGAAAGTCCAAGTGTTTTCAGCCACATTTATGCACATTAGAAGGACTATTTTGAGGTTTGATCCAGCAGTTACATAGTGATAGGACTCTGCAAATTGGCACTTGTGCTTGTATTGCATAAATGATTTCTATCAAATATGTCCTTGATTTGCATCACTATCATTTGCAACTTTTGTTGTACTTTCACAGTTTCACTACTGTAGCCAGATATATTGGTGATATGGTATATCAACTAGGCATACTCAAGGAAAATATGGAATATATTAATATTCACATACTGAATATAGGAAAGGAAAATATCTATGATAATTAAGGGCAAGTGAGAGGATAAGTTAAATAAAAATATACAGAACAAGAGACATGAAAGCAAGGATGTGTCCCCACACAACAACCTTCGGAAGCCAACAACTATTATTTAGGTTTATAAGATGCCCTTTCGTTTTGGAAATGCTTTGTTCTTGAACCACAAATAGAAGATAAATGATGAGATGTTGATAAGTTTTGACAATACTAATGCATTGAATCAAGATTACTCCGTCCAAGATCAATCTCAATGAGCATCGAGCGCTTGCATAATTTAACAATTGAACTCCATCAACTCGAGAATTGTAGGCTTGAAGCCTATGAGTATATCTTGTAATTTTGATAATAAAAAGCTGTAGAACTTTTTCGTTGGAGTTGAATATTCCCAATGTAATAAGAATGTCTATGGCATTCAATATTAGGTTTAGATGATAATTGTTGGTCAACATTTTTAGTTATTTGAAAGCCATCATTACTATTTATTTCTCTTCAAAAAGTGTCAATATTTTCATTTTTTTCAATATGCTTATCAGTCACACTTTGAATAGCATCCATAATTAGTAACATTTGGATTTCATCAGTTTATACCTCTTATTTGAGAGGATTGACCATTAGTTTGGATTTCAACAGCTAATAGTAATTCTTGAGTTTGAATTTCCTTATCAAACAAAACATGAATAACATCAGTAGTTGTTTTGTTATCAACAAGATTAAATTCTTGTTTTTGCACTCCTCTTCTACCTTAAGACATTACCTTAATTAAAAAGGCATTGAGTGTAGTTGTAAAGACAAGTGATCTGTTCATATTTCTCGAGGTCTTCCAGAATCCAATAATTTCTTTTTATAGATTTCACATTCTTCCTTATGTTCTTAGGTTGTGTAAACAGGTCTTGATTCTTTGGAGACAACCATACATCATCACGAGCATCCATCTAATCTTTGAAGACAAAGTGAAGCCATTAGAGAATTGAGTCAGAATCCCCTACACACGGAAGGAAAGTTCAAGCCCCTTCCAAGCAGACTTTCTTCGGTTGTTGATCGGGAGAATAAATGCCCTAAAACCCCTCTCCCTCGTCCTCGTGCACCTAAAGATCCTTTCCTAGTGGTTAATTTCTCTCTCATTGGTCAAGCCCTCCTCTCCCGTGCCTACATGGCATCCAATCCTTCTCACTCAAAGAGCCAGCCCCTTCCAAATAGGCTTGCCTCGGCTGTCTATTGTGAGAAGAAATGCCCTAAAACGCCTCTCCCTCATTCTCGTGCACCTAAATATCCTTGCATATCAGTTGAGTTCTCTCCCATTGATTGATCCATCCTCTCCCTTGAATTCTAGTGCGTAAAAGCCCTCCCTCAGTTTATCACAAGTTGAAATCTAAGCATAGTGAGGAAATCAAAATAAGACCACTTTGAACTTACATCACTAGTAAGCCATAGCCCTATAGATGTAGAGAATTGCATTTCTTTAATAAATTCCCTGCCATAGTTCTAGATTTTCTTTTCCTCAATAAATTAGGTGTAAAATTCGAAGTGAAGACATAATTGCACATAATTTATTGTATTCAGAACCTTCGTGAGCAAAATGTTGACAGTGAGACCATCTCTACACCTTGATACCTTGATGTGTGTTTTTAATTATTTACTTTGAATTTTTTTTAATAAACCTCCTTTTTAAAGACTTAAAACAATTTACTTTTTATTCTTGTAGTATTGTAATTTTGAATACCCTTTTTCTCTTTATTTTGATAATGGTCAAAAGAATTATATTAACATCATAAAAAGTATGTCTTGCCCAAAGTGTTTGGGGAAAGCAGTGGGGAATGATTCAACAAGTGTTGAATTCCTACCAACTCTCGTGCAACCTATAGTAGCCATGGGGATACTCGGAGGTACCAGTGAAAATTATGGATATGTATCAGAGCACCTTAAGATATGGGTTGAGTATAACCATGTTATAGATCCAGTACCACCCCCATGTTATCTACTAGTTGTGCCTTAATGTAGACCTTAATATTTTAGTTGAATGGGATCAACTCAAGTGGTGCAACATCTAGCCTTTCCTAGCAAAGCCCCAAGATAAAACTCCCATGTAAAATTATAATGTTGGAACTCGACAAGACACCGCAACCAATTTGTTGGGCACAATGTACACCGAAAAATGAGGCCAAGAGCAAGTCTTAAGTGATTTTGATGGAAAAGATACCCCCCTATCATGGCATCTATGTTGAAGACCACCTCGCAAGAGTAATTTACCAAATCAAAAAAATGTACATTTTTCTTGGCAAAGAAAGGACTATCCTACATGTCCCAGTTACTCTCTACAAAAAATAGGATCATGTCAAATTTCCAATGCTAACATTTATCTAAAATGCCCAATATACGAAAATCTAACTATTATTAACACTATAAAGGTATATACCTATTACAAATTTTACCCTTGTAAACAAAAACAAAACATAGCGAAAACAACAATCCCCGCCTAGAGCATTGAGCTCGTTTGTAAATACGAGAGAGAGAATGGAAGGCATACGACACACTAACATCTTGTGTTTGTCCAGCTTTTATCAAGCATAAAAGAAGTTACATTTAGGCAAGGCACTTATAATTTGACGACTAAAGTACATTAACTAATATTTAATGAGTTAATGTTTACATTATAATTTAAATAACTTGAATACCCCTAAAGACTAATCCGGAAACTTCTTCAAGTTTGTCCTGAAATTTTACAAACGGAATGGGACCAAAGGATTCAGTCATTAAATCAGCAGCTGCTCCTTTGATGTTAATTCGAAACCTGCAGTCCTTTGATGCTTTGTTGTTGTCGAATGTATGAGCTTTGGTTAAGACAAAAGCTGAGAAATATCTCTAACAACAACGCATACATCCTGTCATGTAGGCAAAAAATATATAAGGCTGCCCATCGATTGTCTGTAGGGTGGCTCTTCAACTGGTGATGAAATCATCATTAGCTGATATTTTCAATCCAACCTCCAAAGTTCTGAATCCAAAATCTTGGAAATGCTAATCAATGTTAATACACCTGGCTCGTGGAGCCTGCCTAAGTCCGTATAGGAACTTATCAATCTGCAGAATGGAAGATTGTGACCAGGTACCAGAAAATCTTTAAGCTACACCAAATAAACCTCCTTGTCTAAATCTCCGGAGATAAGCAACTGCAATATGACCATCTTCGTAGTATTCACAGCAGGAGCAAAGATCTCATAGTCTATTCCCTCCTACTGTGAAAAGCCTTTCACAACAAGATGAACCTTGTACTTGTCCACTATCTGCATTGCTTTTGATTGTATCTGCCCATTTGTATCCAATGGGTGACTCCAACTCACCTAGCGGTATGTCCACCAACTTTAAGGTATGGTTCTTCAACAAGGCGTCATATTCTGCTTACATGGCAGTCTCCCACGCAAGTAAGCCTTCTACTTTAACAAATTGTTGCAGTTCAAGTACTATAAAAAGGTCCAATGCATTTGTTGGATTAACCACCTTGTTTTCGATCCTCCGAGTGAGTACCTTTCTTTGAAAGGACTTTCCTGCCATCTCATCACACACCTTCCAAGCATCCTAGATAGTGAAATCTTCCTCCACGATTCTTTAAGTGGCTTTTCCTGCTAGCTCACCATGTGATTCTCATGCACCCTAGATAGTGGAGTCTCCCTCCAAAATAAACAACGCATTTGATTGAGAAAATTCATCCTCCCACACAAGAGCTATTTCATCCTCCTGCACATCATATATAGTGGATATTCCCTCCATAAGTAATGCATGTAAATTGACCTGAGCAGGGTCAACGAGCCTATGAGGAATCTCATCCTCCAGCACACCTTGTAAGGTGAAGTCTCCCTCCACATGTGCATTTAAGTTGATTGTAGTAGGATCAACAAGCCTATACATGACACCTCACCCAATGCATAGGGAAACTACCCTATCCTCTTCCACATCAAGCACAATACACTACTTCACAAAGAAATTTACAGCAATTTTGGGATTCTCTGTTAACTGATAAATAGACAAGATATTTTTATTCATGACAAGAACATACCTAACATTTCTTAATAAGATTTTTTAAGCATTATTCAACACTATATGGATATCTATTATCCCCTCTACTGCAAATTACTCCACATCAATTGATAAAACTAAATCAAAAATATTTTTATTTACTGTAAATTGTACATACTAGTCCCTGCGACACGAAAGATGTTTGGATGCATCAAAACCAATAAACCAGCAACTAGTAGTAATGCCAATTGAGCATGATGTGCCCAACGGAAAACTCTTCGTCACAATCTCATTTTTCACTACTGCCACATTTTCCTAACCACGCGCCTTTATGTCATGGGAAGAAAGATCATATCGTCACTTCCGGCAATTCTTTTTCACATGTCCAACCTCATGACAATAATGATATTTCACTTAGTATCTGGAAAATGGTTCACTACGAATTCATTTCCACTTTCCATTTGATTGAGCAACAAATGCACTCTCTATTTGTCCATAACTAGACTCACTTGTCTACATTTCCCTACATTCCTTTTGCATCAAACAAGTACTAACCTGATCAAATGTCAAGGTCTAGCTTTCTGGCATCACTAAACTATTCAAAACAAGCGCAACCATGTCATCATCATCCACCTTTTTCTCTATGCCAGTGAGCTGGTCTCAAAGATCTTTCACCTGACGATATGTTTTAACACAGACCCACCCTCATGCATCTTTGCTTAAAATAGCAAATTCTTCAAGTACAAAACCCAACTTTTCTATAATGTTTGATACTTGTTTTAAAGATTGGTCCCAAGTTCACCTGCCACAAGTAGCATTTCGGACTTGAGGGATTAAATGATCTGACATAGATAATTTTAATAACAGCAGAGCCTCCTTATGATGCTTGTCATAATCGACAAAATTCCTAGCTGGTCTCAACTCTTTTTTTGAGAATAATTTGATCACAATCACAATATTATTATATTCCACAGTTGTTAAAATCTTATGACTCTAAACATTATAATTCTGACCAACTTTTATGCTTTTGACAGATCCAAATTTTGAATATTGGCCATTTTACATGCAATATTTGACCTCTAATTCATAAATTAATGCAAAAAAAGCTTCTATCAGCAATAACACCAAAATACATCCAATTGTAAAGATCCCGCAATCTTGATAATAACTATATCGCCCCATAACAAAATTAGGGCTTATGACATCATCTATTTAGAGTCTAAAATATTAATTAAATATTGGCAGTCTATAAATTTAAGAAAATGGCTGAAATCTACAAAATCACCTCTACTTTGTGGTCGTTCTTCAAACTAACTGCAAATCGAAAAAAATTACATAAAAATGTGTCCATGCCCTAACACATGTACCCTCTTCGACTAGGAAAATCATCACAGTCTATTGTTTTCTTCTGTAATGTACTTTTTGCAACACAGTGTGCCCTAACTACATGTATAATTGAACAAAAACCATCTTTTATTCCTGGCAATCGAACTGGACTTTCATGATTGTAAAAAAACCTGAAATTGCATTTGTCTACACTTTGCAACTGCAAAAACATCAATGTCATCGAATTTTTATCCTTGTCTTCCAATCATTGAATCCTCCAATTTTCACGCTGTGGTCTAGATGGTAGTCTTGTTTCTCTGAAAAGTGTCATAAAACTAAAAATTGGTCTACAAGTATGAAAGCCTACAGTTGAACTTGAAAAAACATCTATTCTTCCTGTCTTTAGTTCTTGTGCTTCGTTTTGGTCTTCTCATGACCTTTTATCCTCCTTTCACCATTCACACATGCCTTTCCACCGTCAATTTGGTTTGGTGTTATCACATCCTCCTTACGAACAATCAAAAAAATGCTTTATCTACCTCTGTAATGACAGCCTCGAAACTGGAAATCAATCTCTTTACCACAATTTTCCAAAACGTCATAAACATATTTTTGTTTCTCACGCCTCTACATGACGTCTTGGTCTTCATGGCTTCTTTGTCTCAACCTTCTATGCCCTAACATGATGTTCTAGATCATGCAACTCTTCAAATCTACAATTCTTATCCCGGGAATCTTCCTAGGGCTTCCTTGAACCTTCTATGCCCTAGCATGATGTTCTAGATCATGCAACACTTCAAATCTACAATTCTTGCCCCAGCAGTCTTCTTAGGGCTTCCTCAAATCTCGAATCTCTACTTTTGTTTACCACAATTCATAACCGACTACGGCTTCCTTGCACTTTGGAGTTTGTTATTCATACCCTTCTCCTAGGGCTTCCTAAATAGTGGCTCTGATTTTAATGTTAGTAAATATGAGAGAGAAAGGAAGGCATACAACACATGGCACGAAAACGTCTAGTGTGCATCCATCTTTTATGAGGCATAAATGAAGTTACATTCAGGTGAGGTAGTTATAAGTTGATAACTAACATAAATTTTACTAATATTTAAGTAAATGTTTACATAATAGCTTAATAACGTTAATAGAGTCAATCTTGGAGATTCTAAAACTTGGAGGTGTTTCATCAACTTAACAGAGTGATTAGTTAATTGATTCTCTAATGATGTATTAATTATTTATTGCACCAATAAACTTGGGGACCTAATAATTAAATAATTACAAGGTTGATCAATGGCTATATTATGGCTAAAAACATTTATTAGATGAATTATTAAATCAATTAATTAAGGCTCTCACTAGAAAAAATTTGTGGAATCTAATACGGAGATATAATCTGTAATCCTACACGCATCTACATCTTGATGATGGATCACATAGGGTGATCTGAAACATTGATAGTCATTAAATGTATTGAAGGTCTTTTCCAAAAAAAAAATTCTTAATTATGGATTGTGGAAACCTAAATAGATTCATCAAATTGAGATGAATTGAGAAGAAATCCTATATGCAGAACATGTTAATATTCAAGATGAACTTGCTAATGAATATAATGGAACTTTTTCAAAATAACCACTATATCTCAATGAAAATAATCATTCTTGGCCAAGTGATCCTTTGTAAATTCCTCTACTTGCACTCCAACCATTCAAAATTCACCATCAACATCGTCACAAATAGCATTCTTGTCCTGCTGCAAGGCCCATCTAGCAGAGGTGGCAAACTGTTTTGCATAGTTGACAATTCCAGTAGTGTCTTGTTGCAACATTAATGGAACCTTCCACATGGCACATAACCCTATCTACTTTCTTCATAGTTCCTTTACCATTGATTTGGTGAGGTACTTCATTATGTCTTTCAAACCAAAAATCCATGTTGCCACCCCAGACTCACAAGGACCACAACAAGTGTAACCTTCAAAATTGTTGTCATTTGTCATCTCCTCTAAACCAATCACTTCTTCTTGCATTCCCCATCCAAGAAAAGTCACGCTCATTTGGTCTTCAAACAGATCCTATGCACTCATATATTGAGATTCCTAAGACATGTCATCATAGAGGATCTCCTTAGTCCCGTAAAAGTCAAGATTTTTTTCATTAAAGATGAATGTTCAAGCCACATAATTACTTCTAATTACAAAGAGGCGTAACAAATTGTAGAAGCTTAACAAAATAATATGTTATTGTGGACAGCAATAAGGGTATTTAAATACCTTCCGTATCAAGATGAGGGCAACTTGATATTGTTTGGTTTGTGTACATACAAATTCTCAGTTGCCCATGGATCGAAAGAGAACCCAGGTGTAGTGGCAACCACAACCTATAATAAGTAAGGAAATGACACAATAATATGCTATTATGGACAACGATAAGCGGATTTAAATACCTTCCATGCTAAGATGAGTGTCATGTCCCTTTTTGGAGGCTGATTTTTGGAGACCTTAACCCATTCTTTCCCTATGCGTCCAAGGAAAAAAGCAAGGGGAAATCTGAATTATATTTTTATTGTTGCTTAGATAGTTATTTTCATTTATTATCATTTATCCTATTGGAAGCATTATGCTCCAATAGAGAATCTTAAGTAGTTTAGTAATAAAGGTATTGCGAGCAGTAGGCTCCAAATACCCATTCTAATATTTAAAAGCACATACTTAAGGGGTTGGCCTTGATGTTTATGATTAATTAAGAACTTTTTATGGCTATTTAAGGAGGTCGCTTGGACATTAATGATTCATGTTTTGGAGATTATTCTTATTTTGGTGAAAGTTGGCTAGTGTAGCCCTTTTACTCTCTCTCTCTCTCTCTCTCAACGACGAAACCCCTTGGATTGAGGATCTCTTCCAAGGACGAAAACCCTTGGTTGGGAAACTTATGATATAGCAAAACCTAGGTGAAGCATCTACAACACCTTGACATGATGATGGGAGTTTTATGACAGCAGTCCTTACTAGCAAAGAAATTCAAATCTGGATATATCATAAAGTCTCAAGGGATACATGTGGATCAACAAAGGATACAGGTCATACTTGGTTAGCCTCCTCCCATCTCCATTTCACAATTTAGAGGGTTCCTTGGGTTATGCAGCTACTACAGAAGGTTTGTGGAGGACTTTTCTCATCTTGCAGCCCTTCTAATTGATTTAACTAAGAAGGGTGCACTCAGCTGGTCACTTTTAGCTCAAAAAACATTTGATCAACTCAAAAAGGTGATGTACTCATGCCAAGTACTTGTTGTACCTAATTCTTTTTTTCTATTTATGGTGGAATTTGATACATTCAATGTAGGAATACAGTCTGTCCTAATGCAAAATCAGCATCCTATTGCATTACAAAACATGGAACTCAAGAAACATGAGCTGAATCTTCACATATATGATAATAAGACGCTGGTCATTATGCATGCCTTGATCAAATTTAGGTAATATCTTGTTTGTGGGAAGCTTATAATGAAGATTGGCCATAAAAATTTGAGGTTCTTCCTTTAACGAAAGAACCTAAATGAATGGCAACAAAAATGAATCAGCAAGATACAAGCTCTTGACTTTGACATCGAATATGTCAAGAGGAAAAACAGTGCAGCAACAGATGCCTTGTCACGAAAACCAACTCTTCATGGGAATCAATAAGGAACACAAGAAGGAACCTCACAAGAAGTCAAGGATTTGGAGCAGCAGAGTTCATCATTGCTAGAGGACAAGAAATCTTGGGAACGGTAGTTGTCATGTCCCTTTTTGGAGGTTGATTTCCGGAGACCTTAACCCATTCTTTCCCCATGGGTCTAAAGAGAAAAGCAAGGGGAAATCTGAATTATACTTTTATTGTTGCTTGGATAGTTGTTTTTATTTATTATTATTTATCCTATTGGAAGCCTTATGCTCCAATAGAGAATTTTAAGTAGTTTAGTAATAAAGGTATTGCGAGCATGTAGGCTCCAAATGCCCATTCTAATATTTAAAAGCACCTACTTAAGGGGTCGGCCATGATTTTTATGATTGTTTAAGAACTCCTTATGGCTATTTAAGGAGGTTGCTTGAGCATTAATGATTCATGTTTTGGAGATTATTCTTATTTTGGTGAAAGTTGGCTAGTGTAGCTCTTTTACTCTCTCTCTCAAGGTCAAAACCCCTTGAGTTGAGAATCTCTTTCACGGACGAAAACCCTTGGTTGGGAAACTTGTGAAGGATGAAAACCCTTCATGAAGTTTTTGGTGTGCAAGATGGTTTGAAAGGAAATAAAGTATCTTTCTCTTGCATCTGTTGTCTCTTTGGTGCAAATTATATTTTATTTCAAGTGGAGCGACCTATATTGAGGTGGTGTTTTGGTATGTGTGGTGACCTTTTAGCAAATCTGAAATTATCATCTTATTCTCTATGTTTTATTTAGCCAATATCTCGAGTTTGGTGATTTTTGGTGACGTTCTACTATTTTTAGCAAGCTTGGGAATGTTCGTTGGTTAGGGTTCCGTAATTAATTAATTTCACATGCAAATCTGATTTCTAACAACTGCAATTGATTGATAAGGGTTTTCTATTAATTTTGGCACAAGTTTGGAAGTATTTGTGCAAGGTTTAACTCCATTTCTAAGGGTTGTTCTTACCTAGGAAGGTGGCTGCCCTAGGAAGTTTTTGAGTTCATTTTTGCAGTGTTATAACAGCAGTGTCTTAAATCTGATTTGAGAGCTTTTTGCTATTTCTTGAGTTCCCCCAAAAAAGGGACATTACAATAAGGGTACCATGATATTGTTTGATTTTTGTGTATAAAAATGCTTAGTTGTCCATGGGTTGATCGAGAAACCATGTGTAGTGGCAACCATAGCCTACAAGGAAAGGTTGTGATGATGTTTAGCCAAAAGCCTACGAAAAGCAGTGGCATGACATGCAAATGATGATGTGGTAGTTGTGATGTGGCAGGTGTCATCACGATAGGCATGACAAAAGAATTGACCAAAGAATGATGACTCGCAGGACGAATAGAATGGTAATCACAACGCAAAACATGTAGTTAATACATGGTCTAAATAAATGTGGAAGGTGATTTGCCAAATCAAGAAAATTCCCATCAAACACTGAAATGCCAAAAGATATTGCTAAACAATGGAAACGTGTCATGATAAAAGAAAAGAAAGCAAATGTTTTAACGATGTCACGAACGAGCAAGACCATATGCTAATATGTGAAGATGTGCGCTATGAATACTAATGCATATATTAGGTGATGTGGTTGGAGTGAGAGACTACTCCAGGGTCCAAGAATAGACCTAGAGGACAACACACATAAAAAGATTTTAATACATTGGCTGCAGAAAATGTATAAGAGTGATAGGAGGCTAGATATGGTCAAACTGGTTGTACACAGAGAAATGAAAAAGCAAGAAGACACCATGCTAAAACTGTAAATGCAAGATTATATTATACAGAGTTTTGTACAATCATCTTAGGATCAAATGCATGTCGCATGGATCTTCTCTATGCTTCAAGAAACAACTTGTTACATGCTTGCAAAGGATGAGTCATGTACGTTATTATACAAGTGTCAAGGTTGAAGAGACAATTGTGGCATTACAAGAAATGCAACTATTCATCAGGTGACTATTCAGATTCTCTGTTTTGTAATTTTCTAGGCATGCTGATGTTCAGCTGTGCTGAACAATGTCGACACTGTTGGCACTATGTGGCATTAGTGGAGACAAGTTAGTCGCAGTATGATTGCATGTCCTTGAGAAGGTGTTGAAGTTGGTCGTGTCATGTACCACTGTTATGCCGCAAGTCCTTCAAGATCCGAGATTCTCTTGGATCAGTTGTGCCTTTTTAATGGTCCCCATTGCACTAAGTTGCAGAATAAAATGTGGAAAGTTGTTGCCAACTTGACTTCACACACCACCTTATGGTACTTAGAACAATATTAAATACATGAGAATAAGAGACACATTTTAGTATTCATAGTGTGTTACGAATGGTTTCTTCCATTAAATGCAATTATTATGCAATTAATTTTTGTTCGATGACATATTGGGTAGATTAGTTTGATAATTAGGTTTATATATTGACATGTGACTAACTACATCTTGTGCTCATGGCTGATTGTTGGACATCCTCCTCAGCTAGAGGGAGAGTTTCATTGGGGGGAGGGGGCAAAATTTTGCAGAGATAGTGTGGGATACGAACAACATTCACACACCACGTAAAATTCATAAATGCTTTAATGTCTAGAATTGCAGCTTATGGATGTGTCTTTCCAGTAGCATGATAGTTTTTTATCGCATTTAATGTTTATCTCAGTTCATATGGACTCGTTCACGGCTAGCAACTTACATTGCTTGGGTTTTCCTTCCTATGTGCTAGTATGCATTTTGTCGCAATATCATTTGATTACATTCACTTTTGTATGATGTCTCTTTGAGTTGCTCGGTCATTGTTATGACTACAAGAGATTTTATTATATTTCATCTTTTATGGCAAAAGCATAAGAGGAATTGACATGTTTATGTCTTGAGGAGTTTGCCCCACCAATATTCCTAGTACTAAGAGGGGCCTTAAAAGAGTTTATTTGAAAAACATTCCCATCAACTATAATGTCCCTTTTAGGGCTGAAACTGAAAAAACAAGGAAATAGCACCAATCCCAATTGAGATTAAACTGATTTTTATAACCAACCAAAAATATAATAAACCCTAGCAGCAAACTGTATTTGCGCTATTAGGGCATCAAACACTCTCCAAACAAACTGAAAATGTATGCATAAATTCTCCAAAATATTATACTCCACAAATGAAACAAACACCAAGCAAAAACACTCCACAGTATATGCAAACTTGGAAATTCTATACAACTGCAATTAAATTTATGACAGCAAAATTACAGCTCACAACAATGGCTGGTAATGGAGATTCCAAACCCCAAAAATCTCATAAAAGTGTGCAATCAGCCTCTAAAATTATGAGGAATATGAATATCAACTCCAAATAAAGAAATGTGCCCTAGATGGCACCCAACTCCACCTTCAAGCAAGTCACCACCTTAGGAGAGGGGTTATAAATCACTCTAGGATCAAACCCTCACTGAAAATCTGCAATATCAATCCTCTTGAAGTACTTTGGAGACCCCGGAATGGAGAATCCCCAATAAATTGAAGAGTTTTCGCTCTTCAATCATACATGGAAGGATTTTGTCCTCCTTGTTAACCACACAAAAGAATTTTCGCCCTTAAGTGGAAGTGATTGAGCAATAAGCGCAAAAACCATGCAAGTTACAATTTTTGGACAAGAGATGATGCACAAATGAGCCAAGCCAACCCCTTTTATAGCTCATATGTGATGCCAAATCTCTAAAACATGATCCCCATGAGGACCGATCTCCTTAGGAGATATGTTTCTCCTTTATCTTCAAGCATGCACTCCAAAGACCAACCTCTTTCTGAAAAGATAAGTTTCTTTTTTCATTTTATTTTCCTATTCCATCTACTTTTTAATTTTTTTAATCTTTTTTGCCGACAAAAGATAAGAGTATTAAAAATGCCTTTATATTAATAATAATATTAAGTTGCCCGTAAAATGGAGAATTAACCGGGCCCAACTTAAAATTTTATTAATTATTTTATTTTAGAAAAGGGGAGATTACATCAACCAAAGCCCTTTAGAAAACATGTTTTTGATTTTTATGTTGTAAGTAATTTGGTACTAAGAAAAGTATTTATGCATAGTTTTACAATGCATAACCACGTATAGTTATTTGCCCTGGTAAAAAGGCACCATTGTCATTATATTCTTGGCACTTTGTATGCATAAATATTAACGCCATGTTGGCATATTGAATTTGATTTAGTCTATCAATAATCATAAGGCAAAAAGTGAATTTCATTATGTTTTTGATGTTGAACCCCGTGGATTAAAACAACTATGCTTGTGTTTGGAATGGAATTGGGAAAGTAACCCTAACCCTATTCATTTAGGGAATTTTGGCTCCCTAATTGGCCGTCATAGGATTAGTATTCTGGTAGGTTTCAGTCTTCTTCTCACTTGTTGATCTGTAAACAACAATAGACCCCCTAATGTTTTGATAGTTTACAACACGATCTATTAAACTTATCAATTTTCATGATGTGCATGAATCTAAAACTGATTAAAAATCTGAATTTTGAATGTTATAAACTGATCTAGAAATGATTTAAAAATTCAAAAAATCAACTGAATTCACAGTTTGATCAAAACCATCCAAATTTCAATTTTACCGATTTCTCGTAAATGTCTTTCACTAATGTAAATATACATATCTGAATTAAATTTGATTTAATAATGCGGAAAATATCTCAAAAATTAAAAAAGAGACGACACCAAAATTGTTTACAGAGTTTGGCAAATGCTTACGTCTACAAGTTCATTTCTAACCAATCCATTAAAATCTGTTAAAATTGCTAGTACAATCAAACTTACAATAAACAAATATGGATCCAAAACCTTCAAATTCGTGCCCTCAGACCTTTGGAAGACTCTGGCAATGCTCAATGTTCGACCTCCACTTTCCCTAAGCACTTGCACAGTCTTTTCCCTTCGTTCTCTGTCAACAAGCGACTTTGAAGCTTTAAAACGACATCAAAAGAACTCAAAAATGGGAAAATGATAGATGCACCAAGACCATCTCGAAATTCTTGACAACTTTCCAGTTTACAACGGGATCCAAAAATGCCCCTAAGTTGCTCAAAAATTCAATTCTTTAAAACTTTTTTGTTATAAAAAAACACACTCATAACAATTACCTTGTTCAAATGTCAACTCGCTTATTTATAGGCTTGTCTCCACCGCTTGGTCTAACGGTTGGGCCTATCTTTTTGCATGCGAGTGGTTGGGGGTTTGATCCTCTTCAACCTCCATCGACCCGCTTTTGCTTTGTTTGGGAATTTTATCCCACATTTCCACGATGAAGGTTTATTTAAGCCTTTATTAAGGCTTCCACCACCCGAATGTTTCGTGGCTTGTGCAGGAACTGGCGGTTTTTCCATGGTATAGAAAATATTGTGTTTGCAGGTCTGTTCTGGCTGATATCAGGTTGGTTATCAAGAAGATTGATTTCTCATCCTTATGGATCATACTTCCCCTTTCTAGAAGGCTTTTGGCTCCACAAAATGTTAGTGGATTAGGAGATATGGGAAGAGTTCTTCCACTTTCTCCTTGAGTTACCACCTCGCTTTCCCTGGTGTCTTTCCTTTGATTCTGATCTGCCAAGACTCTTGTAGCCAGCTCTGGTCACAAGATCGCCCAACTGAATTTTAACTCTGATCCTCACAACATCCATCTATCAACTCTCCCTGCTCGATCTATCCAAGACAGTGTCTTATACAATAGATTGGTATTTAATAGCCCTTCATGCATTCTTGCAATTACAACATGGGTGGCTCATATAGCTGCAAGTTCCCACAAATGTGATTACTTTGTACGTCTTTGTGAGTGAAGTCAATGCTTGCAAAGGCATTCCTCTCCAACCTACTTTCGACCGATGGCTGAATGGCTCTCAGCCAGCGATATTAGACAGTTTGAGCTTCCTAGCTTGCCTGAACTCAAGATTTTCAAAGACCGGAGGCTCAAACCAAAGGAACACCCTGTTACCATGTTCTTTATTGCTTCCTGTCACTGCCACGTAGTCCGAAATACCATGGGTCAGGACTTCTCCAATTGTTCTTTCACCTTGAGACTGGATTTGATAAATCCTCTGCAATGAATTTATATTGCTCGTCACCTTTGAATTTAGTTGTATCCCATTCTTGTTCAATGTTTAAGAAACATCGGAATGGGTTACGTAGGTAAATAACTTAACCAGAACGCTTTAAAACCGTGACCGGTTCATTAACTTAGATGTAACCAGTATGTACTAATCTATACATACGAATGTTGATACGTTTAATGCCAAATGTTATCTTTGAAAGGTTATAGCCTCTTAATTCCACCTGATTACACACAGAATCATGTTGATAACTTTTGTTTTCCCATCAGTTTGAGGATGGAAGATTGTGCTTCTTTGTAGCAAAATGGTATCCATCTTGATCTACAAGGCCAGTACACAATACATATATCCCCAAAAAACTTGAGATTCCGCTACAAAATACATATAGCACTTGAGGTAACACAAAATGGCACTCCAAACATTCAAGACTCCAAAAAATATTTCAACATGTTATCAGATCTGTTTTATTGTCATTACTTATACTGGAAGTTAAAAACACATCTTGAATGAATCTATCTGACAACAATGATACAAGTCAGTCACACTCTGCACCATGCTTAGACGTAGGAAACTTGGATCCACAAATTCAAAGTGATCCAATATCATCACTTTCCTCATGGCTCTGAGTAGGACACATCCATAGAGGCTCATGTATAGTTCTTCTTTCAACTGGAGCTACTACGGCTTGCTTGTCGTAGCACGATTGTTTACTAGTGCATGTTAATGAATTTCATGACGACCTGGCTTCGGTGTTGTTAATGGGTCAGTACACATATCTTGATGCAAATGAGCTATGCTCTCGCCCAACATCTAAACGGGACTTCAAACTTTCGAAGTATGTGCTTCCCTCATCGATAGAAGTCTTTCTTCCATTCTGGCACGCATAGTTTGATCCATATCATGTATAGTAACCCATCCTTGAGGATAGAGTATCAGATCTTTGTCTTCAACATCCATGGTTGTGCCTTGTCTTGAAGGATAATATTTCTCCCCAAAGATATGTATCTTGTGTATACCGTATGCTTCTTCATAACGTATCTTCTCTGTGAAAGGCTTCAAGATGTGAAAGTCCACTCAGTTAGACAAACTCGGTGAGTACTCGCCAAAACCCAGCCAAAACAGTGGAAGTATGGCTCAAGATCCTAATTGAAAAACTTTTGCAGGGGAGGATACTTGACGATATTCGCCAATATTTGGTGAGTATTCCCACCTATGAGTTTTCCGCATAAGAATTTTTCCATGTTTCTCCTTTGTAAACAATGACGATAAGAATTTAAAAACACATGTCCTAAAAATTGGAAAGTTTAATTTCCTAGACTGTCAAAACTAGAATATGTTAAAAACCACTAGGGAGTCAACAAATTCAGAAGACAAAATCGTGAAAACCGGCTATAAATTCATGATTATACAGAGGCAAACACATATATTAATCAAATGAACTTCAAAAAACTTAGCATTTTGGTTGGCTATTATGTTCTCATTAGATATCCTTGTCAATCTTTAGCAAATATTTTTTCACTATGTTCCTTTTTAGGATTTCTACGATCACCATGAATGTTGTTCTGTCGTTTTGAACCTCAATGTTGTTAAACATCAGAATCAAACTCGGAACCATGCGCTCGAGGCACTCGGACCGAAACCGAACCGGTTCAAATTTTCATGAATCGGTCTTACTAAAAAATGAGCTCTAAAATTTTATATTTCAGGTTAATGAAATACCCAGCTATATTTGAAAGATTAATGGAATTGATTGATTCCAACTACTATCTATGATCACGAATATATGCCCATAGTTAGTTACTCTTATATATATGTAATAAAGGTGCCCTTATAGCAAAATGGCACAAACTCCAAGTCCAATAGCCTCATAACATATATCATATGGCTGAGATTTTTCCGAATCCACCAACCACATACACCTAAACAATGAGACTCTACAACTGGCACAATCTCATAGCTCCGAGACTCCAAAAGAAATTATCAACATGCTATGATCATTGTGTACATTACCAGATTGCTACAAGCTACAAAACTCTAGAATAAACTAGATGACATCAATTGATCAATCATCAAACTCTACACCGTTCTGCTTAAAATGGTATCCTCAGGGTCATCCTGCATCAATGATCATCACCGTTTGCCTCTGCAAATCTCGTGATAGCTGACCCATCCAAATCCTCAGCCCTACAGTCTGCAACAACTGTATTGGCACGGGTCAGTAGCCACGAGTGATGACTAGGTGTATTTGCTGATGTCTCGTGACGATGGCGGTGGTGCTACTAATGACTCATCATCCTGATCCAAACTTTTTTCCATACACCCTCAAGTCATTGGGGTCTATGCAACTCTGCTGCACATGGACTCTCCTCTACCCATATTCTTGAGGTTGGCCTCTAACATCATACCAGCAAGAACATAGTTGGATACATGTATTTGGTCTTTGATTTGTAGCAACATGGTTGCACCTTAGCCGAAGGTTGTACTGCACAAAGACAAGATCATTCAACTGTTGTTCCAATACGGTTTACATCTTTCACCCTATCATGATGAATCTACTGCTTTCAAAGAACATTGTACCCTAGTTGACAAGTTCGCACCCAGAAGCACTTCAAGTATTGTGCTCAGGATCCTTACCATTGCAAACTTTTGCAATCTGAGGACATTGACTACCAAATGAATCCCACTTATGTGCTGCAATAAAAAATTGTAAATGTTTCAATTATTAAACAATGACGATAAAAACACTAAGTTAAAAATTCAAAAGTAAAACTTATAACTTAAAGCGTAATTCATACAAATTAGCCTTTGCAAGCAAACTATCTGCCCTCAGCAACAATGGAATCAAATATCAGGTTGGTAATAAGGTGAGCGAGCAACATTGAAAGGGATATCTGCATCATACCACCATCTAACAATGTATTCAGAAGCCGCTTCTTTGTATTGCTTATTCAAATGGTTATCCAAGGTGGGCTGATTTTCTGTTGGCATGGAGGCACTAGCAGTAGCAGGTGTGGAAGATGGAAAAAAGCTTTGAATGTTCTTTCTTTTTTGAGGCCGGTTTTCTTGACTATGAGTGGATGGGGGAGGCATATACTAAAAAGGGTCTCTAACAGTGGACAAAAGGGTTAGAGTAAGATCCTTCAACACTCGAGGCATGTTCCATCATTCTCCCTATTTCAGCTTCCATCTCTTTTTTGCCTAGCCTTCTCTTGTTTATGTTTTTCAAGCAAGTTTTTCATTTCCAAACTAATGGCATCAATATCAAGTGCATCACATGGGGAAACTTGGCCTCTTTGACCAGCCAAGTGTTGTTCCAACCTATGAATCCGCCCCCTCTGATGTGTTTCTTACAATATTTACAAAAAAACTTGATTATCAACTACGTCTGCATGGTTCCATGTAGGGTCTTTTGATTTGGGGGCCATTGCAAATGCAAACAAATCTGAAAATGCAAATAAAAACAAAATAAATTTCCTATTTCTTTTTAATAAAATTTACAAATATGGGACAAGTTTAAAATGTAACATACATTTCAATGTGCACACAAATGAGGTGAAAAAATGCTCCAAGCATGTATATGGCACCACAAAGAGCCCACACTCCAGATGTAAATGTAAATGCCACCACAAAGAGCCCGCACTTGATGCCAAACAACTCCAAATGAACACTATCCAAGGCTGCCCCAATCCTCCAAATCCTTGCAAATAAGAGAGGTGCTCACAAATAGAGGTGAGATGCTCACAAATGGATGCCAATATCACCACAAAGAGCCCACAAGCAATGCCAAATAAGCTCCAAGCTCACTAGAAAAAATAAACTCTTCAATCTTATGCTCACAAATGCTCAATGAGAGAGGTGTGAAGTGAATAGAGGGGGGATGTATTTATAACACCAAATTAGGGTTTAGAGACAATAAAAAATAAAAGAAAACAATTAAAAAAATATTTTTTTTTCGCTGGAAACAGGCCCAAACCGGCCGGTTTAGGACGAAACCGGACCGGTTTGACCGGTTTTGGGCTAAAACCGGTCAACCGATCCGGTTTACTAAGTGGTTCGTCATTTTAAATGTTAAACCAGTCAAACTGGTCGGTTTCCGGTTCCAGTTTGACCGGTTTTTAAAACACTGATTCAGATATGCGTCGAAAAGCTCTCGAAGCCCTCTACCGTATTGTAATGATTTTGGGAGATCTAGGGAAACTCCGTCCACCAAATTAGCTTGAAAGAAATTAATTTCCTATAAACATGAAAAAGTAGTAAAAACGCATTTCGTTTACCTCCATTTGCAAGGCCTTGTATGGTGTAGGATATGCTAAATTAGTTGCAACATAAAACTGGTTTTAAACTGTCCTTATGAAAATAGTAGGATGCTTGCTTACTCCAGATCAATTTTCCCTATCTCTTTAATTTGGTTGCTACAAGGCATGTGTCTCTTGAATCATTTATGGAGAAATTGTTAGAAAAATAAGCGGTGTAGAGAGAAACAATCACAGTGAAAGCAATAAGAAACAAACAGATCTAAAACACATACATAGATATTACGTGGAAAAACCTGGTAATGTACCAGGAAAAACCACGGGCAAAGGTCTCTCAGTATTTTATCACTCAGGGATAAATCCGCTATTACATCAATGGCATTTAAGCCTTCGGCCACACCCAGCACATGCAATTCAAAGGGACTTCATACACTCGGGTCAACCTGCCAGCTTGGTCACTACTTGCTCACTCAATGCTGACTTCACATACCAACAGAAATATGCAGGTCATGTTAAAAACTTAAAACTAGAGGGAAATGAATCCATTTTGTGTTGTTGAGACAATAATATTGAACTCTTGGCATGTTTTGATCTATTACAGCAGATATCGTTCTATTAAGACCTTTAGTAACTTGATATAAATTTGTTCTGGGGACTTATTAGAATAACAACAGAATTATTGTTCAAATGTCAGAGTTGATTATAATCGAGGCAAATAGAAATCTTAGCTTGAGGCTTTGATTGGTATTTGCCTTGAACATAATTGGATTGAACCCATTTGTGGGTGTCTGTGGCTTTAAAAGCATGATAAAGCTTGATTCATAGAGCTGTACCTTGTGTGAGCTTATCGTTAGATTGAACTTCTTTCTTATTCAAAAAGTTTGCAATAAGCAGGTAGGAACTATTTGCAAGTGAATGAGTTCTTGGATATGCTTATCTCGTGAAGCCATGTGAGTACCAAGCTAAAATCCAACCATAGATTTATACTATGGTTAGCATTTAGCTTGGACAAATACAATGTTAAATTTCACAAATTTCTTCATAGAAACTTGAACATAGAGATTCTGTTATTTAAACCTTGACTTATTTTGAAAACTAAAAATATCTTCCATGTTTTTTGAAAAAGAAAATCGGATTTGTGCCAAGTTTAGATGTTATTCAGATGTTTAAAAATTCTGGGATAGGTTCTTGAAGAACTTGATTTTGAACACACGATTAAATATTAAAACGCGTTCTGGACTCATGTTTCTAGGTAATCTATTTATGAACCTTCTTGAAATCAGTAAGATGTGATCTGTTGTTTTTAAATCATGTCATATAGAATGATTGATTGTAGAGGGCATCTACATAATAGATCTCAAAAATTCTGGGATAGGTTCTTGAAGAACTTGATTTTGAACACACGATTAAATATTAAAATGCGTTCTGGACTCATGTTTCTAGGTAATCTATTTATGAACCTTCTTGAAATCAGTAAGATGTGATCTGTTGTTTTTAAATCATGTCATATAGAATGATTGATTGTAGAGGGCATCTACATAATAGATCTCACTCTTCAGCCACTACTGCAAAGGTTAATCCCACACTCCGTAATCTATTTGTACTGTAGTGAAATCTTGTCTTTCATCTGTACCTTTGTTGAGCAGAATAGTAATGTCACTTGAAATCGAACTATAGTGATGCTGGAAGTGGGACATACCTTGTTAATTTAATCTTATATGGTTGTATAGCTGTTATGAGAATTGTCTAGTTTGAGAATAGATTGTTGAGCATTGTTTCATCCTTATGAGAATAATGAGTTATGTGAACATGAGGGAAATGGACTAGTGGAGTGGCAGATATATTCATGTGACTTAGTTTTCTTAAGTCAAATGCAAGCAGAATGTTTGTGGCTGTATGCAATTTTGTGCTCGGCCAAGGCATCTTATGATTTTATCATTATTTTCCGGTTTAATGATTGTGCCGGCTTTGTCTTGCTTGTGTGTTGTGTGGTAGAAGTAAAACATAACAATTCCATGCTTTCAGTTGTGCTATGCCGGCTCCCCATATCTCTCGCCCTTGTTGAAAGGTACGATCACTCCCCACTTGGGAGGTGAGTGAAGGAGCCCATGGGCACTATGGTTGATGGTAAAATGCCTGGATAAGACTCTACCTCTTCACTTTCAGATTGGCGGAAACAACACAGATCAACAACTTGAAGTTCTATCCAATCTTCACCTCTTTACACTTCAGCACTGGTTACGTTGGTCTCTTGGACTCCTTGTAAGCAATTATGATTACTTGCGCATGTAACAAACCTAGCTTACCCTTTAGTGGACTTTGACAGGGGTTTTATAAGAATAATGCACTGCTGTATTTTTATTTTCAGTTGTAAATATTCAGTCATACCTTCCATATGTAAAGAGAATGCAATGATAAATGTATATTTATTCATGCTGATTTATTTTAAATTTATAAACATATTTCCAGGACCATGTTTTATTGTTCTTATTCATTTATGGAGGCATAACAAATTAATACTAGGCTGTTATCTTTGTCCTTAATTCAGTTTCAAGTATGATGATGGAGTAATGTGTACATGTGTTTCTACATCTTTTAGATGCAAGCTAGACTGTTTCGGTAAGGGTACAGGTACGGATATGGGTACGGGTACGGTACGCTGAAACGGCAAATTTTTTAAACCCTCGGGTACGGTACGCTGTGGGTACATTCGTAAATTATACGTCTAAAAAATATAAAATATAAAATATAAACATATATAAAAATTTAAAGAAAACAACAAGCTTATAGTCTCTAGTCTCAACAACCTATAAAATATTAGAAGCCAACAACAAGATTGTTATGAATCAGAAGCTATCTAAAGCAAGATTTCTTTGACTGAATACAAGAAGACCATAAAACATTAAATCTACGAGTCCATCTACTAATGGGCTCACAAACATTCCGCTAAGGCCCAGGGAAAGGTTTGGGGAGAAGGCAATCTTTTCATAGAGTTGTTTGGAGGTAGCCTCTTGGAGAAGGGGCCCTTTGAGCCACCTCATAGTATCCCAAAAGTCATTCTCATCCTCCATAATTAGTCCAGTAGAGAGCTGTGAAAGCATAATCTAGCATTGTATACATTCTGAACTGAGATTGAGGAAGCTTATAGAAAGCTTTAAGGTCTGTCCATTTCATCCACTTCCCAAATCTGTACAAGTCATGAAATATTTTAATTCCTTTCTCAAACCAAAGGAGGGCAGAGCAGCCTCTTGTCAAGGCAAGGATCTTGTCATTATATTTCAGCTTCGACAAAATCGATTTGTAGGCTTGGCACCTAGTGTCAAAGGAAGAGAAGATAGGCTGCCCAACCACCAAGTGCTTCACTTGTTCCCATGCTTTCCAAGTTGACTGAAGAATAAAGGACCCATGAGGAGCAACAAGAAAGCCCCCACATAGTAAGTCAACCAAATGAAGTCCTTTTCATCTCTCTTGACCCTTCGGAGCCTATTGGCAATATTGAATCTCACATGAACTTTCCAAGGTTCAATTCCAATCAAAGCCCTAAAGTTTTTTTTTTTTTTTTGCACTTTAAAAAAAACCATGTGTGTACGTACCCACAGGCCCTGGCTACATCCCATGTACGGAAATCCGTATCCGGGACATACGTACCCAGGGCCTGTCGATACGTACCCACAGCATACCCAAAGTGTACCAATACCCGGTACATATCAGGACTGGTACGGGGGGGTACTTGGCGTTTCCGGTCAGTCTAGGATGCAAGTAGTCCAAATGTTATAATTAGTTTCATCGTATTGAAACTGGGATACTGGGAAACGCCATACAAGCCCCTATACCTGTATTACAAAAGTACCAGGTGCAAGTACGGGTCCTAGTACAGGACAAATATGTCCCTAAAACATGCCATAGGTCCAGGTACGGAAGAGACATTTCCGTACTATTTCAGCAGTACTCTTCAGTATTAAACCCCAAAAAATTGTAAAAACACTTCTAAACCAAAAAAAACTTCACCGTAATTTACCTATGCCAGCCTCTTAAAGACACTATCCAAAAGCTATATAAGCACATCTTTGCTCCATTTCAAAACCAGCAGATTTTCAGTTTATGCAAATTTCTGAGCTCGATGGAGAAAGATAGGATCTTGATGGACGAAGATAGGAGCTTGAAGGAGGAAGCATCGAGAGCAGCTTAAAGAAGGAAGTTAGAAGCTTCAAAGAGCAAGAAGGAAGGAGCAGATTGAAAGAGAAAAATCAGATTTTTCTCTCCGTTCGCGCTCTTTTCCATTTTTTCTAACAAATTGGTTAATGTGATCTATGATCATGAATAATGTGTGCGTGATGCAGACATTATTCATAATCATTGATCATAATATTCATTTTTAAATTCCATGTAATATTTCTTTTTTAGTTTTGTATGTATTTTTTATTTTCTTTAGGTTTTAAAATTTTGAACTAGTTATGGGTTTGCTCTTTTTTAAAGTTCTAAAAGTCTGAATTATGTGTATGCTTTCACCCCACACCTTTTATGACAAACTTGGTGATCAAAAGTAAAGAATGATGCCTAGAGTTTAATTATGTTGTTTGTTTTTAAAATATACTTTGTTGTTCAAAAAAAAAGCCAAGCTCTATGTATGCTCTGACCTCACACCATTATGGCAAACTTGGTGATCACAAACAGAAAAGGATGTCGTGCGGTTTAGTCATGTTTGTTGTTTTTAGAGTTTATTTAGTTGTTTAAAAAAATTCAAACTCTATGAATGCTCTCACCTTGCACCTTTATGGCGAACTTGGTGATCAGAAACAGGAAATGATGCAGTGTTTGTTTAGTTTTCTTTGCTATTTTTAATATTTTTCATTGTAAGTTTGAGATAAAAAAATATAAATGGCATTAAGTTCAGCTTCAGGTGGAGGGCAAGGGGAAGCAAGTTGGGAGGGAGGCCCATAGGTAAACACTATGGATCCCATGAATGTGAAACATAATCCTTTTTCTCCTCTATGAAGACATGTACAAGTGTTGGAGAACATTGTTGGTGGTGGCATTCAACCTTGGGTATGCAACCATAGCAATATGACATTTTAAGTCCTCATATACCTAATTAAAAGTTCGTTAATTGGGGTAACAGAAACGGAGATTAAAAAGTGTGACAAGGTTGAAAAGGCACAAATGTTGGCATACTTAAAAGAGCAAGAGGAATTTAACTTGCAATCTGTAAGAGCTCTGTCATGTCCGTTTTTGGAGACTAGTGGAATTGAAGACCTTAACCCATTCTTCCTCCCCATGAGTTTAAGGAAAGAAGCAAGGGGAAGACTTAGATAACATTATCTAAGTAGATATTTTCATTATTATTATGTATTCGTATTGGGAAACCAAGCGCTCCAATAGAAGAACTTATTTAATTAGAATATAAATTATTTTGGGCATGTTGGCTCCAAATACAAATTAAAAAGTACTTATTATAAGGTCAGTCATAAGTTGTGATGTAGCACCCCTTTTATTATAAAAGGAGGATGCTTGGCCATTTGATGGATATGTTGAATCTTATTATATCTTTTGGGTAAAGGTGGTACCTTTCCTCTCTCTCATCAAGGACGAAAACCCTTGATAGTGGAACTCGTTTCGGGACAAAAACCCTCAAGCAAGAATATTTGGAAGTATTGAATATCGCAAGAAATTTGGAGTTGATATCTTTCTATCTAGCCCTAGGAAAATTGTATCATGAACACGTTGGATATGTTTTGATGAATGTATGGTATGATTTCTTGCATGGATGGACTTATACTAATTATTAAAGGTGAAAGCAATCATTTCCTTGCATGTTTGAGCCACTAATTCATTATTTCCAAGAGATGTGAATTGCTTGTAGGTCAAATTTGGCATGTTTGGGTGGATGTTTGGGCAAACTAGTTTGATATTTGCATTCTTCATATTTTTAAACCCCAAGATCCCAAGTTTCGTGAATTTTGAGCTTCCTATGTAAAGTTATGAATTTATTAAGTAACTTTGCAGACAAAGGTTCATAGAAAATTCATATCTTCATTTCCCCACAAGGGCCACTAAAAATTAGTTTCCTTGCATCTAACAATTGCTGGTTATTTCTCATAACTTTTGAGCATATTTCCTAAAGGTTTGAGTGAGATTTGTGCCTAGGAAAGTGCGTTTGACTTCTTCTAAGAGGTCGCTGCCCTAGGAAGGGCATAAATTGCAGTTTGCAGAGTTTTTTCAATCATTTACAGTCTGCCCTAGTTCTGTTTTCGGTCCATAATCAGCTTTGGATCATTTCCAGAAGTCCCCCAAACAGGGACATTACAAGCTCGCTCTAGAACAATTCCTTTGCAAAGGAGGGATTTAGAAAAACCACCCACACACACAAATCATCTTTTCATTCAAAGTCAAACTGAAACTCTACCACTTGAAACTGTGTTGGATAAAGAGGCCACCTCATGAAAAAGAACAAGAGGACCCCTGGAACAAGCATTTAACGTGGAGAAGAAAGACATTGAATTGGTGGCTAGATGCATTTATGCATGTGGGTTTCCCTTCAATGTGTTGAGGTCGCCATATTGGTAACAAATGGTGAAAGGTTGGTGAAAGGAATTAAAGAGACACCACAAAGGTATAAAGTTATGAGAAGATTCGCACATCCCTCTTGGCGAAAGAAGTGGAGCATATAGAAATTTCTTTATAGGAAATAAGAGATTCCTAGAAGGATTCAGGCCATTATTTCATATGGATGAAAATATGTTTGAAACAAACCCCTAATCAATATCTTTGCAAAATGCCATGAAGAGGCAATGTTAATGAAGGTTGTTGATTGTGATGGTGAAGTGAAAGATGCACAGTTCATTGCTAACATTTTGATTGAGGCTATTGAGTCAGTGGACCCCCAAAATGTTGTCCAAGTCATCATGGACAACACAAAAAATTGCAAGGCAATAAACAAGCTCAATTGTAAATGGGAGATACAAGCATATATTTTGGACACCTTGTGCAATACACTCCCTCAATTTGATGTTGCAAAAGATTGAATAAATGTCATGGGCAGAGCAAATGTACACAAAGGCAAATGAGAATCAAATGTTTGTCACAAATCATCACGTCTCGGGCCATTTTTAGGAGATTTTCAAGATTGGAGCCATTGAAGGTAAGGGAACAATTTATTAGTTTCTAACTCATATAATCTAAGTTATTTAACTTTCAATAATTTGAACTTATTTTAATTTGTGCTTTATTAAATTCTTTTAACTTCTTTTAACAAGTTGTTGAGACCAAATTTGCCTCGCACGGGCTAGTTTTGAAACGACTCATGAAGGTAAAGCATGCCTAAAACAATATGGTGATTGACAACATTTGGACAGTGTGGAGACAAGCAAACACAAAGAGCTCATAAGATAAAATATTTGATCCTTGATGATGATTGGTGGCCCAAAGTTGAGTATTTGCTTTGTTTTACAGCGCCTATTTTTCTATGATTAGATATGTAGACATAGATAATGCTTGCATAGGAGAAATTTATGATGGAATTGACTCCATGATTAAAAAAATTAGAGAGATCATACAAAACCCTAAAGAAATTTTCTATAATAAAGTTAAGAGTGTGGTCATGAGGAGGTGGAATAAAACGACCACCCCATTGCATATCCTTGCTTATGCCCTAAATCCCAAGTATTATAGCAATAATATAGTTGGGTTACCTCATAAACAACCACCATATGATGACCAAGATGTTGCAAATGGAACTAAGGCAACATTCAAGAGGTTGTTTCCTAATCTATTTGTAGCTAATGTGGTCCGCAATGAAATGGGGATGTTTGTATCTTCAGAAGGTAGCATGGGAGAAATAGAGCTTGTTTACAACAAGTACAACATGAATCTAGTTAAGTGGTGGTATATACATGGTCATGATGCCAAGTAACTACGACTTGATGCCATTAAATTTCTCTCACACGTATAAAATTTAACAAAAAACTTGTTGTTTATTGGTTAAAATTTAAAATATTATCACCTTTTGTTCATAACTAGTGGCTAGTAATTCTTCAACAAAGCAAAATTGGAGTACATGTGCCTTCATTCACTTAGCTAAACAAAACAAGTTGGCATCGAAAAACGCTGAGGATTTGGTCTATGTACATTCCAATTCAAGCGTCCTAACCATAGTTACCAAATCTGGACGGATCTGCACAAAATTCGGCTGGATCTGGATTTTTCATACGTCCCAAAAGAAATTCTAAACAGGTTGGCCCTAATTTAGGACAAAAAAATTAATTTTTAAAACTTTATGTAGTTTTTTGGAAAAAACAGTCAAGTATCAACCTTATATATTAAAAAATATGACATTTTACATTACATTACTAAATGTTTTCATTGTATTTGTCAAATTTTTATATTTATAAAATTCAGCTCATATATTTTGGATCGGATTTTTCTGAATTTTTCAAGAATTCCAGATTTCGAATTTTTTGCCCTCCACAATGGGTCCGGATTTCCAGACTTGGTAACTATGCTCTTAACACAATAGACCGAAGATTATAATAAAGGTCATAACAAGCTCTGGCATATTCATCTTAAGAATACTTATTTTGATGCTTCCACCACTACTTTCACTCAACTTTCACTACTTAGCATCAATGATGAAAATCCAGGGAGTTCTTCATAAGGCTAATGCCAGTGGGAGTGAAGCTGCTAGTGGCATTCAAAAAGCTGATTTTGAGGAAAATCTAGATGATATATTCTAGAATCTAAATTATAATCATGTACATATGGAAATTTAAGAAAGCTGAATGTTTTGGACTTTCATGAATACAAAGTATTTTAAGTGTTTTATCTTTTATGGATTAAAAACAAGTATTATACACTTTTTTTATATTTATATTTTTAATAATATCTTATACAGATGTTTCTATGTCGTTTTGTACACAATGACTTTTTTTAAATTGTTGTTTCCACATTTAAAAAATGTACCGGTACGGTTGTACCCATACATGTACTCATTTCTTGGAAACATAATATTGAAATCTTGCATGTATAGACAATGGTTGAATGAACACCTAGGACTAACTTAACCTATTCAGTTTTTAGTTAGTTGTTTTTCGTTGATGCCTATGGAATCAATTTTGGGATTGATCCCCATATTAGGAAAATTATTTGAAAACACTAGGAGAAAAAATGGCTCATTTTTCAATAATCGATCTTGTTACACTTGATCTTTACCGAATCAATTCCCTTGAAGTGTTGCTTGAATGAAGTTAATGATCTAAAATAAAGGGATCTCTTGATGTCTTTTCCATCTAGCTCTAGCATAAATCATTTAATATATTTCTATGAGGATGTTGAAACGAATTTATTTCTTCTTGATGAAGTGTCTATGCAACATTTGGTAAGTCCAACAAAGGTGGAAAGTAAATGCGCAAAAGTTGTGCACTAAATATAGGATGTAGACCGAGATAGGAAGGTAGATTGACCCCAAATGTATCATCTCCCATTTTCTTTATAATCATGTGAGGGCCATTATGAAGTGGATGGAGCTTGACATAAGGTTATGTGAGCCTCTCATTTGCAAACGTAACAATACTTGATCACCAACTAGAAATGTGTGGCATTTGATGTTGATCATGGTGCTACTTGGATTTTGCATTGGCCTTTTGCAAAATGAACAACACTTTCTATTGAATATGCTAAATGTGTTCAATGAATTTCACATCTTTTCAACATTATTTTACAATAAAGGAATTGATGTTGAGAATGGCAACATAGGATATGCAAAATCAATGTAAGCTAATGGCTGAAAACCCTAGCAACCTGAAAAGGTTATGTGAGCCTCTCCTTCCACAAACGTAACAATACTTGATCACCAACTAGAAATGTGTGCCATTTGATGTTGATCAAGATGCTACTTGGATTTTACATTGGTCTTTTGCAAAATGAAAAACTCTTCCTGCTGAATATGCTATAGATGTGTTCAATGAATTTGACATCTTTTCAGCTTTATTTTACGATAAAGGAATTGATGTTGAGGATGGCAACATAGGATATGCAAAACCAATGTATTCCAATGGTTGAAAACCCTAGCAAACCTGAAAAGGGTTGGTGTCCATAAAAGTTGTACAATGCTTTGTGGTAGTTATGCTAAATGAAAAGAATACTTGCATCTCAAGTGTGACCCTTCTTTGAAATGTGCATTTGAGAAGATCAACGAACATCCTATTCGCCGCTTTTGTTTGTTCATTAGTCTGGGGATAGAACATGATACTTGTTTAGCTTTGTGTTTGTCACTGACCAAATCGATTTTCCAAAATTGCTCAAGATTGTACTTTCTATCATACATAGATAATGGTGGATGCTTATCTAAAATTAACCATACATTTTGAAGATATGATTGAATTGGTTTTAGAGCTAAGATTGAAATCTTACAAGGTGCGAGAATAATTACTACATAAACACAATCTTTACCACACTTAGGAGTAGGGAAACCTAAAATCCAATCCATGGAAACTAACTGCCAAGGATTGTTAAGTAACGGCAAAAGTATGTACAATGCTTTTGATTAGTGCATAACCTTTAGTTTGTCTCACAACATCTCGGAGGTGCACAAGCCTCCTCGGTTCTTCTTGGGACATTGTGCTTGTCTACCTCATGGCGTCACATAATCATGCAGATGAACTTGCAAAACCTTGCAGCATACTGTGCAACTCCATAGTGTCTCACGGCATACCTTCACTTTGCACCTTTGACAAGACCTTGTGGTACATTGGCCCATTATTTCTTACAATCCCACACGCTCCACACTATCGCTTCACCATACTCGAAACTTCTCATAGTACCATAACGCACATTTCACAACTTATA
Source organism: Taxus chinensis (assembly GCA_019776745.2). NCBI lineage: Eukaryota > Viridiplantae > Streptophyta > Pinopsida > Cupressales > Taxaceae > Taxus > Taxus chinensis. Next base: position 543,653,249 of record CM034151.1, on the reverse strand, counting down.
AGAATGCCACACACTACCACGCAGCACTCATTGTGTCACGCACCTCACAGAATACACAACTTCTCACAATGTCATAGCACATCACAATGGCTCATAGAATCATGCAGCCACTTGCAGGATTCTACAACAATTCGCAGTGTCTCATCATTGTCATAGCACATCACAATGGCTCATAGAATGTCATAGCACATCACAATGGCTCATAGAATCATGCAGCCACTTGCAGGATTCTACAACAATTCACAGTGTCTCATCATTGTTCGCAGTATCCGGCAACGATTCAGTCTCACAAGCCTCGCAGCAATTTAGATTGTTTCACAGCTCTGTAGTGTTTCATAAGACCTCCGCATTTCATGACCACATGTCAACAACCCACTACCATGTGGCCCGCCAAATGGCACACCCTGCACCTGCATCGAGTTAAAGCATCTGTCAACACGCTTCAAATTGTAAGACGAATCGTATCTTAGCCAAGAATATAACCTATCTTGTGACTATCTCTTCTCGTAACCACTGTCAATTGTAACTGCCTCTTTTGTAATCGTACATGTACATATGTATATGTAAGACGTTTGCCATAGTAACACAGATGGTAGGATGACCACAAACCAAATAGTAGGGAATGCTTGCATGTTTCGTGCATCATGTTCCATGCATCCTATAATTCTCACTCTTTCATGATAGGTAACTCAACATAGAAAATGTCTCCCCCTTATTGGGCGACAGGATTCTAATCTCTAGCTCTACTGAAACTACTCCTCTATTCTTTCATTTGAAGAAATAGTTGCATTTGCTGCGAGAAACCTTCCACATTCTTGAATGTGTTTGGTTAGTTAACGTGCTCAACTCTTTCTATACATTTTGTAATCTTCATAGCTTACCACTAAGCGCAAGGTTTTCCGCCACAATAAGGTCCTAGGCCCCATGGTGCAAATCATTGGTATCAAAGCAAGAGCTCTCATATGCCTATAAATACGCACACACATCACTAGAAAGAAGGAAACCTTGTTGGATATGTTTTTGAGTATCCCGAGAAACGCCACAATGAGAGTAAGATGGATGACAGCAAGAAGCAACCTGGAGCGGCCCCAATAGTCCAGAAGCTCATTCAAAATGCCCTCAAGGTATAGCGCATCAAACTCTTTGGGTAGTTCAGAACTCATGATGCAGCTCAACCTAGCAGCATCTCATTCTTTTTCGCAGCAATGGTTTCAGAAACCTAGCCCTTTTAAGGTCCGAATCAATCTTGATATACCAGTATTTTAAGAAAAAAAAATTGTCGCAACATTGGATAAATGGAATCAGAAAATTCAAGCCTACTTCTCCATCAACCACTTTGATGGCGAAGAGAAACCTTCACAGCATTGAAAATGTCCACTTCAGTGGCCCACTCATGGGAAACATACAATGTAGAGTGCGGGAACAATTTTGTGCCCATTCGGACATGGAATGATTTTGCTAGTGCTTTACGGAAGGAATTTTACCCCCTCAAGCACTGATGATGAGTATATAAAGTTCTAGCAGTTGTGCTAACGCAAGGAGCAATTAATGGAAGAATACACCAACGACTTCCATGAATACACAATGCATCTATGTGAGTACCTCACATAGCAACATAAGGTGCTGAAATACATTAGTGGACTCTCACCTTGTACTGCCATTATACCACAAGTTACTCAAGGTGCCACATCCTTTTGGATCAAAGAGGACATGTTTCAATTTCATGGATTGGTCAGAATGTACTATTATGCAAAGGCTCTCTTTGAGAAAAGAGAAGGGAAGGAACACGAAGCTCCTTCAATCCTTCAATGACCTTGATGAGTTTGGACTGTGGGAAATATATAGAGCCATGAAGGCTGAACTTGATTTACGAGTGCTGTCCTTTTGTAAGAGACTAAGCATGTGAGGCTGAGTGTGTATCTTGCTCTTAAATGTGCATTATTAAGTTTGATTGTGTGAGTGGCCATCAGTAAGTCTCTTGTTGTGTAGACATGTGCAAGAGTTTATGAGGGCATTGTGTGCTTTGTGATCGAATTGAGGTGATAAATCTCAAGTCGATGAAGGTAAGAGGTGGTAAATCCATAGTCTATCATTGTCTTGAGCTAATGAGAGGACGAAAAGTACTATCATGTCCCTACTCTTCAACACCAAGTTAATATCTCTGTGATAGCTTTCTATGCCTCTCGTAGAGAGATGATGGATGGCTTCCTCTTATTGCACTAATTTGATAGGTCCTAAATCCATAGTCTATTATTGTCTTGGGCTAGTGAGAAGGTTAAAAGTACTAGCATATGTCCCAACTCTTCAACACCAAGCCTATATCTCCTTGGTAGCTTTCCATGCCTCTAGTACTTGGTAGACCTTGTGATATCCTTCTCAAACCAAGTTGAAAGGTTCTCAGTCATGATGTAAATTTCTGGCATCAAGTTGATAGGTCATGGCTACATTTGGATCCATGGTTTTTAATGATTGGTCCTTAGCAGTTTCGCTTTATACTATTCAGTTGGAGAGCTTGTGAATGTTTTCAGGAATCATGACAAGTAAGCATGACCCTATACTATTTTTGTGTGAGAAATCCTAAGCTTTTCCAACCCAGAAGCAGGACTTTGGGGTGCAAATACACAGGTTGATGTGTTAGCATCATCCTCTCCATGACTAACATTGCTTGGAGTTGCTTGTGTGCTTCTGGTGTCCCCTTGCCTTGTGATTATTGCCAATGTAAAAAAAGGAAGGGTCATAAAGAATTACCGCTCGAAAAAATAGGTCATCAAAGGATGCCTTGATTCTAAAATCTCTATAATAATTTCCAGCAGAATCAAATTTCTTGGAAATTTATTTTCTTGGAAGTACAGTCAGTTAGAATTGAAAACAAACAATTAGCATAAAACTGTTTAAACATTTTCCAGATTTATGGGTTCAATTAACCTGCCACAGTTTCAGTCATAGTCATAACTATGAACCCAGGAAAGGATGTAAGATTATGTTTTAACACCTAGCTACCTCTGTAAACTTGAGGTAAAATTAAAGATAATTACAATCCACAAATCTTACAGGATTTTGTTGTGCCTGCAAGAGAAACAGCAAGAATAATTTTGTAAACTTGCACTGACTAGAAAGAAGTAGCAGTAGTATAGATTACATGGGGAAGCATCAGCAGGAAACCTAATACATTCTGTATCAATTATGTCTATCTTTTGCCCTTATTTAACATCAAAAAATCAGGCAGGGGATCTAAACTTCAAAGAAATGCTTTTATTATGTTGCTATAAAATGAAGTTTGTCCCCAGGAATGAGGTAGTGAAATGGAATTGAACATTCATCATTTTTCATAAGAGACAAATCATTTTCAGGAGACAGTTTGAAGTGTTTATATGTTACTGATTTTCATCCCAATGGACCTTAGAACTAACTTGTAAGGTACAATTTCGGATACTGTTTTCTTGGGCAGGATATTATGTTAAGTTAGGATGTTAAAAACCTATCGAAAAAAGCATACAATGTAAAATGTGCCATTTGGAGTCAAATGTGCATTACAATAGCTGAAAAAAATTGCAAGAAAAGAGTGAATGTAAAGTATTATATGGCTATACATCAGAGTGAGAAAGAGAAGAAATGCTCATAGTACAACACTGCAGCCTATTGGGTATAAAGAATGAAATATATCTAGTATTGTTTTACAATGTACTCTCCTCAAATGCAGCTTCAAAGATGAAAAAAATTCATATAAATCCAGCCGGTAAACTATCCTTTGACAGTCAGAACAAGCTAAGCTTGCTTGATGAAAGACAGATTGGTTCTTGTTCTCTATAACATTTTAGATGTCGATATTTTTGAAAATGATTGGGGGCAGTCTATTGCTGGATCTTGTTTGGTGTTTGTACATGACATCTACATTATAAATTGCACTGCAGTTTGTGATTATTCTCTAATGAGTAAAAGATAGATATGCTATTTTCTAATCATGTTTTCTTATTGATAACATTGCCACATGCAAGTGTACCACAAAAGTGACAATACACTATTTACCTGGTCAAAAAGCACCCTGTAGGCATTTAAGTCATGGTATAGGGGTCGTCCTTCATTACTACAATGCTCTAATGCTTGGGCAATATAAAAAGCAACCCTCAAACGCATGGCCCATTCCATTGTCTGCTTCTCCCCTGACAAAACATTGGAACCAAATACAATATTATCACACATGGGGACAGGTATACCTAAGCAACGACAGCTTATAACAATCTGCCAGTTACAACCAAATTTACCACTACCACGAATAGCAATTAATCAGCATGGATTCCAAAATGATACTAAATAGGATAATATTAAAAATTCCAATATCACAAATGATCAATATGTTTTTCTAAAAACAGCTTCATTTTTTTAATTTATTATAATTAAATATTAGGAAAAAATGGGTGCACCAACACAATTGCAATTAACAGAAAAGTTGAGATTACTCAGAGATTTTGTAATTCTGCTCGATGGATTATGTTAGTAAAAAAATAGAACACAAATCCTAACTAAAAGTGATCTCTACTTGCAGCTCTACAGTTTTTGACATTTCCAACTCGATATCTCTCTAGGTGGTGACCTAAAAGACTACCTTTACCTTCACCTTAAGTACATATCTATTCCGAACTTTGGTCCGTCGATCTGATGCAATGGCAAGTTGGAGCACTTACTGTGCGAAAGACACATGCATTTAAAACATAGACCTTGGTCAAAGTATATTAAATTGGTGGAGCTGTTTCAATTGACAACAATATCAAAAGTATATTCATATGGCCAATGGTAACAATAAAAAAATGTCTTTTTAGACCTTACCGCCAGATGCCAGGAATTGCTAAAATTCAACAGCTATAGAGCTTTCTTCTACCACTACCACGACATCTCTAACCTAGGATCCAAATAGACAAGCTTCATAAAAGGCCATGTGTTATTTAAAGAAGAGCAAACGATGGTCAGAGCAATTGCCACATTATTTTATGCCGATACAATCTTCCTCAATGTTATTTCTCTGATCATTTTTAGGGAAATCACCCTGAAAAAACCTTGGAAATCTTTGAAGTTATGCACATTATGAGATTTCAAGAACTCTGTTGAGGTTAATTCTATGCCTAATAATTCAGGATCTATGTAAAAAAAAACTTAAAACAAGTTGGACGCTGAATATGGTGCAATAAACAAATAACCACAGATAGCAAGTTGCCACATTAACTTCATTATCAGGGGTATACAAGTAATCTGCCAAAAATATGCATTTATTTTCGAAATTATTATATCAACGACAAAAGGAAGTGAAGAGGAAGACACTGAGTGAAAATCAGTGTTCACATGTGAGAGGACATTGGATGGAACAAGTAGAATATATGAAATGCAAGAGAAAATATTAGGGTGCCTTTGTATTCCAGGTTGACAGCAGACACAAACAGCATTGATCGCCAGATTGGTTCACATGTACATGGAATTGATGTGTTTTAGAGAAACAGTATAATTCTTAGTTATGTACTAAATGACGTAGAATATTCTCAAGATATAAAGCTTTGCCATATCACACTCAAAAGAAAACTGGTTAAACACGACATCAAAAAGAAGATAAGATGGCAACATAATGATCGTATTTGTACAGCCCTTCAATAATGACAGGTTTCCATGATAATTTATAGTTTGACACTGGTGATAGTGGAACCTTGAAGAAAGAAAAAAATTAAGAATTACATTCCACTTGGGAAGGAAGAATGAAATAACAATGACAACCATGCAACAACTGTTTTTGTAAAGAGAACACATGTCAACCTGCTAAAATGCTTTTGACGGGAACTAATTCACAAGATATGCAGACGAAATTGAATGTAAGGAAACCACCACCACACAATGCACAAGCCAACCCAGGCAGATTACGTCATCATCACTTTATGTGCCATAATAAACATAAAGCATAGATAAAAGAATGCCATTACTTCCTATGTTGTGATGTACACTTGAGTTATGAAATAATTTGATTTTTATGTTATTGTATTAGTAGTAATTGTCAGGACTCTTTGGTAGAAATTATGCCATGTATGCCAACTGTTCTGATATGAGATCGTCAAGACAGCAATTTATCTCCTTCCCACTTGCCCTGGCTGTGATTAGAAACAACTTTGCCTACATAAAAGCGTAGATAAAAGAATGCCATTACCTCCTATGTGCTGATGTACACTTGACTTATGGGATAATTTGATTTTTATGTTATTAAAGAGTAGTTGTCCGTACTCTTAGGTAGAAATTGTGCCATCTATACCAACAGTTGTTCTAATATGCAGTCATCAAGGCAGGCAATTTATCTCCTCCCCATTTATCCTGGCTGCAACTGGAAACCACTATGCCTATCTGTCGATGTAGGCCAGCTCATCTATGGACATCAAGATCACATCCTCCTTTACCAGTTCTCCCATGATAGTACCTCTCTTCAGTGCCCTAGCTACTACACAGCCAATACTGAGTATCCTTACGATACTCACTAACAAGCTCCTCTCTCTTTTCTCTACTATCCTCATAGAAATCATCAATTTTAACCCATCAACATAACTGCCCTAAACTGCCACTCTGTCATCTCAGAACTTTGCATCCCGTCGGCAATCCTCAAGAGCATTTTTACCCACTACCTATGAAAATCAGCCTAATCACTAAGCTTCCTCTTCTTTCCCACCGAAGAAGAAGCATGTTGTCATGCTAAATGTCTAGCATGCAAAATTGAAAATTTTGGCCATGACAACTAAGCCCACACTTGAAAATTTCCTCTCCCAATCACTATGAACCCTTCCTCTAGCCAACCAATCCTCAATTTCACCCTCATTATGGCTCAGAGGAACGTGCTAACAAGATTTTCAAGTGTGTTTAATGTGTAGGATATGTATGCCCAAGGTGATTGAAGAAGTCACTGGCGATTCAAGGAACAACTATTCCCAGAGGCCTAGAAAGGGCCATTTTTGGCCATTTTGCAACTGGTAAACACCCTCAAGGAAGCTTACAAGGAAGATTCAAATCATCTGAGAGTTGTGTATAGGAGAACAATGAAGTCATCCAAGGCAGTTTAGGGAAAATTTGTGGAAGAAATTGATGTATCAGGAATCAAGCTTGAGCAAGATCGGGTAATTTTGGGCACAGGAAATGAAGGCTCCAACTGTGAAAGCTAACTTGTCTCAAATGATTTTGGGAGTTCCTGGAAAGGAGTTGGGAGGCAAACAAACAATCAACGGAAAGCTCTTGGAACCCTCTACATGATGGATACATCACTTTTGTTCCAAGACCTAAAAATCTTCTGTGATAATCCAGGACACTGCAGCTGCCCCTTCTGAGTCAAGAATGGAATAAGCCCTAAAAATCAAATTGTAGGTAGAATTGGCTCCTAATAATGGTTGTAATGATCTCAACAGGTGATTTGGAGTCAAAATCATATAAGGTTTGACCCCAAAACACCCTTCCATGCTCCTAGGGCAGAAAAAACACTCTTGGTGTCCTAATTTGGACTTGGTGTGACATCAACATCCTAAAAATGGCTTGAGCGGGCTTTTGAGCATTATTTGTCCCCTTGGCTTGTCCCCAACATGCAAAGGGGACAAAGGGGACACCAAAGTGCGCTCCCCCATTGATTTTGAAGTTTCGTCACTTAAAAACATAACTTGAGGTGTTAGGATGGGTGTGTGAATGAGTTAAGTTGCAAGACCACTTTTCATGATAACCTGACCCCTTGGCACACTTTTGAGCATGTTTGTCCCCTTGGATTGTCCCCAAGGTGCAAGGGGGACAAGGGGGACACCAAAGTGCGCTCCCCCATCTTGGCCAACTTCTCGCAACTTGAAGCTCACCACTTTTGCACCTAGGCCTTCACAAACTTGCATTTTGACTTGTCCCCTCTCATGTACTTGGACCCATGGCGCACGTTTTCAACCATGTTGTCCCCTTGGATTGCACCAAGTGCAAAGGAGACAAGGGGGACACAAAAGTGCACCCCCATCCAACCACTCAAGCCCTAGTCATATCAAAAACCAAATTATAGCCCCATGAAGCTTTTGCATCTCACTCACACCTAAACTTGCAGAAACTTGACACTTGTCATATTTGGTGCAAAGCACACTTGGGTGTCCCTCATGTCCCCTTGACCCCCTTGCACCAATGCAACTCCATGTCAACCACCCAACTACCATAGTTAAGTTGTCGGGTCAAAAGGAAAGTTTGCAAGCAAAATGACTAACTCTCCTCACCTCACATACTTAGTCATTTTTAACCATTCAAAGTGTTGTTGGAAGTTATTTTTCAGCTCCTACATTCATTCACACTGAACCAGAGGTTGCCACTTGTCACCATCTGGTGCAAAGTGCACTTGGGTGTCCCTTGTGTCCCCTTGTCCCTCTTGCACCATTTTTTAGGGTGCAACTCCATGACAACCATCCACCAACCACAGTTAAGTTGTCGGGTTAAAAGGTGAGTTAAAAGATTTGCAATGCAAAATGACTAACTCTCCTCACCATCACATACTTAGTCATTTTTAAACATTCAAAGTGTTGTTGTTTTCCCTCCCAAACCTCCATTTTCACTAGTTATGCTGCTGAAATTTTACCAGACATCCATGCTCCAAAAGAAAGAAAATAACTCTCTAACCGTGCACCTGTTTTCAATTAAATTGCATAACTTGTGCACTCCTCCCAAAAACAACCTTTAAGCTGACTATAAGAGCATTTTCATTGATGCTCTATATAATTTACAGCAGCCACCTGAAATTTGCATCCCAGAAGTTGCCTTTTCAGATCTCCAGCTTCTAGATTAATGAAAAACTTCAAAAAATCGAGTGGAACATCCTAAGTAAAACCTAAAATTTTGAGACAAATTTACAAACCGACATCCAGAAGACCTTTGTCTAAAAATAGTAAGTGTCCAAACCTTCACATGTCCAAATTAGTAAGTTTCCAAAAACAACAAATTCTCATTCACCCATGATACTCCAAACAAGCAATAACTATCAAAAGGTCTAAAATTATGAAAACTTACTAAAAATAGCTGTCCTAAATAAGCACCTGCTAAAAATAGAAAACTTTGCAACTGAGCTCAAATCCCTTGTGTCAATTCACATTCCGCCTATCTCACTGTTTTTGACATCTATGAAGTTCAAGTATTTAAGTATTGGAACTCCATTTCCACTCTGATCACTCAAATACCCTGGTGTGGGAGATGGTGATGTCACCCACATGGACATATGGAAATACTTGAAAAACAGAATGCTTGGCACCTTTGTGATCCAATATGAGGAGAAAATCTTCTCGAGATAGAATATATTCAGGGCAAGAGGTCACCCACTATCTATTCAGAGAATTGAATTAGTCCTAGCCTGTGCACAAAACTATGATACTGACTCCAGAACAATTCAGGCAAATGACAATTCACTCATCGCAAGTTCTAACCTAATGCAAAGGTATCATTTCTTAGTTACAAGTTCCTACTTAAATAAAATTGGTCCTGCATAACTTGGAATACTGCATCCGGAGTCCAAAACGAAAACTGACTCATAACTCTGCCATATAACCCAATTTCCATGAAAAGTTAGAAGAATACTTCCTCCCAAAACCTATCAAGGAGTGAAAATTATGTCAAGCTGATTAAACTTCATATTGCCATTGATTCTAAGTAAACAATTAAATTGAACAAAATTGAAATAGCCTTGGAATTACTGGATTTTAGTATCCATTGTAAAAAAATTAAATGAAATTTAAAAATAATTATGGAATATAAATATTTAATTATTAGTAAAAAATCATGGGTTAAAAACGTAACATTTGAAATTAATAAATCGTTCCAATCCGACATTAAAACTGGAAGACCATTATAAATCCCTAAAATGTTTTATAAGGTTTGACATCTCATATGTGCTAAAAATAGTAATTTCCATAAAAGAATTCAACCTTTATGCTAATGTTTAGAAAATCCCAATGTAAGAAAAGTCATCAATTTCATAAGTGAAATTACTTTTAAAGTTTTAAGTTTAGACGGCCAAAAATAACTTCTCGTACTTCCTCCTCCAAATGGACGGACGACTTGCCAGTTCCCCACCTCCTCCATGCGGCAGTAAGACCCTCTTGCTATGATGGTGCCATGGCCACGCCAAATGCCCACGGACCTTAAGTTCACAAACTACATATCTCGTCCTACTTTTTGTAGCATTCAAAGGATTCAACTATTCAAAACCCAGAGTTTATCAACTCTAATAACAAAGGTTTTCCCTACATTTTTTCCCCGCTCTTTGACATGTCACGCACATTATTTTATTGTCATGATATAATATATTGAAGGCCAGAATTGCCTCAAGCATATGTATGCCAACAAGTGAGTTATGTCAGCATATTATTTTATTGTCACGTGGTAATTTTTCCCTATTCGAACTTAATCAGTTTTTCCAAAGCATCAAGCTTTTAGTGGCTTGTTACAAGGTTACGAATTCCGAACTTCAAGCATCTTAAAAATTTTTGCCAATTCATTGTTCTCACAGGTTCTAACACTGGGTTTAGGGCATTTCTCAGTGCCTACGAATTCCCACTAGTACAACATGGTCATCATAACCAAGGAATTTGCTTCGCACAGATTGGGTGAAGATGATTCATATTTGCAAGGCCTAGTACTCAGTTCGTGGCTCAAACAAGTTATAGAAAGCCTTCCTATATTCCCAAGAACCTGTCAAGAAGTGAATTTCATGAGGCTTATTTCAGAATGCCATTATTCTATTGAGTAGAGTGATGGGGGAAGAAACAATGAAAGATTTCCAAGATTGGATGGCTCAATTCATCCTCGTGGCTACTGAACAAACCCAGGTGGTGGATTGGGGGTGCAAATCATCAATGACAACATCCATGGGCAGTTGTTGCAGTTGTCCACCACTAAGAAGTTCACCATGACTTCTTACCTAGGTGTATGCCCTTACCTTCATAGACCATTTAAAGGATTGTCCACGGCTCCCCATGTGCCTCAAAAATCACCTGCATACGAGAAGTATCCACAATTAACTCATAAGGAGAGCAATTCCCACTATGCCAGGGTGAATGATGCATTCACCATGTTCATTATCAGGCTCCTTGAGGGCAATCCAAATGGAGGATCTCTTCTCAAGCAGTTGCACTGATTGAAAAGTATGGGAGCCACTTCATCCAGTTCCCTACCTTCACCTACATCAGAGTCGCAGGCTATGATCTCACTCCTCACAGGCTACCTAGGTACCCGAGTGACAAAATCATAATGTTCGAGTTGTGCAGACAATTGGCTCATGTTCATGTCAAGTGTAAGAATAAAAGAAGGAAAAGGTGTGTCATTTCCCATCTCCTTGGGAATATATTCATGCAAGAATGGCACAGATGCGGCGAAACATCGAAGCATCCTTTGCTGCCCTCAGTCTCTACTCCTACACATCTAGGTCTGACTTCGATATCAAGAGAAATCCAAAGACCTTCACCTTTCTAGGTTTGCACCATATGCCCCAAATTGAAGACTATTGGGCCAATTGCACTAATGATTTTCAAGAGGTATGGAAAAGGGACTATATGCGGATGACAGTAGACCAGATGAGGGATCTCAAATTTGATTGGTTCATTGAGGGGATAAAGAGATGATGGGTCAGAACTTGTTTGATCTCGAGTACCAAGTAGTGCAATCTTCACCCCTTCCTCTGACCCATGGAATACCAGAGAATCAGGTGATATTAAGGAGAGGACTGCAGTAGTAATCCAAAGATCAAGAGAATGGTTCAAAAGGAAGATAACTGCTTTCATCGAGTCCAGTGGTCTCCTGACTCTATCTAGACATGTGTCTCACACTTCCTCTCTAAAAGCATTCAAAAAGGCCATGGGTTCCACTCACTTAGAAGAATCTTCAAAGAGAAAGATTATGGAGGAAGAGAACACTAAAGATTTCCATCCTAGAGGCTCCATAAGAAGGCTAAGATCATTGAAGATCCCATTGAGCCTCTCGAACAAGGTGAAATTGATCCTTCACAGTCTCCTGTTCCACCAACGACATCCAAGTGTATCTTCCTCGGCAGCAGAGTCATCCCACTGTGAGCAAGTGTGATCCCCTATCGAGCACCTAAAAGTGCCCCATGCCTGATATTGTGTCTACTCCAGCAGAAACTTTCCTGTGGATTCAAGAATTGCTTGGGAATGAGTCAAGGATGGTGCAAGCAAGCCACAACACCTAATTTTGAGGCTATCTCAAAATTCATGAAAACCAAGTGGAGCAAGAAAGCACAAGTAACCTCTCGTTTCTTCAGTCTGGGCCTCTGGAGACCCAGTATGTGGAGGTTTCCTAGCCAAAATTTGCAAAACCTGTGGAAGAGATGACTCAAGATGACTATGAGTTGACCCGAATCTCCTTGGGGAAAGCCACGCACGAAGGTGATGCACATCTATTCAAGGAGTCTGCGGCCCGCTTGCTTGCTAGGAATGAAGAGTACAAACAAACAATGGAGCAATTGGAGGAGCATGTGAGAACTCTCACTTCCTATGTGCAATCCTTCTTGGAACCCAATGCAATGCCACCTCCTCCTGCACAAAACCATCTCTCCCATCAACAATTTTGACCCTCAGATGATCAAGAGAGCACAAGGATACACAATGCAAGGGAGAGCTAATGATAAGTGGGTTGAAAGGATTCTCGAGAAAGGAAAGGCATGTTTCTAGAGGTTCTCTCATTGTTTGAATTTTCCCTCGCCACTGCTTCCAAAGTGAAAGTGACCAAGGAGGAGATTGAGAAAGAAAAATCCCACTGGGATAGTGTGTTTCCATTGGTATCCAAAATGAGCAATCTTGATTCTCACTCCCTAGTGAGCAAAAATGTATTCACCTCCATCTCTGAACAACTTGTCTCCCATATGGTCTCACATGATGAGTGTTAGGTATGACATGATAAACAATGTTATCTCTGAGCTTGATTCTTGTGGAGAGCATGCATCCCAGATCTTGGAAGGTGTCAACAACAGTGTACAGAAGCTCGGGTCACCTCCGCTCAATGAACATTCATCCGTGGAAGAGCTCCTTAAGTCCTTCCAAGATTTGGTCAAGAAAGAGGCAAGAGATCCCTTCTCATTCAATGAGGATACACTTTGGAATCTCTCATAGAAATTAGAGGTTCAATCTCTAATACTGCAAGAGATCATCAAGTCTGGTTCAACCAATGCAAGACCCTTGGCAACATTCCTGAGACTTGGATCAATGCTTTGAGTTTTGTTTGTATTCCACAGGCAGACAAGGTGGCACCTACAGCAGGCCCGTTTCAGTAAAGAGTTCAAAGGAGAGGAAATCATTCCAGGAGTATTTCCTCAATGTTCTTCAATAGTTGGATCTTCATCAATGGAAGAAGCATTTCATCTTCAGAATGATCACCCTCTCCCTCTCCTTCCTTCTCTCTCCATGTTCTAATTCTTCATTTGGGGATGTAATTTTTCACTATTTTGTCTTATTCACTTAAGTGACCTTTAATTATACATTGTAAGAGTTCTTTTTCATTAATAAGAAAAAGGCTCACTTTCATTCCCTAGGAATATGAAAGGTCACAAGTGATAAGAAGGTGAAAGGTCATGTGGGGGGAGATGAAAAATCATATTGTAAATCTATAAATTGGAATGACTTCTCCATTCCAAAGGGTTGTTCAATTGTGAGTTGCTAGTGGATAGATTTTTCTCTACTAGATACAAGCAAAAGATTACTTTCTTCTATTTCCTCTTATCTATGTTTCCTCTACTTCTTGCATACTCAACTTTGTAAGCATGGTGATCTTGAAAAACCAAGAAAGGACTTTGTACCTTTGATGAATGAATCAATAAAACTTTGTGTCTTTGGTTTGTTAGTTTCATTGTTGTTTACATGGTTGAATTCTTCTAATTGAGTGTGGATCTACTCCAGTTAATGTTGTGAAATATGCAAGTTCCTATTCACAAAATTAACCTTCCCTTCACTATATTCTTACTCCCCTCTACCTCCTTTTCTAAACAAATTCTTCCCTTATACTAAGTACAAGCAATTTGCCACAGGTTTAGTGGAGTATTCCTATGTGATCCCAATCTTTACGGAAACCCCTGCTAATTTGTTTTTCTGTATTCAATAAATGGGAGCCTCCCCCTTATCAAGAGGGAGGACTTTCTCTCAGAGAGTTGGTGAAAAATCACTAATTTGTCCTTACGACAAATAATTTCGCCAATACCATATGTTGCTCCTATGATCTATATTCTCCTCCTCTAATTCACTATCCTTGTCTGGCTTTTGTTTCACTTAGCTTTACTCTCCTCCTCTAGTAGCCATAGAACTGGTTGATCCATACCCATGTTGGTATTATTTCCGGACAGTTGATCCCAATCTCCACACCTCAATACCTCAAGGTTTGAGCGGAGCCTTGGGTTCCTAGTTGCCTCTTAGTGTCATGTCCTTCTTGACTTTTAATGTTGATTTGCCATTGACCCTAGCTTTATCAATGGTAGCCTCCTTTTGACCGTTGAGTCTATCATCAATGGTGCTTTCATCAACCCTCCTATCATTCCTCTTCGTTGTCAGAAGGGTAACCAACACATCTCCCCCTTGCAATGATAGATCAGCAGCAGAATGAGTCTTCAATTCTTCCACTATTTTAGATAAGCTTCGTCTCTCTAACCTTTCTGTCAACCTCCCAGAACTTTTAACAATGATGATCCCATAGTGGATTCTTCTCACAATTGGTATTAGTGGGTTCTTGTGAAATTTAAAAATAAAACTCGTCGATTTCTTAACAGCATCACTCTACTTCTCTCTTGTTCTCTTCTTACAAAATCCTTGTAGCATTGTTGGATGCATTGGCACTCCACTTCAAGTTGCCGCAGTTCTCTGTGATTCTGCAAATCCAAGTAGCAATGACACGAGTATCACACAAGGTTGACCACAATTCCACTAAAATATTTGTTCTATAGAAGGTTCTCAGCCACTTGATAAATGAGAACATGTGTCTCTTCTAACTCCCCAAGAATCTTGTCATTTACGACCAAATCCCAAAGCAAAGTGAGTTTTGTTGCCTACATACTCTTGATTCCGATTGGCTTCACACAGATCGACTTCTTAAACCATCAACATTTCTCCATTGTCCCTTTTTTCACTTCTATTTCAGTTTTTTGTTTTGCAATTATAGACAGGCATATAACAAGAATGGCTTATTACAGAACTAGTGATTAACATGGGCAGCAACTAAAGCAGTAATGACACCAGAAATGTAGGTAAGCAATATCAGCAACATGGAATAAACAATAGAGCAATAATAATATATCGAATTATAACCTATCATAGATATCATCATAAGATACAAGAGCACAAACAAACTATTCATCAACACAATGTTCATGGTGTCCAATGCAAGCTCAAATCACATAATAGACCAAGGTGGAGATCCTTGGTTATCTTTCAAAAACTCATAGAAATAGAAAAAACCAAGAAGTAGGTGACGGTCAATATCAAGGACCCCATGATAACCACCCTCATAACTCAAAAAATAATTCAACTCATAACTCAAGTGTAATTCATAATATTGGAAGCAGTGACATTCTTTTATTCATAATTTATCTTTATCATGGCATTTACAATGTGTATACATAGAAGATGCATTACAAACAAATTTCATTGTAAAGGGACTTGTTGGCACATTGACCTCATGATCAAGATGAGGGTGGGCCCTGTTGGAGTTATGTCGCCATGAGTAGGTGTTTAGGTCCCCACCTTTTTTCTACCTCATTCAACCTTCACTGAGACCTTCACTTCATGACAGCACTCATCCCTGATTCCTTTAGTCTCCATTGTGTCATTGATGCCCCTTAGGCGCCCCTAGGTCCATTGTGACTATGGTCAAAATAGTCAGCCGACTCATTTCTTCACGACTGAATTGGTGCATTAGTTGGTTATGCCCTAAAGCAAGCCAAATGATTCAACCATGGCCAAAATAGCAGGCTGTCTTGGAATTCGAACCTACAAATTGGCATGTGTATTAAATAGTTCCTAGTTCGCCATTTTCAAAATCAGACAAAATATCGTTACCTTATCCACTAGCATTTACAGCAGGTTCATTTATGGACACTTCAGGACAAAGATACTTCACGAGAGGAGCATTGTTTGCTAGGACAAGACTGCAATCTGAGATTAGAAGAATATTAACAACATATACCAGTCTTAGGAGAACCCTACCTCGCCTATTAGTCCTCCTTTGCCCCTTTCCTTCAATCTATGACATCTCACCACACAATGGGCTTGCTCTGGCCAAGGGGAAATCTATGAACCAAGAAGTCCCCCAAGTACCACATTGCCCTTCTATTTCATTTCATTTGTTTGTTTGATTGAGTAGTGACACCTTGCAAGATTACATCAAGCTAACATGCAAGCACTATTGCCTTGCCCTTGTCAATTATGTTGCTTTACTTCATTTACTTATTCCTTGTGTATTGCTTATTTGGGAGTGGACGCAAGGTGAGGCCCCTCCCCTCTTCTTATAATTTAGAGGCTTGCATTAGAGGCCCCTTTCCAAACGCATACATTTTGATGAACCCAACGTAAATCTCCTTTTGAATAGTTCAAGTTTCCCATTTTTCTCCCATGTCCTTTAAATCTATTTTCTCTCGTCTTGGACCATTCAAAATTCCCAAATATTATTCCCACAGCAGACCGTGTCACCAACAACTGGGTGACAATGTTAAAAACCAAAACTGCAATGCCTTCACTCAGACTAAACCTACATCAACCATTGAAATGCCAAACAAAAACCCATTGCCCAACCTACGAAAATTTAAACCAGGTCATCTAGCAAGAAACATTTTATCAATCCCACGCGAAATACTATCAAAACTAAAGCATTACCTAGGGAGAAGAGGGCCACGCTAATGAGGAAGTTGAGGAAGAAACTCAAAGTGCTCAATTTGATGATGATCCTTTGCTTTCTTAGGGCCATACCCTTGAAATGAAGACTTACTTGGAAATTCATCCTTGATAACTCAACAAAAATCCAAATCAACTTAGAATTTTGATGCAACACATAACTCTGAATAAGGGCAATCTTTTACAACTTATTTGTTCGCCTATGATAGCATTTTCCCTTTCACTATTCCTCCTCGTGCAAATGTCGCCATGGCAACCGCTTCAAACATAGTTTCCCTATTCCGCGAGTACTCACTAGAATGCTGCCTAGGTAAATATTCGCCCCTGAAAAAACTTGCCATTTGCCACAGCTGAATATTCGACAAAACTCACCCTAAATATTCAGCCAATATTCAGGGAGTTCGACCCAAAAATTTGCCATGTGCAACAAGGACGTGGAAAATAGGAAAAATGTGAGTTTTATGCTTTAAAAACGTTGATTTGTCTTATAGTGCTCTCCCCTGGGAGGGGCACCAAACAGCAGGGGGATACCAATCTTGATTACCAACGAGATCAGTCTGGACCCAAGGCACTATTTCACAGACCAGAGACGTTTAGACACATACGAGGTCGAGTCCCTCTTCTCATAGATGGCCTTTGAGATCCACCAGACTTGCGCGGAGAGCCCATCCTTCCTCCGCACATCAGCACTCCAGATCTTTCACAGCCTCTGGTACTAGGCTTTAGCATATTACTAGCTTCTTCCACTCGACTTTGGATGTTAGATGATGGGGTCTCCTCTTTTGCCTCTTTTTCCTCCGCATGTTCGGGTTTTGTGGTCTTCTGCAGGCTTTTTCAAGGACACTCTCTTTTTTCTTTGCCCGTTCTTCTTTTCCTTCTCTTTTGGTTGTTTTCAAGGGACCTTTTGGTCCTCTTGCTGGGCTCTTGCCTTCTCTTTGTATGTGCGCAGTCCCATTGACCTACTTTTGTGGTCACTCGTTGGACATTTAATATATTTATCTTATATTATCTTATAAATGTGTCACACTCCCTCAATTGTAATCACACAACTATTGAGCATTCTTTGCATGAGTTGAAGCAATTTTATAGCAAATTTGAAGAATTTCATTTGGAGGTAAGTTTTTTTTTTCTTTCAAATTTTCAAGAATGTAAGTTTGTTCTATTATTATTTATCTATTGTATCCAAATATGATTTGCAAGTTTGAATGCATTCCATTCGATTCCAAATGATTTTAATTGTTATTAACATATTTATGTTTGTTTATCATCGTTAATGAACAAAATTGTCGGAATATATTGTTTTAGATGTTATTTTCTAAAACATTTGGGAATTCATTCCTATTTGTAGGGTTTACAATTACAGTTACATAGGAAAATAAAGCCAATTTTTAATTTTTAAATGGTTTTAAACTTTTAAAGTGTTGTCTTTTAATTAAATTTATGGATTTTTTAATTTTTTAAATGGTTTTATGAAGTTGTTTTTAAATTAAAATTGCAAATTTTTAATTTTTCAAACGTACATTGTGTTATAGATTAGAACTTAGCAATGGCATCTAGGTCAGCATCAAGTTCAGCATTATACTAATAATCACTAACAAGAACCATTCCCGCTAATGCCCATACCGTTGCTTGGAAGTAAGTTGTACGTGGAGCAGTTTAGGGGACTGTAGTTTACAATTTCTACAAAAAAAAACGTTTTCCGTAGGCATCAATTGTCTAAAGTATCATCTTGCATGTATTGTGTGTTGCAACGTTGTGGTATGTCCCAATGTTATAGAAGAGGTAAAACGAAAGATTAAGGCAAAGTTGGCTGAGCTGGAGGAGAAGAAACTAGAAAGGACAAGGGTGCAAACAACTATAACAACAACCATTAAACCTGGAATGGCAAAGGAATAGAGGATGATGCGGAAACGATTGTAGGTTCCACTCACAATCCACGGCTATGAAGAGTAAGACACACATCTACTTTATCGAGTTCAAGCAAAGGGATACATAGTTTTTTATACCAAGAAACATACTTGGAGCACAACCTTCGTTGCAAGGGTACAAGTTAGAACAAGGATGCACACGAGGTGTTGTCACCCAAAAGTTGCACCCTGATAGAGAATGGTGTGTGTACTCTCTCTCTTGTTGACAAAATTGGAACACCTCAAGAAAGTGGGTAACCTATGTCTAAGGTGAACCTCCAAAACGGGCTAGTTCCCTTGTGAATCACCTAAAAAACTAAAACTTTAACAAGGAAAAGGGAGAAGGAATGCAGAAAAAAAGAAATAAGGGTGATACACCAATAATTTAACACATGCATGTACTTCTGCATTCAAAGAATTCTAAAATCCACACACCTGCACAACTCTAAACTATTTTGCAAATATTAATTCAAGGGTTTAGAAGAAAGGGTAGCGATAGAGGGAGTAAATTCCACACTCAAACAACACAATATTTCTATCAAACAGAATGAAAAATCTAAAAACAACAGTATGAGAGGGCAAATGGAGCTTTTTATTCAGAGGTGCAAGTACAAGGCTAGGATTTCCACAGCAAAACAACCCACAATGTGCTATAGTGATCCTTCAATGCAAAAACCTTCTTCTGTTCAAGTTGACTAGCTCCTTCTGCTAAAAATAGACTGTTGTCTATTTTAATTTTATTTAATCTTTTTATCCCTGCATGCTGCTGCTAATAGACTGTAATAGCTGCAAGCTTTATTCAGTTAACTCTATTTGGCTTCACTTACCCTTTTGGCACCAAACGTAAGACAGACTGTTGCATGTTTATCTAATGCATCCTTTTCTGCTTCTTATGCCAAGCCGGTGCTTGGACAGTGTTTCTAGCTGCATGCTAGTTTTACTTTATCATTTCAACTCCATCTTTATGGCACCCTTAGTCCGCGCTTATTTGAAGAATCCCTGCATGTTGTGCAAAAATTAATAAAAACATGCTAAATTTAGTTAAAAGACCTTCTCCTTTGGCGAGATGCATATTTTAGAACCAGCAATTGCTAAATTAATAAAAGCTATGCTCCTTTCATCCTTTCATGCATTCCTAAAAATAGAATTGGACTTCTATTTTTAGCACCTCTCTTTAAAAATAGCTAAACTGCTATTTTTAGTCACGCTTCCACTTCAATTGCTATTTTTAGAACCAACTATTTTAGCAAATAGCACTTCTAAAAATAGAACTGAACTTCTTGGCGTGGAAAATATGGCAACATTTTGGCGACATCATGGGATTGTTTGCATGTTAAACAAAAGATCAGTAGCCTTCTGCATCCATTCGGGATATGGAGTCACATACTTCTGTCACCAACCTGTATCCTCTGAAACAAAACCACTGAAATACCCTCTCCAACGAAAGGAAAACATGTGCATGCGAGCACTTCTTCAAAAGAAAACTAAGAAAATTGAGAAAACAATGTGCATGCAAGTACTTAGTATGCAAGAAACAAACCTAGCCTACTCCTAATCTAAACAAAGAGAAAGGAAAGTTAAACAAAGAGAAATAACTTCCTTTTCTCAAAAAGTGCGGCCATGGGATCAATTTTGCAACTAGATCACATGGTATAAGTGCAGACATGGTTTGCACCATTGATTTGCTCAAAATATCAGTCCAGAAAAGAATGAACACCACTATAGGATTTGTACTTTGTCTTTGTAGATGTTGGGGCTGATTTTTGGCAACTTGAAGCTCTTTCTTATGCTCTAAAATGAACACAACTGATGGCAACTCCTTTTGTGCCTCTAAACTAGCCAAATACCTTATTGGACATGGTTTCTCCATAGTTGATAAACTGATTTATCTAATCTGCCCCTCTTCTTTATGTGTAATCTCATCATTTGGAGTACTTCAGGCACTTCCCTGAATATATTGGATGTCTGAAAACTGATCTGAAACTTTTTCTACTTCATCCTTTGCAAACAACCTCATATTTGACTCTTTCTCAAGCTCAAAAGAAGGTTTAACAACAAGAGAGTCTTTATTGAAGAAGATAGATGATGGAGGTGGAATACTTACAATTTCAATTGGCTCTTCCTCATCATCAGAATCTTCTAAGTCTGATAAAACATCATCCTCTTTATTGTTCATGCTTGAGGAAAACTCCTTTTGAATTTGAATTTCTTTGTTGATTTCCTCCTTTGTATTTGAATTATTTCCTTGACATAGAAGATGATATAGGCTCAAGATTGTTGATCTGATCCTTAGAAACATTCATATGCTCCTTCAAAACATTATATTTAAGTTGTATCTCAAGAGATTTGAGAAAACTTTGTCTAACCTTTGCTTGTTGGTCATATTCCTCATGTTGCTCTGTAACTTCAACCACTTTCGTGCACTCCTCTATTGTAGGCTTAACCAACCGTGGAATTTGTTTGTCTTCAAACTGTAAGCTCCATTTTGTTAGATTTTGCCTGATAACTTCTTCACTTGGCTCTTTAGTTGGCTACTCTTCCAAACTGATTTGTTGATTGGTAGTTTCATTCCAGAATGGATTTGGGAATATGAGGGAAGCGGTGAGTTGGGTTGCTAACTGATTTTGCAATGGTTGAGATGATTGGAGAGGTGTAAGATCTTGTAGGAGGAGAAGCTTTAAGAAAGCTAGGAATTTGGGACTTGGGCTCTGATTGAAGTGGTTAGAAAGTAGAAGTAGGAGGGTTGCATGATGATAGTGAAGAATTACCCCATTGACAGGGTTTCTCAACACTATATTGGTAAGCTTTCATCTATTCATTCCACTCTGATATTTAAGGTATCAATTCAAACACAAAGTCTATCTTCTCTTGAGGGCTATACTCAACTTGGTATAGGACCGGCCCATGGGTAGGGTACCTCTGAATCCAAGCTTGGTTGCCTTGATGGTACTTGTTGCCCTCATTTGTACCATTTTTATCTCCAAGTGTTGTACCTGCATCTGCAAATCATCATTAGGCATGGAATTGTTTCCATACTCTGCATATTCCTGCTCGTGAAAAACACCATGATTATTAGGATAACCATACAAATTGTTTGGATCATGGGCATATTCATTATGATAGGGCTTATAATACTGATTTGGAGGAGGATTTTGGGAAAAAAGAGGTGGTAGGGGAATAATAATTCTCTTGAAACTAGGAATTCCAATGAGGAATTGAAGTCGTGATTGCACAACCTCATAAAAAGATGAAAGATGGAAGAAATGGTCTACTTGATTGAGAAAAAGGGATCTCTAGGCCAATGGACTCGCCAGATGTTGAATATTTGTGTCTGAAACACTGATATTTGCTAAAAATCAACATCAACTTCTTGCGCAAATTTTTTTAACTAGTGTCCAACTGGGTGTGCCAGAAAATGTTGTCACCCAGAAGTTGCACCCTAATAGAGAATGGTGTGTGTACTCTCTCTCATGTTGACAAAATTGGAACACCTCAAGGTTGTGGGTAACCTATGTCTGAGGTGAACCTCCAGAGAGGGTTGGTTCCCTTGTGAATCACCTTAAAAAAACGAAAAC
Source organism: Taxus chinensis (assembly GCA_019776745.2). NCBI lineage: Eukaryota > Viridiplantae > Streptophyta > Pinopsida > Cupressales > Taxaceae > Taxus > Taxus chinensis. The sequence goes on along the minus strand of CM034151.1, from coordinate 543,630,872 downwards.
TTTGACAAGGAAAAGGGAGAAGGAATGCGGGAAAAGGGAAATAAGGGTGATACACCAATAATTTAACACATGCATGTTACTTTGCACACAGAGAAAATCAAATATCCACACACCTGCACAACTCTAAGTTATTTTGCATAATAAATTCAAGGGTTTAGGAGAAAGGACAGCGGTATAGGAAGTAAATTCCACACTAGAGCAACACAATATTCCTATCAAACACAATGAAAAATCATAAAACAGTAGTATGAAAGGTCAAAATGGAGAATTTGTGTTCAGAGATGCAAGTACAAGGCTAGAATTGCCAGAACAAAACAACCTACAATGTGTATGATATTTTTTACAATAGAAATCAGCCTATATGAGGGTGAATCGGCTCTGCCCCTCCATTAATAGACTGCTGCTAATTTGGACTGCTGCTCTTTTATTTTATTGATTATATCTCCCTCACCCTTGCGCAGACTTAGAAAGGAACTGCAGTTGTATTCTTTTAATATTTATTTCCTCTTTTGGCTTATACAGCTTGTCCTTTCTTTGCTTTATCCTTTTGTCTTTTGGTTGCTTTTTGTCTTTTCTTATTTTTGTCCTTTTCTGTCCTTTGGCTGACTGTTGTAACTTCCTTTTTTTATTTACTCCCATGCCACTGCACCACAGTCCTGTCTGCATGTTCCTCTTTTTTTAATTTATTATTCTTCCCTTATGCTGCGCCACAGGGACTGTAGACAGCAGTCTGATTTTATTAATAAAACTTTCTCTTTTATCAGACTTGGCGCCAAACATAACAAGAGCTTGCTAAAATTAACAAAAGCATGCTAAAATTAGCTAAAAGACTTCTCCTTTTAGCTTTGGCACATGGAGCTTTTATATTTAGCCAAGTGCTATTTTTAGCATCAACTACTTTTAGCAAATACTGTTTTTAGCGAATGCTTTTTAACCAATCTTCCACTTCAATCGCTATTTTTAGCAAACTTCTATTTTATGCCAAACACTATTTTTAGCCACGCTATTTTAGCAAAGCTAAAAATAGTCAATCTTCCAAAAATAGCCAATCATTTGTGTGAAAAATATGGTAACACGAGGAAGCAAATAAAGCATGTTAGAATTTTCGGTACTACAACAACCTTCCCTTCAATGTGGCAAAGAGTCTATATTGGGAGAACTTGGTGGCAACATTGACAGTTGTAGGGAAAGGGCACAAAGCACCCTCTCCAAAAGACTTGAGCGGGAAATTGCTCAAGGGTGCAATTACAAATGCAACGTCAATCCTAAAAATCAAAAGAAGCAATGGCAAAAATATGGATGCACCATTCTTTCATATGGGTGGACAGATGGAAAAAAACTGCACCCTCGTCAATTTTTTAGCAACTTCAAATGGTGAGATGGTATTTTATACCTCTAACATAGTAAAAAATACATACTAGCAATCACATGTGTACAATGCAATGTGAACGCCGAACAATATATGTTATTTGATTTAGAGGGATAGTTATTACTTTTGTAGTTGATGTTGATGAGGGGTATGATTGATAGTGTAAGTGCAGGAGTATATGTGAAGCATTACATTTAAAGGTTCTATCTGTACATTTCAATTTTTTTACAAATTCATACATACACATTTGCAAATCTTATATTATGAGTGGTAGATTTTTTTTTTCTATTTTATTTGAACTAAACATGAATACATGAAGACTTCCGTATATTTGCAGATTTTATATCATAAGTGGTTGCCTTTTGTGGCCAATTTTATTTGCACTAAACATGAATACATTTTATATCACTTTGAATACAAGAAGTTTGAGTAAAGTAGTAGTGGAGGTGCTATCAAAGTAGAGGGTAGTATTTACGACGAGTTGTTTTTTGTTGAGTGATAGTAGTCTTGACTCCTCCGTTCTTCTTCATAACATAATCATTGTACTCACAGTGTAGGATGTCCCACAGACTTCAATTTACCATGTAATCATAATACAACAGGTTTCCATGTGGAGAAATCAAATATCCATGCAGACTCGCAAGATTCCGATGTTTGATGCTTCTAACTTAGTTTCCAATCATAATGGACCGTCAAACACTCTAGCCATGTACACAAAAAACAAAATTTAAATGCATTAAAGAAAGAAAAGAAAAACCTTACTAAGTATACTCGTATTAAAGTTTTGAAAAAGAGGAGATGTGCCAGGTTTTAATGATATCTTTGCAGGTTTTGTGGTGTTATTATGAAGTCAAGGACACTAAAGAACAAATGGTAAAGAAAGAAAAAACTGTCAATCACTGGTCAATGGTCACACTATTTCTAAAAATGAAAATTGTATGTTGATATGATGTAATGCTAACTTGAATCTCTGCAACTCATTCACCGGTTGTTGTGATATTGTTAAAAACATGAATTTTAAAAATATAAATATATTGCTAGTCGTGCATTGATGAGAAGCATTTTTTAGAGTTTCATGAAATTACATTACTGTGTTTAAATAGTGGGTCTATTACCAGTGGTTTAAAGTTAATATAGCTTATGCGGTCCCTTTTCCATTCTTCTTGTTTCATTGTGTGTTTCCCATTGCAAGATTTTAGTAAACAAACTTGAACTTATGTTGTCTAAATATTATGAGAATTGAACAGGGTATTTGAGCTTGCCCTTGCCTAGGAAGCTCCAACACATTAAAACCTTAATGAGAGCAAATGACATCCACACGATTTTCATTTTGAGCTCTTTAAAAATATAATGCAAGGATGTCCTCTATCAAAATATAATGATGTATTAACCAATCTCATATTTAGAATGTTACTTCCCACATCATCAAGTTTCTCAACTAAGTGGCTCAGTGACAAACTGTATTAACAAGGTTCTAAATATTTTATCTGAGTTTCCATCAATGTCACATCACCTACTCTATCATATCTCAAATCTCCTCTGTACACTGATCTAACGTTGCCTACCCCTAACAACTTTTTGTCATTAAATCCATCAATTTCATTAAAAAGATATCCATAAGAAATTTTGAGGTGCTCATATTTTTGTAAAATGGCTAGTGGTATATCCACTACTTCTGAAGTCCATATCCATAAGAAAACCAAAAGTAAACAACATATCACAAAATCACTAACACTAACAACTACCACTATCTCTGTTTTGAAATGTGAAGCACTTTTTTGACTTGGACATTCAGGTAACAATAATTTCCTTGGTCCACAAAGGCCAACATTTCCATTAAGTAAAATGATAGCAGTGGCATTAGCGAAAACCCCCTCTTTTAGAATTTCTCCTGTGACTCTGTTGGAAGATAGATTCAGATAGCAAAGCACTTGAAGTTCTTGTTCGCTGAACTGAGATATATTGGTAGTCGTGCATTGATGAGAAGCATTTTTTGGAGTTTCATGAAATTACATTACTGTGTTTAAATAGTGGGTCTATTACCAGTGGTTTAAAGTTAATATAGCTTATGCGGTCCCTTTTCCATTCTTCTTGTTTCATTGTGTGTTTCCCATTGCAACATTTTGGTAAACAAACTTGAACTTATGTTGTCTAAATATTATGAGAATTAACATAGGGTATTTGAGCTTGCCCTTGCCTAGGAAGCTCCAACACATTAAAACCTTAATGAGAGCAAATGACATCCACACGATTTTCATTTTGAGCTCTTTAAAAATATAATGCAAGGATGTCCTCTATCAAAATATAATGATGTATTAACCAATCTCATATTTATAATGTTACTTCCCACATCATCAAGTTTCTCAACTAAGTGGCTCAGTGACAAACTGTATTAACAAGGTTCTAAATATTTTATCTGAGTTTCCATCAATGTTACATCACCTACTCTATCATATCTCAAATCTCCTCTGTACATTGATTTAACGTTGCCCCCTACCCCTAAAACCATAAGAAATTTTAACATCCAGGGAAAGTAATTTGAACTTTCAGGTAATGAATCCTCATCACAAAATCAATTAACAAAATTTCTAACAACTACCACTATCTCTGTTTTGAAATGTGAAGCACTTTTTTGACTTGGACATTCAGGTAACAATAATTTCCTTGGTCCACAAAGACTAGCATTTCCATCAAGTAAAACGATAGCAGTGGCATTAACGAAAACCCCCTCATTTAGAATTTCTCCTTGTGACTCTATTGGAAGATAGATTCAAATAGCAAAGCACTTGAAGTTTCTTGAGGAGTTTTCGTAGTGGACCAGTTAAGAAATTTTGACAAAAGCTCTAGGTCAATGATATATTTCAAATTTTCCATTGCCTCTGTAATAAGACCCTCTAAGGCATTTCTTGATAGATTCAAATGTTTCAATCCTACGTAACTTCCAACTACAGTTGGAATGGCACCACAAAATTTTAACATTATTCTTGTACTTCCAACTGGCGATGTCAAGGGATATTGGAAGTGAGCCATGGAATTAATATAACTGACCAGTGATTTGAATGTACATAACTTCTATCAAAGATCATGGGGGTATGTAGATATAGTCCTTATTTCTACTTCTTGAATAACATTCGACAAACTCTTTACAAAATTCAATGAACACACCCATACACATGGGCCTCTCTCGTCTTATTTAACCATTCCCTCATTTTAAGAGCCTACACTAACATCCAAACTCCAAAATAACACAAGTACCCTAAACTTAATAACATAGTCTTAACAACCTCAAATGTGGAAACAAATGCATAACCCTCTGCAACCACTTTAATCCTTAACTTTCTTTCTATTTCTTCCTGATTTGGGCTTTGGAGGTAATCAAATTGCGGATATATGAATAATTATAATGACAGAGCAAGGTTTTAAGCTCAAAGGATACTTTGGTCTTCTTCACGTGCATGTGGACAAAACTGAAAGATGAACATCAAATTTTTATACGTGCAATCGAAAAAAGAGAGATCGCTCGCTGCATGATGAGTGCCCTTTTTTCCGAACTTCATCCCCTCTCCTTGGGAAGGATCAGAAATAAATAACAGACTGTATCCGCGTTGGAGTATCTCTCTCCGCACAAAAAGATGGAATCATGCCAGGGTTCTAGCAAATGTAGCGCAGTTAAGTGGATATGGATTGTATACTTATTATCGTCCCCTCCATTTCCATGAATTGGGATGTCTCGATGAACATGCTTTTGTATCTGAAAAACTATATAACCGTAAATGCAGGTACAATCTAGGTGGACTCCATACGGTCGAGAAATGGGAACTTCGTAACTACGACTGAAATCATTGATGGCCGTCCAAACTGCATTCGCAGCTCTCCAAAAGCCGATAAAATTATGCAAAACGGCTCGTATTCTCTTGCCAGGATAAACTTTCCATGAATCACAAAGCAAAATGGGTGTGGTAGTCCTAACTTCTATTGAAAGAGCAAATTAGACAAGATTGAAGCCACAAAAAATGAGAAAATGCCCCAAAAAAAAACTGTTAAAAATGTGAAAACGTCCAGACGGCCGTCAAACCGTCAAATTTAACTCAGTCGTAGAAACGTCCGCAAAGGCCTTTCCCATAGGGGGAACGCCTTCGGCGTGTTTGCGGCCTCTGTTATGTTTTTTGTCTCCCCGAGCTCAAATGGTGGTTCTCCTACATTTTACGGTTTGACAGGTGTAATTTCCCGATCAAAATTACTTATTGGCATCAGTTAAAAAGTGGCCCATTATAGTTAGATGCGGCTCTGCGGGGCATTTTAAAAATTCCAAGGTTCACTTCAACACAAAACATGTCCACGTGGAGGCTTCCGTTGGGCCTTCTCCTTACTTAAAATTTTCATGTAACTTCCTATAGGGGCCTGGGACACGTGGAGGGACCACACATGTTTAGGACCGGCCCTTGAGTTTTATCTTGAAGAAGCGCCAAGAGGACACTTGGAGACTCTGTCGGACTGAGACACGTGTTGGGCCCGCGCTTGTTTAGGGTCTTTAGTTTTCGGGACCATCTCAAAGTGCGCAATTGAGACATGTAGCAGGCGGGGAAACGGAGGTGACGGAGCTTCGCAGGGAAAATCATGGAACTTTTTACCTTTTTGGAAAATAAGGGATAAATTTGTAAGTTGAAGTGCAAGTCCACTGGGACCCACATCAGGACACGTGCTAAAGCCCGTTTTCAGAAGGGCGGAGTTGACGGGGAAAATTGTGGAAAATTTTCCTTTTTTCCAAAAGCTTATAAAATGTTAAAAAGGTGCCCCCAGACCAATTTCCAATCACCTTTTTCCATGTGGAGGGCTCAGATTAAAATTTGAAACGCAAGGATCAATAGTAGTTGTGCATTTCATCTGATTTTGGCACCATTGAAGCTCTAGAATGTTTGGAAATGCATCTTTTGCATCATTCTTCATCAAATTTTTGGCAAATTTGTGTCGTTTTGGTCTTGCGAGGTTCAATTGAATTAATTTGGGGGCTCAATTTGTCAGATCTAAAGTACTCTTGAAGTGGATTTTTTTCTCGCGGCTCATGTAGAAATGTAATATGCCATATCCAGAAGTTGCAGAATAAAATTTCAGAGGAAAAGGAAGGAAAAGGGATGAAATGATGAAAGTGAATGGCATGAAAGGTGAAAAAGGACGTGTTGCCTCGAGAGCAAAAATGGATGACCTGTTAAGGCCATCTATGCGGAGGCTCCGAGAAATGATTAAAGGAGGGGATTTCTGGCATGACAGAATCAGAATGATTAAAGGGAATCTCGAGAATTTGTGGCATGACATCCTAGTCAGTAGTCGAGGGCCCAAGAAACGTGATCTGTTCATAGTTGGTCCACCTGGCAAATTTCAGATCTGAATTTGTTAAATATCTCTATCTGAAAAAAATTTGTAACAAGCAAAGGTCCCTCGAATATTCCTCTCTTTTGAGGGAAAAAGGTGCTGCAGGCGCCAAGGATGAAGAATATGCCTCCGGTTAGAGACAATGATGCAAATATTTGCAATGATTCACCTTTTTGGAAACACCTGACAACTTTTTTGTGAATCTCTTGAATGTCACTTTCTGCAAATCATGATTAGATATGTGCAACAAAGGTGCATTCGAATATTCCTCTTTTGGGGGGGGGGGAAATTGGATGTAAATGGTGTATTATAAATGCAATGAGATTACTCTTTAAAAATTTCAGAGTTCATTTTCACGAGAAAGTTTTGAGAAAAGCTCATCTTCTGAGAAAACTTTATGAGAAACCAGGTTAACTTCCTTTGTGTTAGATTTTCATTCACGTTGAGTTGGTTACGAGTGTATAGCCATCAACAAGCTCTTAGATTGTTTAAATAACTCTCCCCTACTGATGAATTTGATAAACTTTGAGTTAATTCATGTGTCAAATCTTTGGCACATTTTGGTGTTTATTTCACTTTCAAAATGCCTGCAAGTAGTTTTTCTTGTTCCTATTGCATTCTTGTATCAATATCTCTTTGAATCACACAAATCTCAATCCTTGTGATAGTTTAGTGGCATTTGAAATTTCATTTTTCAAAAGAGCTTTCATCTGGGAATGAAATAAATGATTTAAAATAACGTTTCTTTCATCTGTTGACAAAGATTGTTTGTAAGCCTCTGGGTGTACCTCAGGTGTGACCGATCCTAGATTTTGATGTTTTATTGGGTCTTCTAACTCGAGCCTTCATGCTAGAATCTCAAATATTGTGTGAAAAAGTGCATGCCTGGGCCTCTATTGATGCACACCTTCTAGTTGAAGGAATCTTTTAACTATTTTAAAGCTTTCTGTTATTGAATTCTCCATTTGTTATGAAGTTTCTCAAGGATCTAGCAAAGTCCAATCTATGTTGTTGATCTCCACAAAAAATTATTTCAACTAACCAATCCTACCCTGAACTACCCCTATTTTTCTTTGTATATCCACAAAAGAACAAAATCCATTTGCTAAAGTATGCATAACAGATCAGGGTTCCAAATGTCTTCAGTAACCTTAGCCTTGTGTTGAAAATATCTCCTTATTCTGGAAGTGACAACTTGTGAGAGTCATATTTGGGGTGTTGATCATATTTTCCCAAGGTCTTATATATAAAATTTGTGCAAAAGTAAGGTATCTATGTCTCCTTCAATAATAGAGGTTACAAAATAGGTTCTCTTAGCTTGGTTGAAAGGCACAACCTAAAATAGTTAGGATAAGATCAAATCCTTTTAAGGTGCTATCCATCTCTCCACAAATCCGAGTAACAAAGGGTCAGTTAGATTTCATCCCCGGCTACAAAACGATACACATTTATGATCTATCTGCCTCTAAGCTCCCTATTGAATCTGTGTTGTTGCTCGACTTGAAAAGGAGAACGAATTTGGATACCAACAAAGGACATAAGTAAAATTGATTGGGTGACACCGGTTATAGAAGAAGCAAGAAATATAACCAAGTACATATATAATCACCCTTGGGTTCTTAGCTTGATGAGAGAACACGCCAAGGAGAAAGAGCTTGCACATGTCGGTGTCACAAGGTTTGCAACTAACTTCTTAACGTTGCAAAATATTTCTAGTTTGTTGTCATCATTGAAACAAATGTTTGTGAGTCGAGCATGGCTAGCCTCACAATGTTCAAAGAAAGTTAGTGGAGAGAGGACTACAAACATAGTTTTTGATGATGTTTTGCAAAGAGAGCTACAAAGATCATCAAGGTACCTTCAAATTTCAATTTAAATTTCCAGTCAATTCCTATATAGTAATTTTTTAAATGTATTGTTATTTACTATATTTGTAAGTTTGTAACTTTAAAACTTAATTTGTGTGTAGTTGTCAAAGCCGTTGATGAGGGTTTTGCACTTGGTTGATGGGGAGTAAAACCTGATGGGAAACATTTATGAGGCCAAGGATAGGGCCAACGAGGCCATCCAAAACCATTATAAGGGGATATTTGGTCCCTTTTGGGAGATAATCGATCGGAGGTGGAACAATCAACTCCATAAACCTATTCATACAGCAAGGTACTACCTCAACCCCAAGTTTTTCTTCTATGATGGCTTCACAGATGTTAACGGGGAGGTTATGGAGGGCCTCTTAATATACATTAAGAGGATGATACCAGAGGTTGAGTCGAGGGACCATTATTTTAGAGTTGTCAAATTACAAGTATGTTAAGGGGAGGCTCTTTTCTTCGGTATTATCTATCCGTAGGAGAACCACCCAATCACCAAGTAACAAAAAATAGAATGTTTACTTATATGTTACAAGTTACAAATTTAAAATTATTAAATACTTATAAACTTTTTATTATCTTGTTTGTAGGTTCATGGTGGAAGGATTAGGGAGGAAATACCCCTCATCTTCAAAAGCTAGCCCTCAAAAATTTATCTCAACCTTGTAGCGCTTTTGGATGTGAGTGCAATTAGAGTTTGTGTGAGGCCATTCACATGAAGAAACACAAGTTGACTCAAAAACACCTCAATGACTTGGTTTCTGTGCAATACAATCTTTGGCTTCACAAAAGAAAGGTAGAGGCCACATCACATGAGCTTATTGATTTGGATGAGATTGATCCATACAACGAATGGATTGGGCAAGAAGAGGAAATCCATGTGTTTATAGAGGACAATATTGTTGCTTTCAAGAGGGAAGCTAATGACGGAGAAGCATAAGTAGGAGATATTGGATTGGATGACATCTTTGGAGGTGATGTCGAACATGCAACAGAGGAGCCACCCCATCTTCTACCAGGGTGGAGCCGCAGTCGTAGCCTTCTAGGAGGAACGAGCAGTCGCAACCGAGTGTGGGGAATCGTAGAGGCAATAGACCCTCTCCCCAATATTTCTCTAAAACAGGGAAGAGTAAAATGTAAATTATTGTAAATTGTAACTTCCATAGATATGCAATTTATGATGATAATTTTCAACGATAATCATCATAAATTCATAACACTTATCACTTAGTTGTTGTATTTGCATGATGGTGTGATTTTGTAATGTATTTGTATTCAAATCTAATAGAAAAAACTTCCCCGTCATTTTATAGACTCATTTGAGACATTTTGTAGCTATATTTTGTATAAAATTTATGTTTTTTAAAGAAATTTACGTATTTTTTAAGTTGCCGAATATTCGTGGAGTCTTGTCAAATTTTTGCCAAGTCCAATTTTTTTGGGTCTGCCAAACATTTGCCGAATACGAGTATGCAAACTATGGTTTCAAATATGGCCATAACTATTGCATGTCTTTCAACCATCACCAACAATGTTCTCGAGAGAACAGTAAAAGCTACAACAGTAGGAAATAATCCTAGGGTTAATCAACAACAGGTTTTGTAACCTCTATAGACTTATGCACCACATCAGAAATCTCAACCACTTCAAAATCAACATTATAACTTCCCAGATGTTCAATAGTCACAAGTCTCTCAGGTCAATATGATACATTTCATGTTACAAGTCATGGATTGCATGAGTTTGAATGCAAACAACTATCAACCATGGCTCAAATGTAAAATTAGATCCTTCAATTACACATGCAACCTCAGCAAATATATTGGGCGCATCTTCAAACATCTCAATGACTTCAGACATCTCAGCCACTTCAAAATCAACATTTGAACTTCTCAAATGTTATAGTCACAAGTCTCTCAGGTCTATATGATACATTTCATGTTACAATTCATAAATTGGATGAGTTTCAATGCAAACAACTATCAACCATGGCTCAAATGTAAAATTAGATCCTTCAATTACACATGCAACCTCAACAAATATATTGGGCACCTCCAGTTTCGCATTGTCACACTCTTCCAACACTTATTGATGGATGTGAGCCAACAATGGGACAATCCCCAATCCAAAACAAGGTCATTCCAACATTATAAAATGAGTCCTTATTTCCTTAAATATCTTCTATCGAGATCACTTCCAATGCTAGTCAAGATCTTGTCACTTGCTTGAATCTTTCACCAACATTTATAAGAATTGAATCTAACTAATTAATAGCCACAAATGTCTTTGCCAAAACTCTCAGTGGAGATGACTTAGAATGGTATAATCAACTGTAACCCCAGTCAATTCTAAAGTTTGAAGACTTGATTAACATAATTGACCAAGAGTTCCGAGCTAATGCCTTGTATGAAGAAAACATGGAGAACTTTTTCCAAGCAAAACAATTAGAAATGAAACAGCCAGTGATTTTATCAAATGTCGAAAAAACCTAGTTATAAACCTAATCACAACATCGATGAGAAATCTCTATTAGACCTTTTCATGATGGCCTTAAAACCAAAATTGCAATACAAAGTTCAAACATTTTAGCCTAAAACCCTTGAAGAAGCCACAAAACAAGCTAATCAACAAAATCACCTCATGAAAACATTTGAGACATGAAATCAACCAAGTATTCTTCGAAGAAACAAAATTTGACATGCTACAATTGATGGTGTTTCCTACACTCCAAACTCTAAACTTCACCCTAGGTTTACTATTACCGCCATTGAAGTCAATATTCTAGAACACACAACGACCAATGAAGTCCTCTATTGCAACTAAGCACACTTTAGAAAGTTACTGAGATTTTCGAAAATATGCCCTAGACTACTTCATCAGAAAAGACCTCAATCATGACACCATCACATGAGTGATACAATGACTTAAAGCAAAAAGTGTCGTGTACTTGCAGGACAAACAAGAAGCGATTTGCATAGCCAATGCTCGCTTAGGAGTCTACAATAACCCATTTTCAGAACATACGCAAAATAATCAGCCCCAGCAACAAGGGCAACCTCGTACGACACCACCACTAAATAACAATCTAACAGCTGCCACTATTAATATAGTGGAAGCAATAAAAAAAGCCAATTGAAACAGATGGAACTAATCAAGAGAAGACAATTGAAAAGCGAGGGGAGTTAAACACGTTATTTTTTGCATAGAAGTGGGATCTCCAAATTGACCTCATGTCAACAATATTCACACTAAATACTAACATGTCCGAACATAAATGCTTCTTGAAACAATTTTTGATCCATCTAAAGCCTCAAAATAGCCAAAATAGGAAGAAGCGGCCATGATCGAAAAAATAAAGCTTGCTTCGACCATGGCTGAAAGCACCCCCATGCAGCCAATAAACCCTAAAGATGAATTGGAACAACCCCACGCAAAAGCAACTAACAGAGCCTACTATGCAGTTCAAAAATGACAAATAGGACCCTATAGCCAAATTATATACTTTACCTAGCAAATTCTCATTCCTTGAACTCATGCGAACATCACCTCGGCATTTCAATACACTTGTGAAAAAACTCGAAGAAATGAACATTCATGCCCAACCAAAAGAAGTGGAAGTTCCCACTTTACCAAAGATCTAATGAAACCCACAAGGACCAAGTGGAAGCACTCTCCTATAGATTGACCACACCACCTATCAAACAAATGGGTCCTAAAGAATTTCTTTTTTGAGCTAATGATCCTCCATTATTCATTATCATCCTTATGGGTGATGTAGAAGTCAAACACGTCCTAGTCAATGAAAGTTTTGCCACTTGTGTGACATCCTTAGGATTTATCAAAACACTTGATTACTCTACTGATAATTTAAAACACACATGATCAAACTATCAAGGCTATGATAAACAAAAGTGATGCATTTGGTTTTCCATCCTGAACCGTCCCAAAACTATACAAGTCAAAGTTACAATCCTCAAATTTCCAATAGCTACCAAATCCATGGACCCTATGACAGCCATTGCTACCTTTGCATGCCAATGCATCAAATTTGCAAACTTGATGGCTATACCCAAGGAAATACCAACCCTTGGAATTTTGATCTTTACCAAAAAAATAGGTCTACAAAATATCTACACTTGAACCATTACCCTTCATCCCATTTTTAGATTAACATGAAAACTACCCCATCGAAACTCTTAGAGGACATTCATCATTCGGAACTCATGAGAAGATTACCACCTACCCTACGCAAGTTCGATGGTGATGAACGTGATGAGTTACAGTTCAAGATCATAACTTCCGACTTGCCTCAATACATTGTGGACCAATTGCCACCGAGCCTAAAACCAAGATCTTAACCGAAGCCCACGGAAAAAACTATAGCTTTAATACCAGTTATGGAAACTCCAACCAAAAAATCAGCTACAGCACAACCCATCAAGATAGAAGTAGAAGCCAAACACGTACAGTGATCCATTCCCACTTGCAGCATTGACACTTGCCATGAAGATCATGACAATGGATACATTGTGGATGATCTTTGCCTGTCCGATATGCCCAAGCAAGACAGATGGACATTTTGCAGTACATAGATTTAATTCAGAAGCATATACGGCAAGACTTCAATCAAGGTGTCAACATTGTTGAGCTTACTCCTCTATGACAGTGACGAAGATTTGGTCTTTCAGTATTTTGACATTTCGACTTCAATTAAACATTCAAGGACATGTCACTTAGATTCCAATTTAGCTAATTCATGGTACATCAGCCTCTCAAAACCATTCAGATCAGTCTTCTTCTACTCCACAATGCCGAGGTGAATCAGCTTATGATCACGGTCAGTTCTGTTGTTTCCATATGGAGAGGGGTGCTACACAAGGGCATGCTTCAAAATGAGAGAGAGGGAGCTCACATTTTAATTCTACTAGTGGGAGCAGCTATTATCGGTGACATAACTCTACCACCCATTACATTGAAAAAGGTCGAGCCTATGAGTGACACTTTGATGGCCTTCTTGCCAGAGAAACTTCACATTCACATCCTACTCCAGACTTGGGGGCATCCCAGGATGGCCCTCCAGCATTTGACATTCAACATCAAGTTCTACCGGAAGTTTCTTCAGCCATCCAGGAGACATTCACAGACACAAGACATCAACCGGAGCATGAAATTCAAGACATCATCGAGAAGGTATGTGCATCCCCATTCATCATGTAGTTTGTCTACATCTTTTCATTTCATTCTTTGGTGCATTTTATCATTTCCATACTTCACTTATTGCTCGGGCTCACAATTCTGCTTATTGTATATCACTTATTGCCATATACTTTTACAGTCATGATTGTGCCTATTCAATACTTAACAATTCTTTAAGCCATATTTCTAATGACCATACATTACAGCATTCTTAGCTTGCAGTCAGCCCGCAGCACTCGCCTTTCTACCATCTCACTGCCGAATTCCCCTAATTCTATTCATTCCACTCTGTTTCAACCATGGTTGAAATAGATCAGGGACCATTTGACCTTTTCGTCCATGGTTGAAAATGTCACCATATTCCCCTAATCTAGTCATTCTGCGCTGTTTCAACAATGGTTGAAATAGTTCTGGTGCCATTTGACCTTTTAATCCATGGTTGAAAACATCACCATACTACCAAAAATAACAAGATTTCAATCATTTCAGCATTTGCAGACACTTCTAAAGCACTCATAGTTTCTCCTCTTTCATGGTCTTGTTCAAGCTTGCCCATCATTATAACTTTTGCTATTCACTTTTAAGTTTTAGGCCAGGGAAACTCCTCCATCTCTTCTACTCCATCTATCATCCTAGGTCAGATTCAAAATAGCATCCCTTGACAAGGTGTGAGTGAGAGACTTCAGACTATAGACATCTAAGCATCTATATATCAAGATAACCGGCTGTGTTGTTATCTTTCATATCCCATGCTTACCCGTTCGATCACATGGAAGAGAACCAATTTTTTAGTTTCATACTTTTTGAATCCATATGGAAGACAACTCCTTACCAAAGTCATAATCTTCATAGTTGGCCACGTTAAGAGCCAGAGGTCCCAGGCAGTGATTATGCAAATCGATTGGGGAAAGTGTTGCACCTATCTCTTACAGAAAACTCCAATCCACACAGATGTTGTTGGCTACGCATAGGGTGCTGACGAACAGAAGAAGTATGTTTAGGGTCAGGTGCATTTGTTGTATCCCAAATATCATAGGTCGCTATTAAAATTGCTTGTCAATCCAAGCTTAATTGGGATGGGTGTCTTGCTTCCAATAAAATTACTAGTGAGGTTCCTGCATCTTCCGTTCCTTCCATTACATCACCTTGATAGATATATCTGTTTCTAGATCACCTCCAGATCTTTTATCATCATCTCTTGCTTTAAATTTGACTTCCAGCTTCAGGCAACTAGAATCTTAGGTGTAAGATTGTGTGACCTGGCGAAAACAACCGAGCTTGCCATTTAAACCGACAACATTGTGACGTCTAAACAATATTTCATCTTTTTACGAGCAGTTTTCACTACTTTTATTCTAGATGTGGTTACTTCGACCATGCCCAAAATCATCACTTGGACATCAGATCCATTTTGACTATGGTCAAAATCATCAAATAGCTGAAAAAAAACCAGCAGTTATCTACGCTTCTCAAACTTTTCAGCAAATTACCATACCATTTTAGACACAATTTTATATTTGTTCGAACTCATAAAGCAAAAGTTGTCATTTATAGTTTTTGTCATTGCACTTTACCATCACATTTTCCCAAATAGCATATATTACATCTCATCAGTGAGTGTCATTCCGTTATTGTTCATTTAGGCCCAAACCGATTTCACATTGCTTTTATTCCATTAGATTTGCATCAAAAAGAAATATCTAAGTTAATTTTCAATAAGGAAATTATAAGCACATTTGCTATCACAATTTCTATTCTAACATGGCATGCAAGTAAAGCACATATTTACAACCATACAATCAGACTTGACAGGAGTTTCACATGGTGAGCCATATCTCACTCGCTGTGGCATGTTTTCACGTGCCGTTTACTCCTACATCATTATGACATCAAAGCAAACATTTCTTCATCGACTGAGCAAGTCAAGCTACAAAATTTCATTTTACATCATTGTCACCTCCATTTATTTCTGTTACATTATCATTGGCTTTGCTCCATGGATGGGCTATGTACCTCAGGCGCCATATGTACACATTTGAAATGGATTACAAATGCTTTTCATCGTCAACAGACTTGCTGGCGCATCCATTTGGATTGGCAGGGCTTGACTGGAGTAATCTTGTCATTAATGTCTAGGTCCCATCATTTTTCCTTGGCATTCTACCTCCATTCAAACCATAGTTACCTAAGAATCCGGGACGGCGAGACAACTGGACGGCACGACGTAGGGACGGGGTTTCCGGGACGGAAAATTTTTTGAAAATTTGGGGATGGCAGGGGACGGCAAGGGGACGGCTAATAAAAAATATATAAAAATTATATAATTTATTAATTTTACAAATATAACATGAATAATTCAATAAACTGAGACTTAAAATTGAAAGTTTGAAGATTGAAACCATTAATGATTAATCCAATTATTCATCTACATCAGCTTCAAAAGATTTCGACGGGGATTTAAGAGGTAAGAGTCTTATTTGAGGTTTTTCATTTTACTTTTTTATGTTTCCCATTTAAGTAGATTTATATGTTTTGAAAAAAAAAAATATATATATATATATATATATATATATCCATTTTTTATTTCTTTCATGGGCTGCTAGGATTTTTAATTCAAAAGGTAACCTTTGTTTTATAGGTGTTATGGTTTGCAGTTTGCATATGGCAATTCGAAGTGAAAACAAGAATGGCAATTATTGAGAGTATTGCTTATTAGACATGTGGAGAGCCCCAAAACATAAAGTGGTACTGGCAAGGCAGAATAAATGTGGTATGCTTGTCTTTCCCTAATGTAGTTTAAATTTCTGTGCAAGTGACATGTCGAAAATGGTCACCTCAGAATATTATTCCAGTACAGTGACAGTGCTTACTTGAGTAGAACAGTGAGATATATTGGGAATTTTCATCATTGACAAGGATGCTACTTACTACAGGGCTTCATCTTTCTCTTACCATTTTCCATTTAGTTTGTCATTATTGACAGATAATCAGTTACTCTGCTTTCAGGCAATCCAAAACAATAAACTGCAGTTTATGGCAATTATGAGAACTTTGCATGTTGTTTTTTATTAGAATGTATTAAAAGTTTAAAAATATTTTGAAAAAAGTATTATAAAACTGAAATTCGACATGTTTTAATGTTGGAAAAGTGCGGATTTTGTTGGGGACGTCGTGAAGTCCCCGGGACATCCCCCTTTGTTTCTGGAAATTAGGGACGGCAAGGAAACATCCCGTCCCCGTCCCCAAGTCCCCGGGACGTCCCGGATGTCCTGGACATGAGGAAAATGGCCGGAATACGTCCCCGCGTAACACTGATTCAAACCCTTCCCTTTAAGACATCACTCGTCCTTGCCTTCCTTTAATCCACTTTGTCTCATTTTAGCCCCTTAGGCACCCCTAGGTGCATTTCGGGACCATTATCAAAATAGTCAGCCAACTAAGTTGTCCATGGTCGAATTGACTCATAAATTGTTTTTGCCATGAAGCAAGCTGACTAATTCGACCAATGTTAGTCTACCTTCTTGGAACTTAGAAGTAGGACTTGACATGTATTTGTGGGGTCCTAGTTCATCATTTCTGCACATCTCTACCTTATTCACTCGCACTTAGAGCAAATTCCTCTATGATCACTTAAGGGCAAAGGAACTTCAACAAAGAAACATTATTCGTTAGGACAACTCTTGAATCCGAGAATAGAAGAATACAATGACGTGCACCGGTGTCTTAGGAAAACCCTACCTGGTCTATTAGGCTTCTTGTAACCCTCTTTGCTTCATCCTATTGCATCTCACGACAGGCTTGCTCCGGTCAAAGGAAGAGATCAATGTGCCAACAAGTCTGCCAAGTGAGTACCCCTTTGCCCTTTTCTATTTCATTTAGTTTGTTTGTTTGATTCAAGAATAAAACATGTGGAAGTTATTCATCATTCAACTCCCTAGATATGGTTATTTATGGGACTCTGTTCATTAAACAACTTCTTCAAACTCTCCTTTTAACAAAGATTTTCATCAAGATCAATTTAAGCGTACAAGGATTCAAAGTGCTTGCTGTCTAATCCACTTTCTCCAACTTATATTACCCTTTCGGTAGTTAGAGAAACAAAACTCATTCAAGAATGAAACGTGTGGCAGTTATTCATTGTTCAAAAACCAAGATATAGTTATCTACGGGACTCTGTTAAGTAAACAACTTCTTCAAAAATCTGCCAAGTTTTGAAGTTCACTTGGCTTTGTCACCCTTGAATCTTGATGCACATCCCACTTTATCACTCGCTTCCATTCATGTTGTTAATGAGTCTTCTAGCACCAAATTCTTTGCAGCACTGCTTTGAATTTGTCATTATTGGCATCCTTGTTTACGATGGCAACTTTTGCATATTGGTGTTGAAGATAGGTTTTGACAGCCAATCAAATTTTGGTATTAAGTTCACTTGGACAATTTTCCACATTGAACCTGGATGCCTTTGGCATTGAATCTTCCTTCATGACGATACCTAGAACTTTTCTAAGTCTCAAGTACTTAGAATGTATGCAACCTGTATCCTTTAGGATTCTACCCTCCCCCCATCAGCAATTGTTGGTCCCCAATGAGTTTCTCTTGTAAACTTGTAAATGAATAAATTTTTATCCCATTTGTGATGTCAAACACCACCATGCTCCATTTGGGAACTCATCATTCCTCCCAATGTGATATAGCTCAATCTGAGCTTGTGGCATATTTCTCGTCTTCGACTGCAAGATGGTGTCTAAGTACAGCATTCAATAAGTGTCCAACCCCAAGTCCTTTATTACAGGTTAAATTAGCACTGCTCCATTTTCATCATCCAACGCTGAAGATCAAACAATTTCAATTTATTTGCAATCGCTATCAAATAAACCTATGCGTTTCTTGGCAACTAGAGCTTTAAGGTATCTGCACTAATCTGTTCTATAATCTTGGACTAACCATATGAGATCAGGCATAACTTCCATCCTTTACCAATGAGCTGTTTGTTACCCTGGTACAACCATACTATGTTACAACACCAAATTTATGTGCCACCCAGTACTGGTCATTACGAGCTTTATACTTTTCCTGAGCTTGCTTCAATTGGTTGTTACTTGGGCATGGATATGTCAAATACAAGACAAAAACTAATTGTTTTTTAATCTGTCACCGTTAATTGACATTGGCTAGAATCTGTCCTTCCCAAACATCAGACCAATACATACTTGAGGCAAAACTAGCAAACAAGTTTCAGAAGGTGATAGATTAGTGGATCCATGAACTGCATGGTTATAACAGTGTTGCAAATATAGTAATTTGCAACCAAGCCTTCAAATTTTAGAACAAATGAGCTAACATCATGTTTACAACTTTCATCTATCCATCAATCTAAACGTGAAACATAATTGTGTTTTGCATCTCCACAACACAGTCCGTAACTAGCTTAAGGAATCTACATTCAAAATTAGAAAAAATCGATTCCAGCATTCTAAATTATACCCATACATGTTGAAATAACAATTTGGCAACCTATTCCTTACTGATGGTCTTTGCATGTTATCAAAACCTGCCATCTTCCCAAACCTGCAAGTATAAAGACATTGTCACTTTCATGTTGTGTACTCTATAGGCTGCCAAGGAAGTCCATTTAAAAACTTTCCCATGGAGTGTGCATAGTCCTTTTTTTGTTTCAATTTTTTGCTCATGTTTCCTAACACATATCCTTGACCAAACTCTTGCTTTTCCAGTCGGTATGAAAAAATGCATGTCTTGAAGAAGAACCCATCCACCCTATCGTCAACATGCTCTTCTCTGCTCCAATTCAAAGGCCTGCCCAAGTCCCTGCCTCTAACACACAATTCTTTCAAGTCATGATGTATCATCTTTCCCAATGCTGAAAATATTGATGAGAGATGAAAACCAGGATGAACTGCTATAGGTATGTCGTGGGAGTCCTTCAAAATTTGTTGTTTTATGACTGGTAGATCCAGAATACAAAGTCACGTAGTATAAAAGTTCATTACTTCCAAGCATATAAGAAGTAAGACGCTCATTGAAATGTACATTAGAGGAGTAAATTTTCAAACCTTTATAAAGAATAGTGATCAATAGGTAATTTAGATCTAATAGATTGCTCAAAGTCAATTCGTTCAAGAGCTATGGCATTTGCATATATGCATCTCCTGGCATCAGTTACCATGTTCTCCTTACCCAGAACATATTGAATGTCTAAATCATATTCCGTCACTAATTATACCCATCTCCTTTGCCTCACATTTAGCAAGGGTTGAGTAAAAATATGTTAAAGATTTCTATGGTCTGTTTTCAAGATAAATTTATTTCCTATTAAGTAATGTTGCCATATTTTAAGTGCATAACAATCCCAAGTAATTCCAAATCATGTACAGGATAATTTTTCTCAGTTGAAAATAAGTTCCGAGATTCATAGCATGCTACCTTATCATTTTGCATAAGTACTCCTATACCCAACCCACAAGCATCAGTAATGACTATAAAGGGTTTTGCAAAATCGGGAATACATAAGATAGGTGCAGTAATAAGGACTTCTTTCAATTTGCTGAAATTTTTATCACATTTTGAGGTGCATTTGTATGGCTGATCTTTCTTAGTTAAATCAGTCAAAGGTGTAGCAATTTTGGAATAATTCTTGACCTTAGCCAGGAGCATTTGAGGTGTACCTTGTACCCCCAATTGGATGCACCCTGTGCACCCCTTCTCTATCACAAGCATACTTTCCTTCCCTTCACACTTAAGGTTGTTTTTTTGCACATAAATCAATATACAAGTCTTATTCAAATCACTGCATGCCATCCATTTAGGAATCCACTTTTATTTATAATACTCAAAGCCTAAAGGAATCCCTTTTACTTATAATGCTCAACGGATGGTTGTAACCAACACACCCATTACATCTTTTAACAAGTTCTTTTTATTTTTTTGTACATAATTCTTTTATAAAAATAACAAACCCACCATCGGGTCTTTACAATCATTTCTTTTCGTCCGGACTTTTAATTCAATTCTTTTACACAAATAAATATAATAATTTCTTTAATATCTCAAGTTCTCAACCCATAGTAATTTGTGGGGATTTTGTCACATAACATTCCTCCCCTCATAATTTAGTTGCTGCCCTCAGTAGCATGGGGTTCATCTAAAATGCATTCCACAATTAGTAATGATTAATTAAACAAATGCCGATACCGATCATGAATATACTCCGCTTTTTCCCAAGTTGCACTATTAATATCACAAAACGTCCATTTTACTCACTTCTTTAATATCTCAACCCATAGTAATTTATGGGGATTTTGTCACATAACAACCATGACATCATGTCCACCACTTAATTGTGGACTCTTTTCTTGTACTCAATCACCAGATTGGGCTGCTATAGAAATACAATCTACTTAAAGTATTGAATTTTCTGTAGCTTATTTTGTATTTGTAACAAGTTGACAACTATAAGGGAAAGTTGGCAGTATCCACTTCAACCTCTTTTCTAAGAAGACATTGGTGAAAATGTTCCACAACTTGAGCCATTGCATACAACTCTTTTATCATATTTTGGGTAGTTGGCAAATGCTCCTAAAAGATCTTTGAGTTATCAAACAAACTTGCTACATAATTATCAAACAAACTTGCTACATAGTTATTGTTACTAATGAATAATAAAAAGCATCCACTTTGATCTCAGACGACATCTGAAAACCCAATAAATAGAATGTTGGTGTTGTGCAAATATTCCAATTCAACCTTTGGAAGGTCGACTTTTGTATCTTACCCAAATAAAACATTCCGCTGCCCTTAAATTAAGCAATTAATAGCGCTGCCATGTCTAAGAATTTGGCATTTATCTTGCAAATATATTGAAACAGACTGATGAAACTATGCACCATTGTTAGCTTAGCAGGTCTCAGACAAGTCTCGATACACGAATCTTGATAGTATCAACATTTACCTTGCTACCCATCACGACAAATTCTAAGTCCAAAAGTGATTTTTGTACAGATTTGCACATGTTCGAGTTCACTTTCAGCAGAATCCATGCAGGGCTTCCAACAATTGTTACGAATAGCCAAACTGCCCATCCCATGTCTTACTAAATACAAGTATATCATAAAGACAAACTATGACGAACTGGTCAATATAAGATCTCTAAACACCCCTTAGTTTGAAAACGTTGCTCATGAGCCTCACAAAGGCTGCCCATCCCATGTCTTACTAAACACAAGTATATCATAAAGACACACTATGACGAACTGGTCAATATAAGATCTCTAAACACCCCTTAGTTTGAGAACGTTGTTCATGAGCGTCACAAAGGTAGCTAGTGTGTTGCCATATCCAAACTCTTGTACAAGGATTGTTTGGTCTTGGACGTTGTATTCCAAGAATCTTCTGACAAATTCTAACTTGATAATAGGCTGACTTCAAATCAAAGGGGGTGAAGTACTCAGCTTTCTATGATTGATCCAACAAGATCTCTATCCTTGGAAGATGATATCAATTCTTGATAGTGATCTTGGTCAAAAGTTGAAAATCCACATACAACTCCCATGACCTATCGTTCTTAGGAACAAGTACAACTAGCAATCTAAATGATGATACACTCTTGATGAAGCCTTGGTCAAGGAATTACCACTTGAAGTTCTATAATTCCATACTCGAAACGCCCAATAATAAGCTAGACTGCACGGAAATGCCCTAGACCCCCTCGTACCAGGCTGGGTACGTTTTGAGTACAGGTACACCCTGGGTACGATGTGGGTACGTACCCACAGGCCCTGGGTATGTCCAGGGTACAGAAATCCATACCCGGGACGTACCCAGGCCCTGTGGGTACGTACCCACAGTTTTTTCTTTTTATTAAGTGCAAAAAATAAAATAAAAAGAGTACCCAGAGTACGCAGAGGGTACCCACAGTTTTTTCTTTTTTTTAAGTGCAAAAAAATAAATAAAACATGAGGGCTTTGATTGGAATTGAACTTTGGAAAGTTTGTATGAGATTCAATATTGCCAATAGGCTCTGAAGGATTGAGAGAGATGAAAAGGACTTCATTTGGTTGACTTACTATTTGGGGGCTTTCTTGTTGCTCCTCATGGGTCTTTTATTCTTCAGTCAATTTGGAAGGCATGGGAACAAGTGAAGCACTTGGTGGTTGGGCAGCCTATCTTCTCTTCATTTGACATTAGGTGCTAAGCCTACAAATCGATTTGGTCGAATCAGAAATATGATGACAAGATCCTTGCCTTGACAAGAGGTTGTTCTGCCCTCCTTTGGTTTGAGAAAGTAACTAAAATATTTCATGACTTTAAATATTTTTTTAATGTCCAATGATACGTCTAACTCCAGCTTAAGGCATTAATAATGAATTATCAAATCTATAATACAGTCTATGTTATTAACTATTATGTTTTGAACACTATGAATCAATACAAACTCAAGTCTCAATTCTCAAAGTATTTGAAATTTGTTTTCATGTTCTATGAATGATTTTAAGTTGTATGAGTATTAAATTTCAATAAGTATGCAAATGTTTCTTTATATATATATATATATATATATATATATATATATATATATATATATATATATATATATATATATATATATAACGTACCCAAAAGCGTACCGTACCCGTACCCGTATCCGTGCAATCTAGATAATAAGCAATGCTCCATCAAAAATCCATTCAAGATCACACTCTATCAGGCACTTGGGTGACAATCCTTTGGGCTCTTATCTATACAAAAATCATATATCTCTCTCACATGTTATGTGTCAAGTGCTTGCAATGATTATTTTTCATCATCTTGCTTATTACCCTTAGGTCTCAACATCAAGAGAACAAACTAATGAAATTTAAAGCATAGAAAAAAAACCATCAAATGACGTATCTATTACATTTCAAAATGTTGATGTAAACACACAAACTTTAAACTTACGTAAATGATTGGTGTCCCCAGATTTTACCCTGAAATCTAGGACTACCCTATTTACAAAAATTCGTACTTTTAAAATACTGGTTCGTTTTGTGTTTTTATTGCCAGAAAGTTTCTGTAATGTGTCAAGATATTCCCAAGGAGCCATATAAGCCCTTTTCGACAAATACCCAGATGCCCAAAATTTGTTTTATTCTGTCGCTGAGGTTTGTTTGCGGAAAATTTGTATTTAATTATTTTGAGCCCCGTTTGAGGCAATTTGTGCTCCGGTTTAACCCTGTTGTGATCGTACATGTCAATATTCCCATATACCAATAGGATTTTAACCAGGAATGGATCCTAGGCTTTATTTGTAATTTCTGACAACGTTTTGTGTTTTCCCGTTTCGTTTTCTGTGAAATTTCTCTGGATCAATTCCTTTGCCGGTTTGGCCTGATTCTTGGCTTGGAGTATCTGGGGATCACCTATGCACGTTGTGCCAAAAGGAATTCGCCATCGGAGGTCTGGTTCTCTCAGAAAAGACGAAGTCATGCACCAAAACGTTTCTTCTGGGCTGGGCGCATTTTTGGAAAAAGAGGGTTTGAAGTGAATCATGGGATTTTTGGAAACAGCAAGCAGGTGGAATTTTGTACCTGCCTAGCAGGGTACTTTTTCCCATGGAAGCAACGCCACTTCAGTCATAATGGAAAAATTAGAGGCAGCAGGCAGGCGGGAATTTCTTATCTGCCTTCCAGGGTAAAAATTCTCATTGTGAAATAAAAGAAAAATCACTTAAGGCATTGATAGGATTTTATTACCTGCCTTGCAGGGTAAATAATCCCATTATGAAAGTCAAACAGTTTAAGTGAATCATGAGATTTTTGGAGCTGCCTTGCAGGGTAAATAATCTCATTGCCAATTGACCTTCAAAAATAGAAATTCCTTATTCCAAAAAGTGCGACCCCTTTAGGGAAAGAAAGGCAGCCTTAAATTAATTAATTTAATTAATTTCTTCTCCAATTTTGGAGCCCAAGCTTGTGGAAAAGCCAACAAAGGAAAGTGGACAACAGGAAGTTAGAATTAGATAGTTCTAAAATTAAATAAATATTATTTATTTAATGCAGCCCCTTCATGACAAAAAAGTGCGTCCCATTTGGGAGAGAAATAATACTTTTTTAAGTATTAATTGATTTAATTAATTCCTATTTTCAGTGGCTAAGGTCAGCATACTGTGAAGCTTGAGTTAACTAGAAGCAGAAGTCTAAAATTAAATTAATTTAATTTATTTAATAGCAGCAATGAGCATGCACAAAATAGGCACCCCATTTGAAGAGTAAAGCTTATTAAATAATTAATTAATTGTCAGGAATAGGAAAGGCATTAATTAATTATAGAATTATGAGGATTATATAAGCAAGGGCTGCCATAAGGATGAATTAATTAATTCAAAAGCAGAGAAGTGCAATCCAGACAAAAAGTGTGCCCCATTTGAAGAGGATTTTTTGCTCAAAAGAAGGTTTAATTACTGTTGGAAACTTCCAAATTTGGCGACTAGGTTTGAAGGAGCTTGATTTGTGTCTGAATAATTGTCTGCATAAGTGATACAGGTGCTCGGGTGAAGTTGGTAAAATTCATGCTTGCTTTGCATGCAAATAAAGCATCAAATTTTGGGGCAGCAGGCTTGATATATGCAGATTTTTATGATTAAAATCTATTGTTCATGTTCCGGTTGCCATCTTTGTATGAATTAATTGCAGGAATTCATCACAGGTACTTTTATAAGAGAAAGGGAGCTTAAATCAATGTCCAATACATTGAACATATCCTCTGAATCTGAAGAATTATCCAGATCCGCACCGGTTGTGAAGAATTTCGGCCGAATAAAGAGGAAAAGAATTGTTCAAACAAATATTGCTCTAGCCATGGCAAAGCGGGATGAACGAGAAAGATCAGCAGAATCATGCATAGATCCAGATCCAAATCCAAATCCATAATTGCAAAGGCTTCATCCTCTTGTTTCGAATGCAGCCTATGAAGAAGTCAGTGCATGGAGAATTCCTTCCAAGACCTTGTGCATGTGCTCCCAATCTTCCAGTTGAAGCCTTCATTGAAGTTGCATTCACCCGGAGTGTTTTCCAGAATTTTTAATTGCTCATATGCAATTAAAAATAAAAATGATGAGTTATTTACGACAGACATTGCACTGATGCATGTACAGAGAAGAATTGCAAAAGCTTCAAGGATAAACGGGAAGACAAGGCGAAGGCAACACCCGTAAGCAAAATTCCGGATCTAGCTTGTTTCCAGATCCCGCTGCTCCCAGGTCCAGTTTGGTGAGAATCAAAGGCAAAAGAATCAACTGCATGTAAAATATAAAAAAGAACAAGACTGCAGCTTTCCTCTTTCTTCTTCTTTCTCTTATTTCCTCTGACAAAATAATTGAGCGATCAATTAAATTATATAACTTAAGTGATTGGTTTAAAAGCCATTACTTGAAGAAGTCAACTACTTGGAGATAGGTGGCAGACGTGCAAAATAGAAGGTTTTATCTTCAGTTGCAAATCATGCATGTTATGCAAAGAGGAATTCCAGGAGGGAGATTGTCAGTTGTTTTCTTTCCCACTTCCACGTGTCAGTTCAACTAAAAGCTTCCGACTTGTAATTGCCCCTCTACATTCTATAAGTAGAGGAAGAACCTTCGGGTTAATAATCAGAATTTGTAAACAGCATTCTTGTGTTCCAGACTTTGTGTTGAAACCCCTGATAGCCACTTGAAGCAAAGGAATATAAAGAAGCAGGTTTCCAGATAACTGTGTCACGGTGCATTATGTTTCTAGCTTTTTATCTCAGATCTTCTAATAAACTTTATGTTATTTTAGATCTAGATTTGGAGTTGCCTTTGCTTATAATTCTGTGTGTTGATATCTAGTGGTTTCTTCTATGTGCATGCAATCAACTCTGTTATCTATTGATTGGGTTGAACATCTTCCCTATTTCTTCCCTGTGTTTTATTATTTCCTTCTTCTATAAATATTTCCTTTCTTAAGCAGCTGCTTACTTGCTGCAAAGCTATACAGTTATGGTTCATGAGCTAAATAGTTAAAGTAAAACCCCCATATAAATACTAGCATATTTTTATTGACAAATCTGACACAGGAGCCTCACCGGTAAATGAGGGAGATTTATCTCATGACTGCCTAGGTTTTCAACTATGCAGAAAATCTAGCCAACAATGATATATTAGAAATCAAACTACGTGCAAGCTACGACATGCCTTTGTTAGGATTTAAAACTTTATAAAAGTTAATTTCACTTTCTAGACCTTTTCTTCTTAAACTATTTTAAGGCATACAATGTGTGAGTTGTGTGCATTTCACATAGGGTGTGCCTTAGATGCACTCGGTGCATGATTGTGTGTGTCTCACGATACACTGCATGCATCAAGCATATATATGTACTAGGAGCGGTTGAAATTTCATTAGGTGCATGCACCCAAGTATCTCTCCCTATAGCTGTCATCATATTATGGCCATTCAAAAAAATTGAATTATTTTCATGTAGATTCAATGATTTAAATTAAGTAAACAACCAATTTTCTTATATTAATATTTTAAAATAGTGCACTCACACCTATTTTATTTATTCTATAATTTCATATATGAGGCACTTTGATCCCCTTGTGTTTGTGTGCAGAGTGCAACTATCCATTTCAAGACCATCTAAGACCTAACGGTTTACATGGTTCCATTGAGGTGAACAATTCAAACAAGGTCAACAAAGCCCATCAGTTACAAAGTATAGTTTCAAGGATTAAAATCTTGAAAACACCACATATAGTATATCACACGACAGTTTTTAGCACACGGAAAATTTAACCATTTTATAAGGCCACGTGACATGGCAGGAGGATGATGTGGAATGGTTGGTGAACATATTGCTTGGCATTTCAGGTGAGGTGTCTTGAAACATTTTCAAATTGAATTTGAATTTCCCTCACATGTTTGGATGATGCCTTCACATGAACAATGGGGAGTGAATACCTATGTACATTTGTGTGAGATTTTAAAAGTGGAATACATCTTTCCCAAAATTGGATCTTATTCTTACCTTCACCTGCCAGCCATAGATTAGAATTTCAGGCTTATTTATATGTAAGTTACCCTTGGGTAGCCATGAGATTTCGTGGGGAAGTGGAGCTCATGTATGTAGGAGCCCATTTCGATTTTCATGTAAGTTCAGATGTAGGTAGGATTTTTCAGGTTTTTCCAGCTTTTACAGTTTTGATGTTTTGAGAAAAAACGGCAGCAACTGGAGAGTGTAAGAGAGGGATGGAGCTTGGAAATGGAAGAGGGTAGAGGAGGAAATCTCTTCCTCACACATACACACATACGGGATCTGTAGACTATTAAGTGCAATAGTGTTGCTTCCTGGAATTAATTATTATACATTCTAATAATATGCACAATCATCCTATTCACCACTTCTACTTGCCCATGGGTCTGACTCCTGAGGGTGGAATGCAATAGTCTTGTTTAACTATGTGTTCATCATAGACCAATGTGTTTTCCACAAATTGCTCAAAAAACTATTGTCCTTCTCAGAGATAATAGTGGATGGTAATCCAAAGTGGATCCGTACCTTATAAAAAAACAGTTAAGTTATTTCTACAGCTCATATTGATTTCTGACGAGTGTGAGGATTGCCATATTTGAAAATCTATCAACTAATACATAAACACAATCATTACCATGCTCGGTAGTAGAGTAGCCTGAGAGAAGAGTCCATGGAAAACTGAATCCCAAAGGTCTAGTTGGAATACCAACAAAGGCGTATGCATGCACTTGCTCTTTGTTAACCAATTTAGGTATGGCACAAGTGCGATTCAAGACCATGATGTATTTTGCAACATCCAATCTGAAGTGCGGTCAAAACAAATATTTCTTCAATACTCGGAAGGGTCTTTTCAACTCCAAAAGCTGTCCTGCAATCTTTACTAAAATGAGCCTCCCTTATTAATTTATGAAGTTTGGCCGTATGCAAAGCACACACGTGTCCAAGATGATACAGGTAGTCCATCATGCAAATAGAAATCTGAGAATTGAACTTAGTGACTATATAATGCCTGATAGATATTATAAGTAATGTTTGCATCGGTTGTGTACAATTCTGACCCAAGTGTTAGTCTAATAGTCCACATGCATTAAGCACGGTGAGGAGAGCCTGAATTGGAAATTGACGCAAACAATCAACTACTAGGATTGGCACTTCCCTTATCGTGTGCTTGATATTCAAATGGAATTGCTGAAGATATGAAAACCGTTTTTTATGTCATTCTTTTTGCTACTTGTTATGTGTATGCACAGAACTGCAGCAGCTTGTGATCCGTGTGGATTACAGTATCTACATTTCCGATATGCAGTGTTTCCAATACTTACATGCCTAAACAATGGCATATGTGGAATATTTCCTTAGCCATGGCATATGAGAATGTTTCCTAATGTGGTAAGTAAGGGGAGTGACCGAATTGAGTGAGAACTGCTCTTAACTACATATCTAGATGCATCAATCTCTATCCTCAAATGGTTGTTGAAGATCAGGTCAGTGCAAGTACTAGCATAGAATAATGTCTCCATTTCAATGCTTTGTATGCTTTCTATTGTGCGACTATCCAAGTGAAAGTTGCTTTGGGACCTACCTTCAGTAACTTGATTCAGAGATCAAGTGACTTGATAAAAACTAAGTACAAATCTCCTGTAGAAATTTTCTAATCCCAGAGAAGCTGCAAAGCTCTGTGAGATTCTTTTGTGTAGAGCCATTCTTGGATGACATTGATCTTGGCTGGATCCACATGAGCTCCATGTGCGTCAACAATGTATCCAAGGCACTATGTCTCTTACATGTGACATGCGAACACTTCTCCATGTTGGCATACAACTTTTGTTGCTGCCAAGAGTGGAAGCACTTTGCTGACTATGGCACAAATGTTCATTCTATGTTTTTTTCCTGAAAATCAGGATGTCATCAAGGTAGACAACAACAAATGAAATTGTGAACAGCCGGTGGATGGTATTCATCATCCGCATAAATGTCGTACGTGCAATAGTTATGTCGTAAGGCATAACCAATCGCTCGAACATACCTGCATGGCTTTGAAGGCTAATGTCTTCCAGATGTCTCAAGGTCCAATAGGAATCTAATGGTACCCAAAGTTGAGATCGATTTTTGTAAGAAACTTGGTGCCAAGGAGCTGGTCCAAAAGGTTCTCTCATAGTTACCAAGAAACATGGGGGTATGGGTACCAATACGAGAACGCCATTCAAATCAAGGGACGTGACTAAATGAATAAGGCATACCTATATTGTATATATATGTAGTCACCAAAAATGTGGGTACAGGGGCAGGGACACAGTACTCATCATTATACTAGAGCTTCCTGTTAACTATGGGTCCTCTTTCCTATGACAAGGGTAGCAGTTCCTCGCAATAATCTTGTTGAGAGATTCATAATTGATGCACAACCTCCGTGTGCCATTGTTTCTTAGCATGAGCATAATAGGCTGCCGCAAGGCGAAGAGCTTGGCCCGATCTATCCTTTATCCACTAGTTCATGGATCTAGCTTTTGATTTCTTCATTGTATAGGAATGATCAGTGGTATAGTTATGCATTAGGTAAAGGTATTCTAGGAATCTAATGAAGAGTATGCTTTATCACGCAATGTACAAGAACTCCATTAGGTGACTAAAATATGTGCTTGTATTCTTCTAGTACGTTGTTCAATTGCTGTGTCTTTGTTGAAGGAGTTGCAATATGACTTTGAGCCAAATGGATGTTCTTACACTCAAGTCTCACCATTAAGAGCATGATATTCTTATTTGAATTGACTAGCTTCTTCAACTGCTGGACACTTACAAGTGAAAGCTTGGGAACCACTTCCGACATGTGGTATCTATTTTCATCAACAACCATAACAAAAATAAATAGGTTTGCTTCATATACTGCATGGCGATGAGTATATGTGGTTGCCCAGGGTAAAACATCACCTACCTCTAATTGTGCTACATCACAAAGTACTACATCATGAAAATGCTTAATTTTGTACACTAGATGACATTGATGAGTGACACGTTTCTCATAGCACAAGTTGAACCATCCAATGGAGTATGGTTATAGGTGAGGCATCTGTGCTAAGTTCAATCTTTCATATACTTTAGGAAAGATCAGGTTCTTATGACTTTCATTGTCAACCATGTAGCGCACAAATTGTTCATTGACCAACATTTGAGAATGGAACAATTTTTCTACTTCCTTAGGATCTGAATTGGTGGAAGGGGCCATTTCGTGGTACCTACCATAGCAATAGGTTCAAATCCCAATTTACTTACCTTTGTCAAGTGATACAGGGGCTGTACTTTTTGTTTCTAGTTGCACAAGCGGAATTCTACATCAAAGTGACCTTTAGAATTGTGTATTGTGCACGATTAGCCATTTTTTGACTGCTTAATATGATTGTCACGTGGTGTATACTTATTTTGGGGATGGCCCTAGGGGCATTTTCCTTTCTTAGGACTCTTTTTAGTTCCAAGTATAGAATTCATAAACAGGGACTTGTCTTGAGACTTGGAATCTTCTTTCTTGGACTTTTGCTTGGCTTTTATTTCAAGTTTGCAAGCAATTTTGTAGACCTCTCCTAGAAAAGAGATATGAAGGACATTTATATTGGATTGGATGTAAGTTCTCAAGCCAGACCCGTATTTCAAAATGATATTTTGCTCTAATTCTTGAACATTCAACTTGGACACCAAAGTGTGCAAGATGTATTTGTTTTCTTGAATAGATTGATCACAACCTTGGTACAATTGTGAAAAGTTTAATGTCTTTGTCATCATAGTTCTCAACCGGATAATAGGTACTAGAATCACTTGTACCTTGTATAGCACATGACCATTGAACAATCAATGTTAATTGATGCTTCAGAAGGAATATGGAAATGTAGAGAAGTTGGGCAAAGTGATCCACAATCCCTGCTTTCTTCTCATGCATAGTGACGTTCCAAATCTTCTCATTACCTCTGCGAAGCATCCTCTATCATTTTCTGAAGCATGTTTGAATTTGGCTTCTGTAGAGTCAATTTATCTGTCATCTGAGATCATTAAGGAAGGTAAGATTAAGGGTCCCAAGTTTCAAGACTAAGCATCCTATAATCAGAACTTGTATGAGTGGGCATACAAATAGAGAAGGATTAAGATGGAAACTTCAATACCACAAGGATATGGTACAAAATGTGCTAAGATGTGATACCATTGATCCACGGCCAAGGATGAACCCGGTGAATAACACATCAATCAGATTAAACATGTTATGGTAGAAACGTATATGAAACAATAGAGAGTTGAATGTAAATCAAAGTGTTTAATAGACAGACAAATAACAGAACAATAGACATCATGCTAGAACTATAAGTTGCATGATTGTAATATGCAATAGTTTTGTACAATGATCTAAGAGATCGGATGTGCTACAAGATGTCTCACCATTACATTACTTCCTATTTTATCTCTTCTTAGAAAGAATGAATGGAATTCGCTATTATACAAGTTTAGAAGACAAAGAGACAACTTGTCGGTTACAGGAATGGCAACTGCTCACTTTGTGATAGTTTAGATTCTTTGTGTTGTCGTTTTCTAGAAATGTTGTTGAAAAACTACACATAACAGGGTTGGCATTGTCAGAGCTGTGTGTCATCAACAAAGAAGAGTTAGGACTCTGCGATATGACCACATGTGTTTGGGATGATCCTTAGTGAAGACAGCATGTGGCATAGAGTACTGCCGTTATATCACAAGTCACTCAAATTCCTAGATCCTCCTGATCAACAACAAACAGAAAGCAAGAAACAACAATGAACACACAAATTTATTCTAGAACCCCAATGTGGGGAATAACAGTTAGAAGTGGCAATAGGTCAGCTTCCTTGAACTTCTTATAGTCAAAAATAGTTTACAAAGAGCACGATAGAACAATTACAACAAACTCTCTATTGTTTCCTCAATCAACTCTTGTCATCACTTTTTTCCTCCTAAAAACAACTTAACACCAACCTCACACACTCATGCATACAATTGGATTTGTGCCTCATGTTTATCGTGCTCTAGGAGTGTCCTTTTGTCCACTAAAGTACTCCCAAATGTCTCAAAATTGAAGAGACACCATCATTCTACCGCTACTCTGCCTGTACATCTTAATGGGGTGCCAAGCAGTTTTTGAGTTAGCCGGTGGTTACAAAACTTCCCTTGCAGATACCGGCGGTTACTTAACCACCACTTAAGGGAACCACCAATTACGCAAATGCCACCTCGATATACTGGAAATTTCATTACCATACGAAACACTCAAATTGAGGCCTGCTGCTGACTGATTTGAGGTTGTTCTCTAATTAGATGATGAAGAGGCCGTAATTCCCAAATCCCTACGGATCAATTCACACTTATTTATTCTTGCACTCAGGATTTAGAAAAGGGAACATCTCGAAAAAAAGGGATTTGGAGAAGGAAAGCAGATTGGGACCTTGTGAAGAAAGACTCAAAGGATTAGAAAGCTTGTGGAGGATGCCCAAGCCAGTCTCTTGGGTTGGTAGAAGTTGCTGAAGCTATGGGAGCATCCTTCTAAAATCACTCTTGATTTTGCATCCAAGAGAGAAGGTAGATTTGAATCTAAATTTTTTCTTCTTGTATACAATTTCTCTCTTTCCACATTTTTGTTGGTTTTGATTATGGGCATAGGATGCCCCTTATTAGTGTTTGAATGCTGCATTCTGTCATTGATTGTGTGCATTGTGATGCCCGAAAACCCGTTGTGTGTTGGTTGTTTGGTCATGATGGTAGGAAAGGGAGTTTAGGAAGAGAAAAGAAATAATGTATGTTATTCTTACCTATTACCTAGGTTACCGGATTCTCCAGAACCCCCCTTTCATATCTGAACCGAAACATTTCTGGTATTGATCCTGGTTCTGGTTTCCCCTTAACATCCCAGGTTCTTGAAAATTGGCACATGTCAGGATTTCTGGGATGAACCCAGCGCAGGGACCTGCTGAAAGTTAAAAGAATAACCAAAAAAAATTAACTTATGTAAGTCATAAATCATAATTCATGAACCTGTGATATTTTGAATTATGTAGTGTTTTGATAATTTTTTTTGTTTTAGTCCCATTATGCACATGAGATTAATATTGTGGTTATTTTCCATTATATTTTTTGTATGGATATTTTCTGGTTTCCACAATGAACCATATCTAGGGTCCCAAAACAATCAGCATTTCCCATGCCCGTGTCGGTGCCCTTGTCCTAGTAACTTATCCTATTACAATTTTTGAAGGGGACGAGAATGCATACATGAAGGAGGGAGTATTTTTATGTCCTTGTGTTATTAAATAAGAGAATAAGAAAGAGAGACTGGAGGTCTGTATGTTTCAGATTCAAGTACCTTGTTAGTTCTGATGGGAGCTGTCATATCCATTGTGATGGGTGCTGTCATGTCCATTGTGATGATCTAACGGGGATGACAGCAGACAGATGGTAAACTTTTGGAGACACTGGCAAGATTGGTTGGATGATGAATGTATTGACACAAACCAAAGATGTGGAGAGGTTTATCTGCAACCACCACACCTTGTTGGTTATTACTGGTATTATTTGATGAAGGGAATCCTCAAGGCTGTAGATACAAGATATGCCAACAATTTTAGATAGGTCGAGAGGATGCTTGAGGTGCAAAAAGTTCTATATTCTATGATCGTGTGTAGCAAGCAGTCCAAGTGAAGAGAGGTGAACATGAATCTGAGGAAGAGTTTGAAGCAAAGGATGCTGAATGACAATTGACGGGAAAATACCAAGTATGTATTATCTTTTATAAAACATTTTGTGCAGGTCGTCAAAGCTACTGACACAAATTCGCCTAATCTTAGAAAGATGTATGAGACACGCACTGTACATTGAGCAAATTCAACACATTGTTCAGCAAAGGTGGGTCACGATAAAGACTCCTTTGCACATGGCAGCATATGTGCACCTGACTCCAAATGGTATGCGGAAGGCTTGGGAGAGTGCCGCCTACTGATAATCAAGAGATAACGGAGGGCTTAGAGCTGGCGTTGCCTATATGTTCAATCCAGGAAACTTTGACAGCACTTACCTTCATTTGTAGAGCTTGGCAACCTCTTCAGCTCACGAGATGCTAGAGAGGATTGACTCACTTACAGCTCCATCCACCACCTCTCAAGAAGAACAAGCTCTCAAAAGGATACTCCAAATCTCGAGAGGATACTGTCAAACAAGGTAAAGAATTAAATTCTAACCTGTAGACTTAGTCTTTGTGGAGACATAAAAGTGGAACGAACACTCTACATGTGAATCACATCAGTAGATACCACTGATTATGATGCAAAAACTAAAACGGAGAAGAAGAATGCATTAAGTGCTTGGGTGCGCACCTAGATTAAGACCTATAACCTGAATTCTAGATGACTACTGGCTCCTTCTTGTTCAAGGCCAACTCTTGTTTAAGACAATATCATTTTTGTAATCCATGTTAGTATATATTCTCCTTTGGATTGGTCCAATCTATATAGAAGGTTTGCACGTCTTGTTTTTTGAAAAATTAGATTTAATTTACACTTCTAAAGTCTACCAAACTAAACAGGAAAGCAACCAGCCAAAGCCTGAGACTTGATATAAACAATTGTGCTTGACAAAAAGTTTCAAAGAACTTTTCAGTTTATACAAGAAGGTTTATGTTATTGTCAAACTGATTCTTGTTTCAATTGAGCACGACTTACAGTGAAAAAGATGTTTTGCAAGGGTGTCATTAGGCATGTACTCTGCAACTAAGAGACGTTCATCTCCTTCGCAACAATATCCTATTAAATTGACCAATCTCTCGTGGCGTAACCGCCCAACTCCCCAGGCCTCCTCCTGCACTCAGTAAGGAATAAATAAGATAAGTTAAAAAGCAACAAACATACATAGTGTCTAAAGAAGTAACAACTAAATGATCTTTTGGTCCTAGTTTAGAAATAAAGGCAAACAGCAGCTTATGGGGTTTGGGTGCAATTGCAGCCCAGATTACTCTGAGCAATTAAGAAAAAACAAGCATAACTATGAAAAGAATGTCCAACTAAAAAATCATATACGTTAGACTGACAATGAGAACTATATGCTTCGGAATAAACAAATAATTGAAACTATACCACAAACTGCTTTGCATCAGGCCAAGCTATTCTGGGGAATTTTTTAACTGCGATCCAACGATTGTTCTCCAGTCTTCCTTTATACACAACATTTGGAGCCTTCTCTCCACTTTCAGAAACAATATTGTCGGAATTAAAGTAATTAGTAGCCACTCGGAGCTCCTCAAGTGAATACTCGGTAAAGGGGGGAATAGACTCCAGTTCAGGATCACCTCCATTTTCTGCAACAGTAACATATTATAGAAATGACAAAATTTGATGCATTTATACCCATAAAAGCAGCAGTCAAATACTAAAATGAAAATTACAGTTTTTCCACATAGGAGGCCCTCTGATCTACCAAATAAACATCGCGATTAAATAGCAACTGCCAAAAATATACATATCTAGATAGAAAGTCAGCGTATCAATAGTATTTGTTGAAAATCAGGTACGTGTGGCAGTTCTTAAATCTATCAATGAATGCAATGGCAGTGCTTCTGAAAATAGGATAGGTCCCATTATTGGAGATTGAGGACCTGCCTTCTAACACTTATAAATGGTCTATCATTGAAATTGGGTCTATACAGGGAGACTGAATTATAGTTTTGTGTCTAAAATGAGGATGCCAGTATTGATGGGGAACACATTAATTAATAAGCAAACAAGAAAGCCAAGTTGCATGCATCTATTACTATTAAGAATTAATGGGATTTTTGTGCAAAGAATGCAATGTAGTGTTCACCCTAGCGCTTGTAATGTAAGTGAAACTGACGAGTTCAAAAACAAAATTGAGGTCATAACTATTAGTTGGTGAAGGAGGGAGTAATTCTAGCAGCATAATTTGTTGCCACCAAGGGCAAGTACAAAGAAAATAGGTTGAAAAGACGGATAGAAGAACAGCGCACCACTGGTAATCATAAGTGAGAAATGATATATGTTGAGGAAAATATATTTTCTTGCTCCTGAAAATATAAGGTCATCATACTTAGTGAAGCTCTAAAAGCGATGGAGGCCCTAGAATTTCATCTGCAGAGTACATCCCATAGTTGGCTGGTTATGTTTGAGCTGTTAACAGTGTAGCCCCATAACTCTGCAAATTCATTACACCGGCAATTAGGAGATCAAACAGGCTGCTATTGACTCTGAAACTAAATGGGCTAACCAAGAGGATCGCACTCATGATTATGTGGAAAATGCATGTAAGGTAGGCCCCAAGGTAGCTAGTCAAAAGGCATAATGGAGAGACCCAAAAAACCTCAATCAAAAAACTTTAACAAGGGGTTACCAGAAGATCACCATATAAAGGTACACATAGATAAAGTTTGAATGGCAACGATAGAATGATGGGAAAACAAGAGAGACAAAACGGGCAATTTAATTTCATTGGATTTAGATGTTATTGTCCAAAAGTGGCCCAGAATGGGCAAAATGGTATTGGAATAAAAAGAGCAACAAGGCTGGCACGGTTCATTATTTAATGGAAAAAGGTTGATCATACCTTCTGCTTTAGCAACGATTTCAACGTCTTCCTCGGGAGGGGTTGAGCGCTGAAGCCTCGAAGGGCAACAACCCATGCCTGCCTTCCTTCTCGCTTACAAAATATGCTGATGATTTCCACTCCACCATAAACTTGTTACTCAGATGACCTAAACAACCCCATGCCTGCGATGGAACCGTTTGTTGACGGCAAAACTGTCTGTGCTACGTTAAACCATGCCGGAAGGCAATAAGCACCGCCTGAGGCAGAGTGAAAAACCTGTAATTAACACTTGGCGAGTTAGGTTAAGACTTTAGAGTTAGTCCCCAGACAAGTACGAGCTGCCCAGAATGAATTTCTGTCAACTGCTGACAGAAGCAGACGTTGCGGTAAACCTCACCAAGTTTAGCCACCGCACTTCCAACTTCTGTCAGAAGACAAAATAAAACATAAACCAGTTCAGCAATTAGATAAATACAGGGACTTTCCATACACGACAAAAAAGGACATTAAGATAATAACAAATAACTGGCATCAAATGTCAAAAGCGTAGCTTAATTTTAGAATGTTAAGGGTTTACTTTGCCAAAACCTATTGGGCCTACCTAATTATGGAGAACTGACTAGGATCCGGTTACGTGTGCTGCTAAATCATGCAGAAATTACACCATTTATATCGACAGATTTTCCAAGCCTGCTCAGATGAATAGAAAAATAAATGCGAATGCGGATGTACTTCCCGCTTTTGCATTGTATACGGTTTAGGAACATAAGCAGTATGAACAGATGAAATTAGGATCTTTATCGTTTAAACAAGCCTTGAAAGGTTAAAACACTGGAATTTGGCATAAGTCTCAAGTTACTTATTGCACCATTATAACCTCGAACTCGTTCTATGGTCGGATTTCAACATAACCAGGACAAATTAGGCAAGATTGGGAACAATATCGTGTTCTGATCTTGAGATCTAATAATAATGTTGGAGCAAATTGCTAATATTGGCGTAAAAACCAGAGGAAAACGCGACAGGTTTGGCGGATTAGGACAGCAGACGTGTTGACTAGGAAGAAAGGATTATACCTGAGATGCTCCCTCCCTCCGCCTTTTACACGATCTGCGTAAATTGTGAGACCTTTAGAAGAAGAGTGAAAAGAGTGGAATCCCGTGTTTATCTGCAAGTGCAAGTGCAACCAAAAACAGAGACACGCAGAATACACTTCCCGAACCTCCCGCCCACATGACAACACATACCCAGTTACGTCTCCAACTCGTTTCTTTTTTCTTTTTTGATGTCTTTTATTTTTTCTATATTATTATAGTATTTTCTTGTCGCAATTCTAAATGTGATTAACGCCGGGTCCCAAGGAGTTTGGTTGTAAAGGTGTTGAGTATCGAAATTTATATGTTTATCACCACACGTTCTACTTATACTATATACTAATAATACACACGCTCGTATTATTACTATATAGTGCAAGTAGCACGTTAAGGACTTAGAAATGGAGCAAAATAATTTTCCACAAGTCATTTGTCACATAAGCTCTCCCACATAATGGAAATTATTCATAAGCAAACAACTATGACGAATCGTAGTTATTTATAAGCAAACAAGTAAAGATCTTCATAGTTCAATTTAGGACTAATTCACATCGTCTTCAGTGTGAAACAGGTAGATGGAATAGACCTAAAGAGGTATGGAAAGAGAGAGTCTATGTCTTCTGCAAGTCTGGTGCACTGGAGTCGGAGAAGCATTTCATGTTGGAGTGTAATGCTTACAATGACATTAGGGCCCAGTTTGCTAGTACGGTGGTTCATGGTTGTTGCATCCTTACAGGATATTTTCAAGGAGAATATGGTTGAAAAAATAGGGGAGCTGATTATCAAACTCACCAACAGGAAATTTGAATGCCAAAAATATCTTTAGTAAGATTTGTTGTCCCATATGTTGTTTTTGGTAGTCTCATGGACGTTAGAAGTTCTTCTTCTTCTTCTTCTTCTAAATCGCCTCCTTATTGATAATAAACAACTTTCAATATTATGTTCCATGAATCGCCTCTTCTATGTAGTAATGCTAAAAAACTTTGTAAATTGGGTGCACATTATCGATTTGAACTAATGTCCTCGTTCATCTCATCATTAGTTTTTGTATTGTCACTCATATTCCAAGTGTGTAATGGTATGTGTGATCCATTCACTGAAAATTATGTGAATTTTGTCTTATTACTCGATTTCCAACAACAATGACATGTACCATCTCTCAACTCACAATTACATCAATTTTAAGAGGT
The DNA here is from genome assembly GCA_019776745.2 of Taxus chinensis. Taxonomy (NCBI): domain Eukaryota; kingdom Viridiplantae; phylum Streptophyta; class Pinopsida; order Cupressales; family Taxaceae; genus Taxus; species Taxus chinensis. The sequence continues at coordinate 543,591,148 of CM034151.1, read as the reverse complement.
GTGTGCACTCTTTATCGTATTGTAAAATAAAACATAATTTTTGAATACATTACGTCTTCAAGTTCCTCTTATTTTCATTCTCATCGTTATCTAATCGTGTATTTTGAGTTGCTCGTGGTTCTACAACTTTTAACTAACTCTAACATGCATAATATTATAATCAACATTTTACCTCAATTTCAATATGTGATTAGTCAACCATTAAAGCATGGAAAATTTCTCTAAGCAAGGGACTAGAATTAGCGGCCTCCTTGAAGGTGGAAAAATTGGAAATTGAAGGGGATTCGTTAGTAATAGTGAATGCAATCATTAAAAGGAAAGCTTTGTCTTGGAAATTGGACTTAGGAATCAAAAAGGTCCTTTGGCAACTCGGGTAATTCAGTGCCTAGAACATTAAGCACGTGTTTCGAGAAGGTAATCATTGCGCGGACAAGCTGGCGAATGCGGGGATCGAGCAAGCACAATTGGAGAAAGTGGCCTTCAATGCCAAAGTGTGGGAAGGACTGGAGATATTGGTTTTGCACGAGGCGACATTAAGTGATTCCGCCGCCTAAAGGTGAACTTGTGTGAAGTGTTTAGTCTATTTAAAGCAGATGTCAAGGGTCTCTCCTTGCATTTGTTTCCTTCTTTTTTGCTTGCTATGGTTGCCTCAACATCTTCCACGTATTGCCTTGAGATGTGAATTGCGTGAGATGGCATTTCGGTCCAGGATTTCGGCTAAACGGCGGAAGAGGATTTTTCGGATTTCCTGCGTGGAAGAGATGGAAGCCATCAAAGCCATTTTAGGTGGTGTTTTCCTATCTGCGGAAGGATGGCCATGCATCAACAGTGGCGTCGCCTCTGTGTTCGTGGAAAACTTGTTGATTATCCGTCCTTCAAAGTCAGATGCGGTGAATTTGGCTTTGCACTGGCTTCGACCTACGTTCTGTGGAAATCTGGCCTCCGAAGTGGCGAGTTGTTGTTTGGCGTTCTGGGATGCGGAGGATTCGTTGCAGGGTGCGTCAGGAGGTGGATCTGGGTGTTTTTAAAGAACTTGAAAAGAGGTTCGGCATTTTGTTGGCTTTCACTGAGCAGTTGGTGGTGTATGCCCAGGACCATGCTACTAAACGAGTCTTCCTCGTGCTAACCTAACGTGCAGGCCCTCAGTGCTTCGTTGGATCCTGTCCCGTCTGGGTGGGCCTAGTTGCAGTTGTTGGTGCAAAGGGGGCGTATGATTTTCTTTGGCTGGGTTGGGTGAATGTTGAAGCTCGACAGCGCGAGTGAAGGTGGAACTGGAAGAAGAAGGTTGCTTAGGTCGGGTCTCTCTGGCTTCAAGTGTTGTTGTCTCATTGGAGACTGGGGAGTAATTCCCCTATTACTAAGTATTATAGTTATAGTGTAAATCGAATAGTGTTGGTTTATGTTCGTGTATACCCAGCTATTTTTTGGGGAATATGTTTTGTTTTGGTCTTGCTTCTGAACTTTCGAGGCTTGGCCTTTGTTACTGTAAATAGGGAACGGGTCCCTTCAACCCGCTTTAACTATTAAAAAAAAGCATGGAAAATTTCAAAAGCATCTATTATACGTCATAAATGCCCACAAAAAAGAAAAGTCACTTTTGGGTGTATAACAATAAACAAGGTACACAAGTTGTATTTTAGGCTTCGCATATAGTTAATAGAGAAGTACCTACTCAAAATGGCATGAAAGATCTCTCAAATCAAAACTTATAGTAGCAAATTATGTGTTTCATGTGTAGCAAAGCATTTACTTTATTTTTGTACACCTATGTTATTACACTTATCCATTATTATTATAGAGTGTGGCCTTTGCATCTTCTAAGCGATGTACTTGTGTTGGGTGGCCAAGTTTCATTACATTTTGGAATCAATAACACTTAAGTTGTCTACAACATATATAGAGGTGCAAAGCAATTTATATGCACTAAAAGTAAGTAGTGGAGGATCCTTGCTAATGTTTTCATAGGTATATGATAAAACAAACTCATTCCTAAATAAGGTGTATGGTAGAATTAAGATAATATTCATTTTTATTGTTGTGATCATGTGAAATTGTTTTCTACTGTTATCACTACTAATATTTATTAATATTATGTTTTTGATATACACAAGGGAAATTGCTATATTGGTGTCACCTTCTATCCCCAATAATGTATTATGACTCCCCTATCTTTCTTGGGTCCTTAGCAACAGTCACCATCTCCTAGCCTTCCCCATACTTTTGCAGCCTTAGTTCCATTTTTAAAGTAATTGTTCTTCTCATCTCAACTCCTTGCATAGTCGTAATATTTTTCTTCCTACTAATAACCTAACCCTCATGTGACGTAAGTGTAGCATTAGATCTTCAACTTTTTTAATTCTCCGCTCTTTTTTATCAATAAAAAGAGGGTTATTGAGTCTCTCGCCTTTTCCTTAATCATCATGAAGATATTCATTACAATAACAATGTTACTAAAAAGGGAACAAACTAACCCAACTTCAAAAAAATATTAGCTAAGAAGGCCTGGTAGCAAGTCTTATGAGACAAAATAGATCTTTCATAGCAAAGAACAAGTCCTCTACAACCTAATCCAATCCAAATATATACACAGTAACCTAACCAAACGTTTACAACTAAAACCCATCCAATAATTATAGCCATGTGCAGTCCAAATAACTTTTCCACAATACAAATTGTTACAACCAAGGCGCATGACTTCTATGTCTAAATACACACAATCATTTGTTCTTTTTGCTCTTTTGTAGCTCTCTATTTTGTACCTCCACTAGCGCTTTGTCCTCTCCCATGTGATTCCACATTTATCTTTGTTGCAACTATTTCTTACTTTTAACTCCCCACTCTATAAGTGACATATTTATCCAAAACATAATTTGCATGATAAACAACCCCCTTGGTTCACATGAGAACTCAAACTCTACCTCCTAGAGACAATTATAAGTTGACATTGAAAAAACTCCAACAAATAATTATTTAATATGCCTTTCCACCAAACATCCACTATTTGAGTCCAAACCTCATCCCTTCAACTTCTCAATTTGTGCACAAGTCCACACATAACACTTTCCATGATGTATTATATTCCCTAAATGTATGTGGCTAATCGTGCATGTATATGGTGAGGTAATTCTACAAATATAAAGTCATTCATATCACTTTCTATGACTATATAACTCATTTTACAATCATGATAGTGTTTTCCAGCTTCATATTTCTTTTACCTTCCATGAAAACGTAAGGTTTTATCCTCAAACCATGTTTTCACATGTTCCAATATGATGTATTCTTCCATGCACTTGATTTAAAAGAAATTAAATCTTAATCAGAGGACTAACATCAAATGGATATAATAGTAACAAGCAAGATCTAGCATACAAGAAACGAGTGTAAACAATAGCGAGATAAGAGTGACTTGACTTGTATTCAAAGATCTAGACTTATTTTAAGCTAGAAACTGAGGAGAACAGGTTGGATTTGGATTGAGTAAGCTTCATCTAGGAAACTAGAATTTGAAACTCCCTCAGACATAACCACCTAAATGAGGACAAGACCGCCCGAGCACTAGTGTGTGAGTTGGGCACTAGTGTCCTTTGAACAACTTTAGATTTGATATTTTAAGGGTCTTAACTTGCCTTCTCCTTTTCACTCTTTGTTGCTCTAGCTTTGTTGTAAGGTTTCACTGTCAAACCTGAACTTGCAAAACAAACCCAAACTTCCTGCATAAGGTTCAAGTAATTAGATGAAACAAACAATACATATACTTGAGTTGGACTGACCTCAGTGGTCACCCAATGTGATTATCACTGAGTGTTGCACAACATTTTAGACTCTATATAGTTCTAGTTTGTGTGATTGAATTATGTCCCTTGAAGCTAGGTTACCCTTGTGTCAATTGTACCAAGATAATGGGTTACAACTAATTTTCCCCCAATATGAATGTGTGAGATGGAATTCAAAAATAGCCCCTCCTATGCAGTGAATAATGTAGTCTAAAATACATTCCTTGAATGTTGCTCTTTGCCCAAGTAGTAGATAGTACGTAATATCCCAAACTGTCGCTAATAATATTAAGTCATGTATATATATGATTCTCTTGTTTGAATTTTGACACTTAGTGACATCAAAGGCCGACCCGGACTATGAAATAAGGATTAGAAAAGACCCAAATTCAAGTACCAAATGCTAATTCAAAAAATGAAAGAGAGTGGACGAAAACACCCAGAAGGGACACTACTGCCCAAGCAATAGTGTACTTGTTGGGTGGTATTGTCCCAAGGCTAAGAAATAGAAACATGACAAAGAATGGGGACAAGTATCCATGTGACTTGACTAAAAGATGTAAATCTAAGAATTATAAGACAATGTCACAATCAAAACCAATCAAAAGCAATAGAAGGACCAGGAAAGGGGTGTCACCAGTATCTAATATTCGTATTTAGAAATCATGTATACAACATACTATAGGTGTGATGTAATAGTAATAAGTGCATAATTTTGTGTCTACATTTTCCCCCCTTTATGTTATTGGATGACATTCAATAGTATAAAGGACATAAAAATAGCATACTTGTAGAGGGCCGAAGGAGTTGTAACCAAGGTGTGTCAATAGTAAGAATCACGATGTGGTGAACCATAGATCCATGTGGGGTGAATGTGTTGTCACATAAGGAGTTGGATAAACACGTGCTATTGAGATATAGGATACTTTGAAACTTAGAGATTGAAGGAGGGATCGAGAGTGATCAATTCCTGAACCAGTGTAAAAATTCTACGGATTTGAGCGACCTATCACTAGAGAAAGAGTGTTGGGAGGGTGATCAGATTTTCTCTCTTCCATAACACTTCCTCAAAATAGGTTTCACTACTACAAACAGAAATGAACCAATTGTTACTTTCCTATTAGTCACAGTAAAAAACCCTAGTGAAGTGGACAAGGATTGTCAATGACATCTCATTACCCCCACTTCACAATGTAAGGGTGTACAAACTAGGCCAAATGGAAAAATTCTTGAACTTGATTGGCTCCCAAGTTAGGTCATCTTGGAGGGATATTGATACTTGTTGGAATGGAATTTGGAAATATCCTATATTGATTGAAATGCATAGTATTTGATTTAACTTGATTAACTTTGAACCAACTTAGGAGAATTGAATTGCTCGCTATGATTATGTCATTTGGGGATGAAATTGCAAGATTACAAGAAATTGTGAGAATTTGAGATGAGTTTTGTGCTTGGAATAAATTGAACTTTGTGATTTTGAGTGAGAAATTTTGTAGGATTTGAATATTGCTTCATGATTAATTGAAAATAGAGTGGCAAGTGCGTAGCATGCGGTTGCATTTTCCATGCGTTGGAAATTTGTTTGAATCATTCTAGGAGGGGTGATAGGATAGACCTGAAATATTTGCCCCCCTTTTGGCGAAGGGTGAGAAGTGAGATAGTGAACCGTGAACTGAAAGAAAATTAGATAGAGTGTTTGGAGAGGAGTTAGAAACATATATAATAGAATAGGTAGTGGTGAGTGAAATAGAAGTGCATAATGTGTAACAAAATATAAGGAAGTGTGGTAGTTAACTATTCAATGTGGTAAATGTTGAAGATATGGTTCATAAGGTTTGTTGATGACACTGAAAACAAATGGACAAATGAAGCTCAAGATATGGTGGAAACAATTTCAGTGAATTAGTTTTCATAAGAAGTATAGTAACTATAGTGATTATAGTGGTAATAAGATTTTACTATAAATAGTAAGGTTGGAAAAGTCAATATGAGTCTCATTTGTAAATTGAATCAGTGTGATTTGAGCTCTAGATTGCACGACAATGTCACGTGCACGAGAGGCTGATACTTAATGAGGTTCAAGAGTGTTATATACGGCGATATCTGACTCAGACAACAAATCATCTAGTAAGTACATATGTTTTTGAAGTAGACTTGGCAATATTATAGTGACTTTTTAGCCATTTCTACATTTTAAAAAAAAATTTCAGAATTTAGACATGTTTCTGTCTAAGAGGGAGTCAGGCAGGAGCCGAGTTTTTTCCTTTAGACGGTACCATCTAGTTCTGTGTGTTACTATCCAAGTACTTAGGCAGTTAGTGTTCAGGCTTATATGGGTGATTTCTATCCAAAGGTCTAGTAGGAGCTTTGTTGATCCTATGTTTTATGCATGACTAAGACACTAACTTGGGGGTTTTTGTATGCTTGTTTGTGTCATGCAAAGAGATATACATTTGCAGTGAGTTCCTTAGTAAGGCAGAGATTTGTCTACTTTGTTAGAATTAGGTTTAAAGGAGGGTGAGTGGGACATATTAGACCGTGTCAAGTTGTAGAACATCATGAGATTAGGGGAGATGCCCTATAATGCACATTTGATTATTGCACTTTGCGAGAGATGGTGTGCATATATATGTACTTTTTTGGTTACCTAGTGGAGAGATGACAATGACTTTGGAGGATGTATATAGGATACTATGGTTTCTTTAGTGGGAGAGCAAGTTCAAGTTATGCCCCCTAGGTGATACAGGACGACAACAGAGAGTTATAAGGCAGTATTTTACAAGGTCTCAAACATAGGAAAATTCATAAACTGTTATGGATAACATAGTGAGATTAGGTGTTCTGCGGTTACATAAGTTTATTACAGTTGTATTGGCCTCATGTGTAGTTGTTGATGGAGGAAGGGTGTTCATGACATATAGGATGCTCGAGATTTGTGTGAGTAAATAAGGAGGATTCGTGAAAGTATTATTGATATGGAAATAATCATATTACAGAGCAATAGTAGGGTTGTAGTATATAAGTATTGCATACCCACATATAAACAAGTAAGTGTAAATGTTGAACAAACTTACACGTTGCTAAAATAAACATCCAAGAATACTATTCCCAATACAGATAATACAAATAATACAAATAATAATGGTTATAACAATATAACCATATAACAACAAAATAACAAATTACCTAAGTAAAATCTATTTACCTAAGTAACAATGCATAACTACTATATACAAAGGTGTTATCTAACATCCCCCCTCTAGTTTTGCATTGCCTCAAGAGATGAGGGGAGGAACTCTCTGAACAACTCGAATTTGTCACGTGCAAGTGACTTTGTGAAAAAAATTGCATGTTATTCAACTATTGGGTAAAACTGAAGCTATATATTATGTTTAAAAACATGTTCACAAATTAAATGAACATGTGCCTCAATATGTTTGGTTCTCTCATGAAACACTAGTTTGTGAACAAGTTTGAGAATACCTTCATCATCAACATACAAGGTAGTGGATTTATTGTGGTGTTCTAAGACCCTTAAGTATGTGATGTAGCCATATTGCTTCACAGACAACACCTCATGCATCACGATATTCAGCCTCTGTAGAAGAGTGAGAAATAAAGTTTTGTTTCTTTCTTCCCCACGATATCAATCCATATCCCAAAAAGAAAATAAATCCATAAATGGATTTTATATCATCAATATTACCTGCATGATCTGAATCTAAATATCTAGTCAATAAGAACTAATCATTCTTCTCGTAGTCTAGAATAAGATCCATAGTCTGCTTGAGATATCTCAAGATCCACTTTGATGCTTTCCACTAACAAACTTTGGGTTCTTGCATCAACTAGGAAAGATAGCTAACTGCAAATTTGATATTTGGTTGAGTAAATGTCAGGTAAATGAGACTCCCAATCAATTGTTGATAGAGAGTTACATTTACCAAAGGAGATAGAATTGTACGAGATAACTGAAGTCTCATCTCCATGGGTGTAGCAATCAGTGTGCAATCCATCATCTTGATTTTCTCGAGTGTTGTCTTAGTATATTTTAACTGATAACCAAAAACATGATTCTCCTTCTTCCATACTTTAAATCAAAGAAAATAATGCATGAGCCAGAGATCTTTCATATCATACAATCGATTAAGATCTTTCTTTGAAGCATCACTCATCTTGATGTTGTTGCCAATAAAGACTAGATCGTAGACATATATAACAACTATCATAATCTCTCCTCCTTGCCTCTTGAGGTAAAGATTGGGATCATGGATTTATCATAAATCCATGTTGAACGAGATGTTCATCAATCTTGATGTACCAAGCCTGGGGTGCCTGTTTAAGGTCATACAAAGATTTTATGAGTCTACATACCTTTGTTTCTGTTAGCATATGGATTTGCACGCATGCAAATGACATGCAACAGTGTGGGAATGAATTCCCTCCTCAATGAAGGTGAGGCTGCCTTTATTGAAAACCAAAACTGTATTTACATTTGTACATTCAAAATTGTATGTAGGGGGTGTTTTGGAACATCAATGGAAATAAAAGTGAATGAAGGAGATGGAATGGAAAGAAGGAAAGGAGTGAAATGGAATGAACTGAAAGAACATGCAAGAGTTAGGTAAAAATAGAGCCTAATATTGCATGAAGAGGAAAGATGAATAACCAACACAAATAAAAAAGAGTTTGAGTTAGCCAAACAAGAACGTGTAAAAGGGAACACACATGAGCAAGTAGATAATCAGAGCTTGATCACTGTGAACTAGAACAACTGATTAAAAATGTTGACAATAAGATCAAAGATGATATTTGCATGCAAGATTCAAAACACCTAACATCTAACGAACATAAGAACATAAAATGTTACAAGAGACAATGAATGAGACACAAAGTTCATATTCCATTAACTCCAAAATGTTTTTCACAAAAGAACACAAAGTTTCTCCCTGAAACAAAGCTTTCACAAAAGTATTTTCTTCTCCTCTCTCAAAGTCCCCCTTTACAAATGAGCCCCTCGCATCCTTTTATAACCCAAAAGTTGGTTACAAAGTAGTTAGGGTTTTACATGATCATTAAACAAGGCACTTAAGTGACCTTTGACTTTTTCCACAACCTTATTAAAGACAACCCAAAAATATAAATTACTTAAAATAACCATTGTTTCCCAAATAACAACACCTTTTAAAATATACAATAATAACCAGTGCCTTATCCATTAAAATGGGGTCCGCCTATCTCAAGCGTATGAGAAATGGACTCTCCCACTTTGTTAGATACCAAGAAAATCAACTCCCTGCACCACTGGTGAAATTAGGATCTGCCACTTTTGCCAGTTGAAAGGATCTAAACCTTCCCAAAGTTTCAAACATCTTTTCTTCTTCTGGAGGTTCACTTGGTCGAAGAATAGCCTCACAATATACCTGCAATTCAAGAATTCTACTTGGCATATCATTTAAATTAACAATTTTGGATTGAGCATTCTCAAATAAGCTATTCAATTTGATGCACCGCTCTATGGAAACTGATGAGAAATTGTTGGCAGGAGTGTACATGTCCTTAAACAATTGTGAAAATTGTTCTTCCACCTGCTTCGATGAATGCCTTTGATTATGCTCATTTACAAGGTTACAAGGAATCTCAACCACGAATTCCTGAATCAAGGAGAGTGAAGTGAAGGCTTCATTGCACATGTTGTCATAATGCATCATAGAATCCTCGAGAAGCGTTTTTCTTGATTTGAGATGCAGACACCAAAGAAAATGTGTCCCCTGATGTTCAAATTCGAAAATTCCTTCAATAGCTAAAATTAAAGATTCCATACTTGTCATTTCCTGTAAACTGGGCAATATCTCATCCAAATTTGATATAGCAGAAACAAAATTTTCTTTGAAAGAAAGAATTGGATCCAGATACACACTGATATCTTCATGAAGCTTAACCATGGTCTTGATCATCCCCTAGCCTAAAACGAGAATCTTTGAAAGCCAAGTTTTAGTGACATGGCCCAATATGTTTATTTCCTTTGACAAATTGAGAGTCTCTTCATATGAGGCAACCACTGCATCAGGTACTGGGAAGGTGGATGATATGGGATTTATCAAATGTTGAACATACTCCACCAATTGATTCTTTTTGGCCTTAAGCCAAGAGTTTTGAGACTTGTATTTCTCAAGTCTTTTTAGCACAATACCAATTGAATCTCGAGCCATCGCCATGTCACTCTCTAATGTAGATCTTCCAAGTCCCAGTCTGGAAACTTCATAGTCGACAGGTGTCATAGCATTGCACTCTTTATCCACTTGTGGAATGGCAAGGTCTGCAAATTTGTGTCCATCATTATCCACCATTATTCAAGAAAGCACCTTAGGCTTCTTAGGAATGGCATCATTCAAAAGTTTGAAAAGGGCATCAAAATCAATGTTAATTGGCTTGATAACTATCTTCCTTTTCTTTACTTTGGAATCAACCCAAAAAGGAGTATCATTCACTATTTCAGCATACAGAATCTTGGAGCTTGAACCAATATTCTCATTATTCCCGACATCATGAGATCCTTCTTGAATCCTATCTACGACCTCGATTTGAGGAGACACAACCTCAATATCCACTTCCTGATTATTCGGGAGATTTTGGGAAATCCCTTCATGAACTACGTGCTCTGAAGTGTTTGATATTTGAATTACCTGCACCTAAGTGGATGCTTGTTTGAAGCATGGCTGGGGATCATTGCTGCTAGCTTCAGAGCATTATTAACGATGTGGGTAGAAGAATCTTTACTCAAGGTAGAAAATCCAGACACACGTTATTTTCCTTCTTCAGGGTTAGGATCTTTAGATCTTTCACCTTGTGACACGTTGTTTGGCGAAGTGGATTTGGGCAACCACTCCTTTCTCGCTTGTTGCGTATGATTGGATGGTAATGGGGTTGATCGAGAAGAGACTTTTGTCGAATGGAGACTCCCTCGTATAGGCAATTTTTGTGATCCCAAAATGTGATCTGGAATTGATTGCAATTTGGCAAGTTCCCTGTCATACCAAGATATACTTTTTTCAATAATTGGTTAGTTCTTGCCATCAAGAGAAAATTCATCTCTTGGTCCAGTCAATTCGAGGCAATGGCATCATATGAGGGATCGACGACATCCTCATCATCATCTACGAATGAATCGGGAGGACTCTTGATGCGGAAGGCCTTGATCTTAGCAAGTGTTAGGTGAGAGTACCCCCGCCTTCTTACCTCGTGTTCATCGGAACAAGCTGCCCAGAAATCTTCCATGGTAGGACTATGTTGGTACTTCACCCCCATAACTTTTACATATATCCATTGATATCGAACCGGGCTCTCTTCACATATGGATGGATGGTTATGAGAACAAACTCTTTTTCCATGAGCTGTGCACTGAAAAGATTTGGACATTGGTATTCCCCGATTTGGATCGAGAAATGAATTCCTGAACAGTGCTTGTCACTAAGAAGGCAGTGAACTTGGAATAATTGTCCTGCCAGCTCCATTAACTCCCATCTGTCACTGACGTACTTGGGAAGTTTCCACGGGGGGTCCCAGCAAAGCCACTCACGTGAATGTAGGAAAAAGATGAAAATTGAATAAACCAAGTTCCCCATTGAGAAATGACACTCATGGCTTCTTTAGAAAACCTTTCCTTAGTATTCAGATTCAGGTTCCGGATCGCGCGGAAGGTGAATGCATCGTTGACTCTTCTAAAATGGTGAGAACTATTTTTGAAGCTGAGCTAAGGGTAGTACTGAAAAACACTGTTCGATGATCCCATGACTCCTCTCGTTTCAAGTCCCGAAAATATCTTTCTTTGTGCTACCGCATAGATCAGATATGAAGTTATGTAGAAGCATCCAGTCATTTTAAATTCTATCAATTGTTTGTGAATGGTGTTACTAATGATGGTGACTGTATGCCGGAAAAGTGACAGGCGAGCGTGGGAATCTACAAGTAACTCTTCCGTGTACCCGACCTCCCGAGGTCGTGCCGAGACAGTCGGTGGGGATGGAATATGCATGTGATGCAGACAAGCTAGTTAGGAAATCTGATGTCTTCAATACGCACTAGTGGAATTTGCAAATCTAAGGCAAAGAAGGCCCTTCTAACCTGAACTGGTGTGATAGATCGGTCAACAAGGATGACTTCTCAAAGGCTCCAATCAATATCGAGCTCTGGCGTGATTCGATCTATGGGTTGTGGAATACGTGGAAAATGACCTGGGATAGTTTCGTGTATGTCTCCAGATAAGGTCATATGGTGGGTAGCGAATACAATCGACTCTACGGACGATTCTCTGGCCTAGTCTAGAAATCTCTAGCTTTGTTAGCTGCTATATCTAGTAAGGATAACTGTTCGACGATGGCAAGTGGAAGTGGGGTAGATCTGAATACTAGTGTACGTAGGCCAGTGTCTATGTCTAATTCTCCTATGGATTCATTAGGTTGCGGGATTTGTGGGTCACAACCGTAGACTCTTGGGTTGTTGCGGTCGTGCTATGGTCATGTGCGAAATCAGTCCCTGATCCCTAGTATCTAATAATCATATGCTTTTTCAGCCTCTATATTTAAAATTAATAACTGTGCGATCTTCTCAGAGTACCTCACAATCGTTCTTACAACCTGGATTCTTAGGCTGGTATCTATATCTAGAAGAGTGTCTCCTGCATCTGGCTGTTGGACCAAAGGATCACAACCAAAGGTTTGTTCGCTTTCGAACCCTTCTACAATCATATGAATGTTTGCCTAGGGTAATCTGTAATTCGGTTGATTTGACCAAAACGTGTGTGCTTGGTCGTCTTCTATATTTAATCCCCTCAACTGAGAGTTGATCTGTTGTAAATCTGTTGTTGTTTGGAAGATTTGGATTCTAAGATTCTGGTCTATATCAACTATTGCTGTGACGAGATTGGGTTGAGGCACAATTGGCTCAAATACGTATTCTTTGGGTTCCCTAGGTCCCGTGATTGTCATATAAAACAATAATGTAAATCTAACTGTAACAAAGCAAATTTAACTACGTGGAATAAATCTAAAACATATATAACTTCTATTTTTGTATTTTCTGAGAAACCTTAAGAACTAAGAAAGCAGCTATTTAAAATATCTAGAATTGACAACTAAGATAAAACTTAAAACAAACAAAATAACCGAGTGTAGTTATTTGTCTGTGTAATTTGTAGATCTATTCTAAATAATGAAATAACTTGCCTAATCTATTTGCCAGACTCTCGATCCTACCTCAGAAGTGAGGAGTGAATCATAGTTTCTCAGAAACTATCAATCCCCACAGCTTCCCTGGCAATATCGAAAGTAAACTTGACTAAAAAGAAGTGATTATCTACTTTATTTGATATATTTCTAATGTAGAACTTTGAAAGCTAGAACCTGGATTCTGCAGAACAGTGGCGAATCCAATAGTGTGTGTGATCTTGTCCCCTCAGTGTGATCTCCTCGTTCCTTCGTGTTCACGTGAATCCAGAAAAGCGTGTAATGCTAGCATCAACAGAAGTAGATATCGGGACAAAGGCAGCTCAGAATGCAGACTGAATATAATGCGAGTAGGAGAGGGATAGCGCAAGAGTACAGAGCTTGGCTTATGCAATTCCTAGCGGGATCTATTGCGAGTCATGCAACATAAAGCGTCCAGAACCTGAAACTATCCTGTTTTGAGGAGCAAAACCTGCAACTTTAATGGCTTCCTAAGGTATTCTACTCCAATGGATTGGGTGAAATAATAGCACTGCCTGCACAAGATGGATATGTGGCTTACCAACAGCTGAACAATACTAACTAAGCATGCAAATGAACTGAAACTATGGCTTCTAAATGAAGTAACAAACTGAACTACTGAAAATGAGAAGATGAGAAGTGAATGAGGGGCCGACCCTTTGTTTGAGCACAAGCCATTTATTTATAGATTTTCATTCACCCAAAGATCAAAACCAAACTGAACTCTAAAACTATAAACAATGGCCAAACACTATTCCAGGGGACCAAAAACATAAATGCAAGCCCAAGTCGGTAAAAAAAAGCTGGTGAATCGTTGATTTTTACGTGAGTCGCGTTAAAAAACGCTTTCTGGAAAACGCGGTAAAGGACCGCCGCTCTGAGCAGGGTGGTGGTTACAGGACCGCTGCGTCCTGATCAGGGCGGCGGTTTCGTAACTGAAGGGCAACAGGGCCAAGAAAAGAGGAAAAGAGATAAAAACAAAGGACGCAGGGGCTAAGCGGGGCATGTGGGATGTTAACGCATACTTGGAGATCTTTTCTGGATCCTGAACACCTTGCGAGGAGACCTGTATCATCATTGGGGCACTTGTTACATTGTTCCGATAGTACAGTACCTTACAATTTTGGGTACGTACATATTGCCCCCTCGGAGAAGCGTTTTAGCCATGAAGAGGTGTAAAATGGTGGGTCCGAGTATGGCAGTCCCGAAATGGGAAGTTAGAAGTTATACCTGATACGTCCGTGTGTTGAAATGACGCCATCCAAAATTCCCGCTACCTGTAAAATGAAAAGAGAACTCAAGTGCAGATAGACACAATAGTTTGAAAAATAAACGCTAAAATGATAGGGAATGAGAACGTACCATTTGCACGGGGATAGGAACTTACCTCCATCAGTGCTCCAAACCTGTGAGAAAGTCATTTTAAAATGAATCAGAGTGCTATATATATGAAAGTGGGCCCATTTTACTATTCATTTGCACGAGTCGATTTGATTGATTTTGAGCTCTGGGACCCACGGTGACGGTTTCTTGCATGAGTAGAGTCAAAACGTCCGCGACGAGATAGCGATCATGCCTCCACGTGTCGGCACATCGACCCGCGAGATCACAGGTTAGTTTTCTTCAATTTATCCTTTTTACCCCCTTAATTTTGAAATGTTAAAATCTTTGTCATGGGGGGGTAATTTTTGAAAATGTTAGTGTCAAAAGGTTCATCTAGGGGGGGGGGTGCCTACTGGGTAGGCTTTGTTTTTACGTAAAATGGTCTTTTTTAACGTTTTTTAGGCTTTTTGGGTTTAAAAACCCGCGTGGATTTTCGGACCACGACCGCCGCCCTGCCCAGGGCGGCGGTTACATGACCGCCGTCCTGCTCAGGGCGGCGGTTACACAACCACCACCCTTAAGGCGGTGGTTACGAAACCGCCCCCCTGCTCAGGGCGGCGGTTTTGCACAGAATGCAAAAGGAACCTCTTTTTGAGATTGTGTTTGTATTTTTAGCATTTCTACATGTTTTCATGATTTTCTCAGTATTAATTGGATGCTAACTTGCTTTGTTTTGTGTGTTTTTGGGTGTATGCAGGCGAGAGAGGAGTATATCTGGTGGAGTAGAGAGAGGGAGTGTGATTGGCTCCCAGGAGTATTAGATGCCCTCTCACAGGATGAGGAGGATACACTTCAGCGGGCCGGGATACTACGCATCTCACGCGTGCCCCATGTTACACCATCTAGTCACATTCTTTGTGACCTGTTCTCATACTGGGATGTAAATTAGAACACCTTTCGATTGTCAGGGGGTCCGCGGTGAGTGGACCATCACATTGGAGGATGTCTATCGTATTCTGGGGGTCCCGATCATCGGGAGACGGCTTACCCTGGAGACAGTAGGCTCACGGGCACAGATTGCACAGTGGGCCACATATATGGGAGATGCAGTCATCTCCATGGGATCGAAGAAGGGGGTGAGAGTTCGATCTATTCCTTCCTTGCCCATCCCCCTACTTCACTAGGCCATCATGGGGATCCTTGCCTCGAGACTGATCAGGGACAAGGGAGGAGATACACTATTATACTGCTGGTCCCCCATCATTGCATAGATAGAGGGACATGGACAGATATATGCCTGGGGAGCAGACATACTTGGGACTACCTACCACGACTTATACAGGGTAGTCCGTTTACAGGGGCAGTCATTGAGCCACCCGACTCTAGTCATGAGTTGGGTCTATGAGCGTTTCATCCCTTATGGCAGGGGTGTGGAGGTGGCAGATCCTGGAGCTGTGAGGGCAGCCAGATGGACAGACATGTCGGTGCTTAGAGCACCTCATCAGCCAGCTGCCTCCCTGACCACTGCCGACATGGAGGCCACACCATATCAGACTATGGCGGGCATATGGGGTGAGGAGACTCTTACCTTGATCTCCTGCTCCATGACAGGGCAGCTTATTGACAGAGTGGGACGTGTGTGAAGATGCACCCCTTTGGCCGAGTTCCTCAGCAGTTTGGCCTACCCTACATGGGTATGCTTCCCCCGGTGGTGCCAGTATATAGATCAGTTCGAGAGGCCAGAGGGGGGCCTAGAGGCCGTGGTTGGACAGTGGTTACTCCTGGCATTCCTATTGCAGCCAGGAGGATAGTTCGTGCCAGAGGGAGAGCCGGTGTGCCTCAGGCACCTTTACTTCAAATTGTCGCAGGTCCTGCCCACAGCAGCGATGACCCTATAGAGGTAGACTCCGAGTCTGAGGAGTTTACGGGGGGGAGACAGAGGAGGAGACCGAGGACAGTGATCCTGAGTGGCATGATACTCAGGATATCATGTAGGCAGAGAGGGCTGAGCAGAGTGCAGAGAGGGATACTCTAGTTTCAGAGGAGCCACTCTCCCAAGGCCATGGGGAGGATGAGTCTGTTGCGGGGCGTTACGTTGCTCCAGCTACAGGAGCAGCCCCTCAGTCGGTAGCGGCATCTGTGGCGGGTGCTGACCCCATAGATCCATCCTTGGAGGCCGGGTGATCCGAGTAAGTTACCCCCTCTCCCTTCTAGTGTTTGTTTCTTTGTTAGGACCTCCTTAGTTGCTATCTTGTATCTTTTAATTCCTTGTTTGGTTTCTAACTTGTTTTCTCCTTTGTTTGCAGAGACCGCCGATGGGTGGCGAGATTTGATTCGCAGGGTATGCACTGATTCCCTGATGATCCCCATGGATAGGACCCGTGCAGAGCTGTCCATAGACGCTGGGGAGCCTTCAGCAGCCGGTAGGCATACCGACGTCTTTGCTCCAGTCTGGCATGTAGCCAGGATGGTATCGACCCTTCGCATCGAGCTAGCGGGGTACAGGACGGCTGAGCGTCTGATGAGGAGCCATTCTCGTGGTGAGACCGCGGCTGCCCCTCGGGATCCTGAGCCCTCTAGTGCATTCAGAGCGCCGGCGTAGCCGGAGTCCTAGGCATGGGCGTGCACCTTCAGAGGGGTCCCGTAGAGATTGAGAAGCCGCTTGGCTCTCGTAGATTTTTGTACGATACATTCTTTTGTATATCCCGGGCTCTTTGAGCGTTTTGACCATGCCTAGTGCATGATGGCATTGTACATAAATGTTGATCATTTATATATATATATATATATTATTTTTTGATCAAGCTTTTGGCATTGATGGCTTTGTTTCCTTTTCCAGTTTCCCTATGTATACTACGATGTATGTTTATATGCTTTTTAGAATGTATGCAATGGAGAACAAATGATGCAAAATGTTTTTTTTTCCTTTTGTATTTCATGATGCTGATATATGATAATGTAGACATAATGTGATTTTGAATCTTAGTTTCTTTAAGCAATTTTTGATACTTCATATTTGTTTTTGGCAAAGTGATGAATATAACCGGTATGATGAGCAGATAAACCTGCCCCTACTCCCAACTCCACACAACTAGTAAGATGCGAGGGCTCATCACCGAGAGCTAGAAAGGGCACAAGTTGTGAAATATGCTGAAATGATAGTGATGAAAGACAGACAAAGCTTTGGTGGAACCAAATTGGAAGCTACAAGCTTACTCTACCCGAGTGACTTCATAGTTTAGAATGCTACTTACTTTGCGGTTTATCTAGACTTAGATCCTTAGATGGCCACATAGTAGACAAAATCTAGGTTTTTAGGATTTTAATTCTCTTAGAATTTTGAACATCTGATTCATTTATCTTTGATTTAAGACCTCAAGATTTGGATTGTTTGCTTATGACCTTTAATGTTTGCTTGTCAAGAGGACCCCCTATACTTTGCCCCATGCTACTAGTAAGAAGCGTGGGTTTATCACCATGGACAAGGTATAGGCGAGTAAGGGCATTTCCATCCTTTCCCAACCCTACGTCACTAGTAAGAGATGCAAGCTCATCACCGAAGGTTGGTGGGGCAAGGAAATGTGTAAAATTAAAATTTTCTGTTTGATCACTTTTTGACTCGTTTTCTTGAGTAAAATGTCAGTATGTGCTTATTTCCAAAGAGACATATATATGGGATAGATGTGACACTATGAAGCTTCTAGAACAGACCATAGGCAAGACACCTATCCTAAGAAGAAACTAAAAGTGAGAACAAGCCCGCAGATCTTGGTATGGTTACTGTTAAGACTTTGCCATGTCTAGCTTTATTTGATAAAATGATTCCGAGATAAATGATGATATCATGAAAATGGAGAGGTATGATTAGAAATTTTATGCCAACAACATCATGAGTTTGTAATGAATTGCTTTGAGAATAGATTCCTTGATCACCATTTATGTAAGAAACAAGTGGACAAAATGATCTTAATCTATATGAAGATGCAATGTAAATATATATATAAGTAGTGCTAGTTGCTTATGCGTAGAACCGCTTGAGGTGCAGGGAATTGACTGTTTCACCAAATTCCTCACCTTCTAGCGTACATAGGAGGTATGCACCATTTCCATAGTCCTTCATGACTCGGTATGGGCCCAACCATTTAGGCCGGAACTTCCTTCCTTCACCGGTCTTCTTGTCGATCCAACTGTCTAGCCTTAGAACTAAATCACCTTCATATATGTCGCGTTCATAGACCTTTTTGTTATATTGCCGGCACATCCGGTCAGCATAGGCTCTGTGCCACTGTTCAGCATCTAACCTAGTTTCATCTAGGCTTTCTAGTTGGGAAAGACGTGCTTCTCTGTAAGCGTCTTCATCCAGAATCCCTTGTAATGAAATGCAGAGACTGGGTATTTCGACCTCAAGTGGGAGAACTACCTCTGCCCCAAATACTAGTGAGAAAGGAGTTGCTCCCGTTGGTGTTCTTATTGAGGTTCGGTGGGCCCATAAGGCCGGATATAACTTCAAATGCCAATCTCGTTTGTTTTCTTTCACAGTTTTAAGGAGAATGGCTTTCAGTGTCTTGTTTGTTGCTTCAGCCTGTCCGTTGGCTTGAGGGTAATACAAGGAAGCCGTATGATGGCTTATTTTAAATTTATTGCATAGTTCACGAACTTCATCATTTTTAAAAGAAGTTCCATTATCTGAGATAATGACTTGTGGGATACCGTATCTGCAAATGATTTGGTTCAAAATGAACTTGGCGATTACAGAACCTGGTACAGTAGTAAGAGGCATAGCCTCTACCCACTTGGTGAAATATTCGGTGGCCGTGATTATAAAATTATGGCCATCTGTAGACGAGGGAGAGAATTTCCCTATCAAATCAAGACCCCATGTAGAAAAGGGCCATCGAGTAGCAATTGGTTATAGAGCTTGTGCTGGCATATGAATCTCGTGGGAGAATTCTTGACACTTATGACACCTGTGTACAAACTCCACTGCGTCGTGTTCTAGAGTGGGCCAGAAATAGCCCATTCGATGTATTTTGCGAGCGGTGGCATGGCCACCGAAGTGGCCTCCACACATTCCACTGTGAGATTTGTGGAGAATCTTCTTGGATTCTTCTATGTCGACACATCTCAGGAGCATTCCATCGAATGCTTTTCGGTAGAGCACTTGCTCTATGATGACGTATTTGGCTGCAATAATACGTAACCACCTTCTTTGTTGTGGTGTAGCTCCTTCTAGGTACGTATGGTCCATGATATAATTAATGATATCAGTGTACCAGGGACACTCAGAGATAGAGGGTCGGGTTTCGATGTAGTATACGCACTCATCTAGAAAATCTAAATCTACTAAATCACCTCCATCTAACGGGTTATCAGCTAACCAATCTGCAATGATTTGTCCTTTAACCGACTTCTGATTTACAAATGTTAATTCGAATTCCCCCATTAAGGTTATAAAACATCCAGCCTTTTTAGACAAGGATCCTTGTGTGAGGAAAGTTTGTAAATGGTCCGTTTTTACCATGACCCTCGTTTCTTGATTCAGCATATAGTGTCTTAAGTGTTTAGTAGCAAAGACTATGGTGAGGCATTCTCATTCTGCCTGTGTATAATGTGTTTCATAGTCAAGTAATGTTTTGACTAATGAAATAAATCACGCGTTTCTTCTTGTCATCGTCTTCTTGGGCCAACATACAGGCCAACGAGACATCGGTAGCTCGTGAATACAAAATTAACGGGCGGTCTATCTTAGGTGGCATTAGCGTAGGTGGTGATAACAGGAAATGCTTAACTGCATCAAAGGCTTCATTGTAGTCTTTGGTCCAATCTATGCTATAATCCTTCTTGAGTAAATTGTTGATTGGATGAATGGTGAAACTTAGGTCTGGGATGAATCTTCGGATTGATCCTAGTTTTCTGAGAAATGACCTGATTCTAGATTCATTCGAAGGTGGGACCATTTCGAGGACAGCCCAAATTTTGGTCAGATCAACATCTATCCCTCATGACGATATGACGTAACCTAGGAGCTTTCCTCCTGTTACACCAAAGACGCATTTCTCTGGATTTAGCATGACTCCGTATTCTATTAGGCGTGAAAGAATGATGCGGCGTACTTCCGGATGGTCACAACGCTTCTTGGCCTTAGCCAACATGTCATCTATGGAGGATTCCACGATTTTATGAATTAGATCGTGGAATATATATGTCATAGCTCGCTGGTACATAGCACCAGTGTTCTTGAGACCAAATGGCATAACAGCATAACAATAGGTTCCCCAAGGAGTTATAAACGTGGTTTTGGCTTGGTCTTATTTAGATATTCTGATTTGATTGTATCCCGATAATCCATCCATGAGAGACAAGAGTTCAAATCCAGCTGTTGCATCAACAATGACATCTATGGATGGTAATGGGAAGTCGTCCTTAGGACATGCTTTGTTAATGTCTCAGAAATATATGTAGATGCGTATCTTCCCATTCTTTTTGAGAACGAGAACAATATTAGATACCCATTGAGAGTAATCGACTGGTTTGATGAATCCTACTTGTAGGAGTTTTATTATTTTGTCTTTCACCATCAGAGCCACCTTAGGTTTCATGGGTCTTGATTTTTGTTTAACTGGTTTTGCATCAGATTTAGTGACGAGGTTGTGCACCGCGATGTGTGGTGCAACGCCTATCATTTCCTTATAATTAAATGCAAAAGCTTTCTGATGTTCCTTGAGGATCTGAGTTTGTATTTCTACTTCTTCTGGGGTTAACGAGGACCCTAATTTCAATATTTTTGGTTCATCCTCCGTTCTGATGTTAACATCAATTGTTTCTTCGATTAAAGAGGCATTACCCTCTTCAAACTCAGGTGGGGCTGGAGGTAAATCCAAATTGTCCCCACTTTCTACCGTGTATACGCTAGGTTCCATTATGGGATTTCCGAAGTAAGAAGATGAATGTGGGATTAAGGACAAATCTATCATATGATAGGAGAGATGTAGTGCCGCATAGGTGTTTAAGTAATCCAAAGTGGCCATATCACTATCAACATGGTCTAGGATAGTAGATTCATTTCTGTTTAAAAGAAAATTTGTCGTTGTCTTTATCAATGGTTCATCACGAAGGGATACTATGAAACGGGTATCCTCTAACTTATTGCTTGGAGTAAAACGTGATGCGGAAGTTGCTATTGAATCAGCAAGAAGATTTTCTTCTCGCGGGATTGCTTCAATTGATATGAAGTCAAATTCCTTGCTTAAATCTAATACAGCTTTTTTGTAAAGCTGTAAATGCTCGGCTTTGGTTTCATATATCTCAGAGACTTGGTTTGCTACCAATTATGAGTCTCCTAACACTCTGATGTTATTAATACCGATCCTCTTGGATAAAATGAGGGCCAAGGAGGAGGGCTTCGTACTCAGCGCCGTTGTTTGTACATTCGAAATTGAGTTTAAAGGTAAAAGGTAAGAATTTTCCTTCAGGGGAAGTGAAGATTACACCTGCCCCTGCTCCATAACGGCATCTAACTCCATCAAAATGGAGTGTCTAATATTTAGCTGGGAATATGGATGCTAGGATATTTGTTGTGTTTGCGCATTCTACTTCCACCATACAGAGATCCTCTGCTGGAAGAGAACCAACACCTAGGGAATTTCTCATGCCCACATAGTCAAATGGTAAGAACATTGGTAGATCCTGTTCCAGTAATTCAACGATTTTTGCAGTAGTTCCTAATGATACCGTTTCAACAATGTTAGCCTCATCTTTTGAGGCTGGGATTGTCTTGACTAGATTCATAGTCTTAAGATCCGTTGTAGGTACCAACTTCTCCTCTGGTTTTGCATCAGTGGGTTTATTAAGTTGGTTAGTTGGAAGTTCAAATTTCGAGTGCACACCTGGTCTTTTCTTTAAGTCAGCTAGGTGTATATCGAATGGCTTTGGATCGCCTTTGGCTACAAACACCTTTCCTAGATGCAAGAATCTTACTTCTTGGAATAACGTAGAAGGGATTGCCTTCATACGGTGTATCCATGGGTCGGCCGAGGATCATATTATAATTAGTTTCCCGATCTATAATATAAGACTCAGTCAGGATTGTTTTGGGTCCTAAGGTGACCGGTAGTATTATAGTTCTAATCGAAGTGGCTTTAAGGCTATCATAACCTCTCAATGTATTTCGAGTGGTGGAACAATTTGTTTCCCCATATCCTAATTTTTGAAGGAAAGAGAAGAGGACTATGTTAACTGCGGCCCCATCATCAACCATTACTCGTTTTACGTAGTTATTATAAATCCATCCTTGTAAGTGTAAGGCTGGATCGCCTCTACGTGTAATTTCAGCATTTGTAGGCATTTTACTTATTTTCGAATATGAATTCGACATCCTTATCCGGCTGACCTGGATGATGAACATTAAAGTCCACATGATTTACCTGTGTTTCAGGAGGTGGAGTGATGTTAATTAAATGACCTAAACCTAATGCTTCTAAAAGAGCAGCCCTGTGAGCAGGAGAGTTCTTTAGTAAGTCTAAAAATGAAATGTGCGAGAAGGTTTTTGTCAGGTCGTTAATTAAATCATAGGCACCTACGGGTTTTTCTACTATTTGTTGACTCTTATCTATTTTCTGGCAGGTGACTCGGGCTTTGTTGAGAGAAATACTCTCGTGTTCTTGTTATAGCTTCGATAGGTAGTTCAGCGTCTAGTTCTACTAAACTGACTATCTTGGGTCTCGGCTGATTTCCTAATTGTGGCATAACTGATGGATTTAGTGAAGTCGAGGCTTCATGACCATTGTTTCCCGTCATTACGATTTTGTTCATCCCATTTAGATTTAGCCTATTGTTATCATGATTTGGAAGTGGATCGTTAAAGATCTTGAGGGGAGCATTCTGAGGGGAAACTGCCCCCGCGAAATGTTAGGAAATATATCTTAGTGCTCCATTTGTATGTACGGGTGAATAATAATTACATGTGTAATTATTATTATGGTAAATTAGTGAAAGTACATTTACTATGTAAATGTAAATAGTAAATGTAAAATGTGGTTAGTATGTGGTAAGTTAGTAAGTTAGAATAATAAAACAATTAGTATTGTTTTATTATTATATTGGTGAGAGGTTGAAACCATATGGGTGTATGGTTGTATATGAAGACAAATGTTGTTGTAAGGATTGTTATTTTACATCTCCTATATAATGGAGTGTAATAATAATAAAAATATAATATAGAGTTGTTGATTTCAATTATTGTCTGTGTAGCTATTTCATGGATTCTTTGTATTAGATCAGATTAATTTCTACATTTGGTACCAGAGCAGGTTAAATCTGTCTCGAAGATGATCTTTGTAACTTTTTTTTCGTGATTTGGGTTTCTCCAAAATTTTGTTACGTGGAACGATCTATTATACGGAAAGCTACAGTAGAAATTTTAGAAAAACCCAGTTCATAGTTTGGGAGAAACGTATAATTTAATATACAACACATTGATCACTGCTGTTTTTTTGAAGAAATCAGAGAATCAAAGGTAATTCAAATCTACATTCAATTTTTTTGGATATTTAGATTCAATAAAATGGATACACCATTATATAAATTTAATGGGCTGAAATTCCATACATGGAGAGTAAAAATTCAGATGCAATTAATGAATAAAAAACCTATGGAGGATAGTAGATGGAAAAGAAAAAGCACCTACAGATGTAAGAAAAATTGTAGAATGGGAAACTAGAGATGAACGAATAACAGATGAAATTGACTATAATTTTGAAGAATTTCTATTCTAAGTGAAGTTCTTGGAGGAAGGAGGCACATGAGGTTGGAGGTCATTCAGCGACCTCTCGTCAGTCACCAACGACGGGGTCGTATTAGCTATGGTGATTATTTTTTTATACAGTGCGTTCTTGTTGTTTCTTTGTATTTCTGGCAGAGTGTTTGGTTGCAGTGTTCCTATTGTAGTTTGCAGAATAAAGAAAATTTCACATTGAGGGGGGAACATGATCTCAATGTTCCATTTCTAGTTTTCTACATTTCTAGTATTTTCTATATATGCAGCAGATTTCAGCAGAATTTCCTATGTTATTCCCTGCAGTGAGATGTGATGAGGGCTAAGAATAATACTTGGCATATCATGATGTGGTTGTAGGTAAACCACTTGAAACCCTTCATTTTTGGTTTGTGGTACACCACTTGTAAAACCACCATTTTCGGTTGTTGGTAAACCCTATGCAAAACCATCACCCTTTTGGTTTGTGGTACACCACTTGTAAAACCACCATTTTCGGTTGTTGGTAAACCCTATGCAAAACCATCACCCTTTTGGTTTGTGGTACACCACTTGTAAAACCACCATTTTCGGTTGTTGGTAAACCCTATGCAAAACCATCACCCTTTTGGGTTGTGGTACACCACTTGTAAAACCACCATTTTCGGTTGTTGGTAAACCCTATGCAAAACCATCACCCTTTTGGTTTGTGGTACACCACTTGTAAAACCACCATTTTCGGTTGTTGGTAAACCCTATGCAAAACCATCACCCTTTTTGGTTTTATGGTAAACCAATTGTAAAAACATCATTTTTGGTTTATGGTCAACCCTATGAAAGACCATCTATTAGGTTTATGATTATCCTGTAAAATCATCAGATCATGAGCAGATGCAAGTATAAGGCAGCTTTTCCCCATGTTCGCACTAAGGGGGGGAATGTTAAGAAATATATCTTAGTGCTCCATTTGTATGTACGGGTGAATAATAATTACATGTGTAATTATTATTATGGTAAATTAGTGAAAGTACATTTACTATGTAAATGTAAATAGTAAATGTAAAATGTGGTTAGTATGTGGTAAGTTAGTAAGTTAGAATAATAAAACAATTAGTATTGTTTTATTATTATATTGGTGAGAGGTTGAAACCATATGGGTGTATGGTTGTATATGAAGACAAATGTTGTTGTAAGGATTGTTATTTTACATCTCCTATATAATGGAGTGTAATAATAATAAAAATATAATATAGAGTTGTTGATTTCAATTATTGTCTGTGTAGCTATTTCATGGATTCTTTGTATTAGATCAGATTAATTTCTACATTTGGTACCAGAGCAGGTTAAATCTGTCTCGAAGATGATCTCGTAACTTTTGTTTTCGCGATCTAGGTTTCTCCAAAATTTTGTACGTGTAGAACTATCTGTTATACAGGAAAGCTACAGTAGAAATTTCAGCAAAACCCAGTTCGTAGTTTGGGAGAAACGTGCAATTTACTATACAAGCACATTGATCACTGCTGTTTTTTTGAAGAAATCAGAGAATCAAAGGTAATTCAAATCTACATTCAATTTTTTTTGGATATTTAGATTCAGATAAAATGGATACACCATTAGATAAATTTAATGGGTTGAAATTCCATACATGGAGAGTAAAAATTCAGATGCAATTAATGAATAAAAACCTATGGAGGATAGTAGATGGAAAAGAAAAAGCACCTACAGATGTAAGAAAAATTGTAGAATGGGAAACTAGAGATGAACGAATAACAGATGAAATTGACTATAATTTTGAAGAATTTCTATTCTAAGTGAAGTTCTTGGAGGAAGGAGGCACATGAGGTTGGAGGTCATTCAGCGACCTCTCGTCAGTCACCAACGACGGGGTCGTATTAGCTATGGTGATTATTTTTTTATACAGTGCGTTCTTGTTGTTTCTTTGTATTTCTGGCAGAGTGTTTGGTTGCAGTGTTCCTATTGTAGTTTGCAGAATAAATGAAAATTTCACATTGAGGGGGGAACATGATCTCAATGTTCCATTTCTAGTTTTCTACATTTCTAGTATTTTCTATATATGCAGCAGATTTCAGCAGAATTTCCTATGTTATTCCCTGCAGTGAGATGTGATGAGGGCTAAGAATAATACTTGGCATATCATGATGTGGTTATAGGTAAACCACTTGAAAACCTTCATTTTTGGTTTGTGGTACACCACTTGTAAAACCACCATTTTCGGTTGTTGGTAAACCCTATACAAAACCATCACCCTTTTGGTTTGTGGTACACCACTTGTAAAACCACCATTTTCGGTTGTTGGTAAACCCTATGCAAAACCATCACCCTTTTGGTTTGTGGTAAACCAATTGTAAAACCATCATTTTCGGTTTATGGTCAACCTTGTGAAAAACCATCTATTAGGTTTATGATCATCCTATAAAATCAGCAGATCATGAGCAGGTGCAAGTATAAGGCAGGTTTTCCCCATGTTCGCACTAAGGGGGGGAATGTTAGGAAATATATCTTAGTGCTCCATTTGTATGTACGGGTGAATAATAATTACATGTGTAATTATTATTATGGTAAATTAGTGAAAGTACATTTACTATGTAAATGTAAATAGTAAATGTAAAATGTGGTTAGTATGTGGTAAGTTAGTAAGTTAGAATAATAAAACAATTAGTATTGTTTTATTATTATATTGGTGAGAGGTTGAAACCATATGGGTGTATGGTTGTATATGAAGACAAATGTTGTTGTAAGGATTGTTATTTTACATCTCCTATGTAATGGAGTGTAATAATAATAAAAATATAATATAGAGTTGTTGATTTCAATTATTGTCTGTGTAACTATTTTATGGATTCTTTGTATTAGATCAGATTAATTTCTACAAGGTAGTTCAGCGTCTAGTTCTACTAAACTGACTATCTTGGGGGGGGGGGGGGGGGGTCTCGGTTGATTTCCTAATTGTGGCGTAACTGATGGATTTAGTGAAGTCGAGGCTTCATGATCATTGTTTCCCGTCATTACGCTTTTGTTCATCCCATTTAGATTTAGCCTATTGTTATCGTGATTTGGGAGTGGATCGTTAAAGATCTTGAGGGGAGCATTCTGAGGGGAAACTGCCCCTGCGAGCGTGCCTGGTGGTGGTGACATGGGATCTTCCAAAAACAAATATGTGAAGAACTGTCTTTGTTCTTCTGGCAAATGTTGCATGAATTTATTATAGTCATGGCACGTTCTAGTGTCATGACCTCAAATTTTGTGGAAACCACAATATGAATTAGGATTGTAATTCCTGGTTTGTTGGTTTGGTGTATATTGTGGCCTAAAATTCTGATTAAACTGTTGCCTATTAGGATTAAAGTTTTGCATTTGTTGTTTCTGGCTTTGATTTTGGTTTTGATAACCAAATGAGTTTTGGCTTAGACCCTGTGTGGGATTTCGCCGTTGTTGTTGTTGTTGAGGATGATTAAAATCCACTATATTGATTGTGGGGGTAAAGTTATTGTTTCGTTGATTGTTCATTGGTAACGAAGTATTGACAGTATTTACCTTTTTAGGCTGATCAGTTACTCCATCTGTTGTCACCCCGTGATTTTTGTTAAGGATTTTAGGTCCTTGATTGACGTTCGTGGTAATAGGATAAGTTGTAGTGTTCTGGTTGGAGATGATTAATCTCCCGTTTGTTCCATAAGTCTTATGACCACTATCAATTGCTGCTTGATCTATTCGAAGAGCGCTCTCAAGTACTTCATCATAAGTTCTTAGTGGGAATTTCTGGACTTCTTCCTTCACCTCTCTGCTGAGAGAATGAAGGAATAAATCGCATAGTTCCATCTGATCCATATTTGGAGCACTTGCCGAAGAATAAAGAATTGTACGCCACCTTTGGATGAAATGGGTGACAGATTCATTGTGTTCTTGTTTAATGTGCAAGAATTTTCTGATTCACGTTCTTAACAGTTTGTTCATGTCGAATGCTTCGATGAACTCTGAAACGAGTTGTTTAAACGAATGGATTGAAGCCTCAAGTATTCTATAATACCAATCAAGAGTGATGCCTTCCAAGGTTTTTGGGAATATTTTAACAACAACCCCATCCTATGGGAGTAGTTCTCGAATGGCTGTAGCGTAAGCTTTGATATGTGCGTTTGGATCTCCCTCACCTTTGTACTTGGGTAGATCAGGAAGGGGTCTTGGAAGCATGACGCTTCGTATGGTGAAGTCTAAGGGCTCTTTCAAATATTCTAAATAAGTCCCTATCGCATAGGTTTCGACCATTTATGGTGCTTGTTGAGGGAGTGGTGGTGGGATGTGTTGTTGATATGGTGCAGCATATGCATTGGCAGGGGCATAAGGAAGTCCTTGTGTTTGAGAAAAAATGCCGGGAGAGGAGAACATATCCCCTTGTGGTGACTTGGAGTACATGTTTAAGTATGACGGGGTATTGTCCAGGAATGGATTGTTTTGTACTAGACCGGGAGGAACGGTGTTAGAGATGATGGGCCTAGTTGGTGCTTGTTGTGGATACTGAGGAGGCATGCCTAACATGCCTATTCTTGTGAGGAGGTCTACTTGGCTAGGATGGTGTGGAGGATTGGAACTCCCTGCTTGCATGAATTGCGAATTTTGACTTGCTTGGGCAAGTTCTAACCCTCTCACTTTTTCTACTAACGTTGAAATGACTTCATTTGGTGAAGTCACGGTGCTTTGCCTTAGCGGCGTTTGTTGTATACCTTGGTGTTGTATAGGCATGTGATATCCTGCTATGAATTGATCACTATCTTGCCAAGTTTCTCCAAGAGTATTTCCTATATGTTGTGGCATAGAGGTATTTCTTAAAAAGAGACTTTGGGTCGTGGTTGTAAACCTCCTACAGGTGGGTACATACCCCGAGAGCGTTGTTCACTCCTAGGATAACGTATTGACTGTTCATCATCTACGACCAGGTATGGGTCTGATTGTCTACTAATTTGTGGTCTAAGTAGCATCTGAGGAGATGAACCAGATTCTCCGGTAAACGTCATATTATTCAAGCCTGAAGGCTCTGTTTGTTGTTTTTGAGGGAACTGATCGAACTCCTCAGTTTGAAAAGATGAGTTATATCTGATCCTTGGAGTTTGTGTTGACAACTGGTTAGTTGAGTAGTTGTCACCCCATACTGAGAGTGAGGGTGATGATTTCCTATTCTGTTGGGCGTAGTATGCCTCAAGACCCAAGAGGGGTCTACCATATGCATCGAATCTCGACATATTCGAGGGGTATATGAATACCTGCAGAATAATGGGAAGGAGCG
Organism: Taxus chinensis; assembly: GCA_019776745.2. Taxonomy (NCBI): domain Eukaryota; kingdom Viridiplantae; phylum Streptophyta; class Pinopsida; order Cupressales; family Taxaceae; genus Taxus; species Taxus chinensis. The sequence continues at coordinate 543,561,751 of CM034151.1, read as the reverse complement.
AAGGTGGATGAAATAAGATGAAACTCTCAAAGAGAAGGTGAAACAGTTGTTTGTTTCACGTTGGGTTCACCAATTTTGTACGCCAGAAAAGCGACAGGCGAGCGTGGGAATCTACAAGTAACTCTTCCGCGTACTCGACCTCCCGAGGTCGTGCCGAGACAGCCGGTGGGGATGGAATATGCGTGTGATGCAAACAAGCTAGTTAGGAAATCTGATGTCTTCAATACGCACTAGTGGAATTTGTGAATCTAAGGCAAATAAGGCCCTTCTAACCTGAACTGGTGTGATAGATCGGTCAGCAAGGATGATTGCTCGAAGGCTCCAATCAATATCGAGCTCTGGCGTGATTCAATCTATGGGTTGTGGAATACGTGGAAAATGACATGGGATAGTTTCGTGTATGTCTTCAGATAAGATCATATGGTGGGTAGCGAATACAATCGACTCTACGGACGATTCTCTGGCCTAGTCCAGAAATCTCTAGCTTTGCTAGCTGCTATATCTAGTAAGGATAACTGTTCGACGATGGCAGGTGGAAGTGGGGTAGATCTGAATACTAGTGTACATAGGCCAGTGTCTATGTCTAATTCTCCTATGGATTCATTGGGTTATGGGATTTATGGGTCACAACCGTAGACTCTTGGGTTGTTGCGGTCCTGCTATGGTCATGTATGAAATCAGTCCCTGATCCCTAGTATCCAATAATCAAATGCTTTTTCAGCATCTATATTTAAAATTAATAACTGTGCGATCTTCTCAGAGTACCTCACAGTCGTTCTTGTAACTTGGATTCTTAGGCTAGTATCTATATCTAGAAGAGTGTCTCCTGCATCTGGCTGTGGGACCAAAGGATCACAACCAAAGGTTTGTTCTCTTTCGAACCCTTCTACAGTCATATGAATGTTTGCCTAGGGTAATCTGTAATTCGGTTGATTTGACCAAAACGTGTGTGCTTGGTCGTCTTCTATATTTAATCCCTCAACTGAGAGTTGATCTGTTGTAAATCTGTTGTTGTTTGGAAGATTTGGATTCTAAGATTCTGGTCTATATCAACTATTGCTGTGACGAGATTGGGTTGAGGCACAATTGGCTCAAATACGTATTCTTTGGGTTCCCTAGGTCCCGTGATTGTCATACAAAACAATAATGTAAATCTAACTGCAACAAAGCAAATTTAACTACGTGGAATAAATCTAAAACATATATAACTTCTATTTTTGTATTTTCTGAGAAACCTTAAGAACTAAGAAAGCATCTATTTAAAATATCTAGAATTGACAATTAAGATAAAACTTAAAACAAATAAAATAACCGAGTGTAGTTATTTGTCTGTGCAATTTGTAGATCTATTCTAAATAATGAAATAACTTGCCTAATCTATTTTTCAGACTCTCGATCCTACCTCAGAAGTGAGGAGTGAATCATAGTTTCTCAGAAACTATCAATCCCCACAGCTTCCCTAGCAATATCGAAAGTAAAATTGACTGAAAAGAAGTGATTATCTACTTTATTTGATATATTTCTAATGTAGAAATTTGAAAGCTAGAACCTGGATTCTGCAGAACAGTGGCGAATCCAATAGTGTGTGTGATCTTGTCCCCTCAGTGTGATCTCCTCGTTCCTTCCTGTTCACGTGAATCCAGAAAAGCGTGTAATGCTAGCATCAACATAAGTAGATATCGGGACAAAGGCAGCTCAGAATGCAGACTGAATATAATGCGAATAGGAGAGGGATAGCGCAAGAGTACAGAGCTTGGCTTATGCAATTCCTAGCGGGATCTATTGCGAGTCATGCAACATAAAGCGTCCAGAACCTGAAACTATCCTGTTTTGAGGAGCAAAACCTATAACTTTAATGGCTTCCTAAGGTATTCTACTCCAATGGATTGGGTGAAATAACAACACTGCCTGCACAAGATGGATATGTGGCTTACTAACAGCTGAACAATACTAACTAAGCATGCAAATGAACTGAAACTATGGCTTCTAAATGAAGTAACAGACTGAACTACTGAAAATGAGAAGATGAGAAGTGAATGAGGGGGCCGACCCTTTGTTTGAGCACAAGCCATTTATTTATAGATTTTCATTCACCCAAAGATCAAAACCAAACTGAACTCTAAAACTATAAACAATGGCCAAACACTATTCCAGGGGACCAAAAACATAAATGCAAGCCCAAGTCAGTAAAAAAAGCTGGTGAATCGTTGATTTTTACGTGAGTCGCATTAAAAACACTTTCTGGAAAACGCGTAAAGGACCGCCACTCTGAGCAGGGTGGTGGTTACAGGACCGCCGCCAATTTAAGGCGGCGGTTTCGCAACTGAAGGGCAACAGGGTCAGAAAAGAGGAAAAGAGATAAAAACAAAGGACACAGGGGCTAAGCGGGGCATGCGGGATGTTAACACATACTTGGAGATCTTTTTCTAGATCTCGAAAACCTTGCGAGGAGACCTGTATCATCATTGGGGCACTTGTTACGTTGTTCCGGCAGTACAGTACCGTACAATTTTGGGTACGTACAGTGACCTAATCCACAAACTCTTTCTTGGCTAGGATGATATAGTTAAATCTGTACATCTATGGGTGGAAAATCTCAGTAGAAGGTAGGCCCAAAACTCGACTTAGGAGAGTGATCATGTCTCTGATTTCTTCCACGAACTCAACGCGGTACAGTTCTTTGGGAAGCCTGTCAATTCGAGGTCTCTTGGTTACTAACCAGTTGTTGTTGACCATTTTGCTCCATCTCAGGGGTTCTTCATCCTAGAACTCTTATGCTGATTGGCGAGTGATATTCGCATTCTCGGGAAAGTCGGGTCTATCGAGCAATTCCTCAATGTGTTCTAGTGTGGATTAAGAGGAAAGGCTCCCAGTTATCTTTGAAAATTCCTAGTCTCTCAAGGTCATAATGCTTCGCGCAAGCAATAACCAATTCCAGACATTACACCAAGACAAGGAAAGTTGCTGCTTGGGGTAGGCCACTATGGTCAAGTCTCTCTGAGAAAATTGTTTTGCCTTCAGTTTTCACCCGCTCGTAAAACTGTTGCACGTTGATGTGACCCAGATTTGTATCAGTGATGTTGTCATATGTTGACTTAATGGAACTGGGAGGGATAATTCTTTGGAATTCATATTTCAGGGTGGATTTGTTAGATTTCTCCACTGGCTTCCTCGATCTCCCTGTAGATTTGGATTTTTTCGGCCATTATGAATTTTACAAAAACAAAACGACTTAGGCACGCAAGACAACGCAAATGGGGCTAGGTCTCAGTCTCCGAAACCGCGTTGATGCAAGAATTTTTTTTCCGTTATAATATTATTATTATTATTTTAAAATAATAATAATAATAATGAAAATAACTTGATCAGGTTACAATTTCTGATTCCAGTGATGATTATTTATTTATTTTTAATTTAAAATAAACAAAATCGCCTGATTTTAATATCCCACAATTTGATATTTACTTCTTAGGAGAAGACATGATTTATATAGCATGCAAGGGACACCAAATGTCCTTCACACCAAATAATAATAGAGATCTGCTCTGCACGGAACAAGGAAGATAAAAATTTACGAACCTGGTCTTCACTACTCCAGGCAAACAAATGATGGTGTAGATCTTATCCCAGTACAAGTTTGTGTCAGAAAGGATGCAGGTAGCTCCTCCATGGATTTGCTCCTATGTCTTCTATATCTGCTTAGATTGATATTTGAAATTTTTATCACAAGTCTGGGGTCTCTACAGCTAGTAGGTTGCTTGGTCACTTCCTTGTTTTACTCAAAATTCAGAATACACCACAAACGTGGATGAATATGGCAGACAATGGCTGGGTTTTATATAAAAAAACAAATCTGAAGCTTCATGCTCTTATACTGTGGACTTCACGTAGGTCCACGTAACAGTCACTCCATGTTGACATGATTTTTTTGGTTCAACATGCCAAATCAAAAGCTAGATTTGACAACAAGTATGTGCCACATCCAACAGGTCGCATGTCTGTGAAATTATTAGTCCGGGTGTTGATAAAAAAAAATGGTCTCACAGCTACATGTTCCACACAATTCTACTGCAAAATCACCACACAAGCACTGATCCCGCATAGCCACGTTCCACTTTTTTAGGAAAATGCTACGCCAAACTTCCATGTAGGAAATGTTGGTTGCTCCAAAATTGGTATGACGGTCGCTAGTTCAATTTATCTTTTCCTTCTGTTATTTTTCCCCCCCAAGGCGTGGACTCTCCTTGAGTGCGTGGAATAACTATCTTGGAAAAGGCGTGGGAATTTTCTGTCCCTAAAACTTACGGTTTCTTGTATTCGTTGTCTCCTCCTGGTCGTCTCCTCCAAGGCGTGGTATTCTCCTTTGTTGCTGAATTTTAAAATTGTTCTTTGTTGTCCTGCGTGGAAAATTGTTGTTTTGTCTTATGCTCACACTTCTTCTATCTTTTTCCCTCAAGGCGTGGACTGTGGACAAGTGTGTGGGAGCTGGTTTTCTCTAATACGTGGTCTCCTGCTCCTTCTTTCTCCTAGGCGCGGCCTGTTCTTTCTCTTTGTTTAGTTAAAACTAACTTTTGCTTCCCTGAATTCTTCTCTCTCCTAGGCGTGGAAATTGTTGTCTTGGTATTTTAACACCGTTCTTTAAAAACAATGCTGCTCTTTCCTGACAAATGCGTGGAGATTGTTGGATGTGACACAATATTATGTCCTTAAGAATAAATAAGAAGCAAAGCTTCGCACGAATTTTTCTAACGAGTTTGACGGAGGAAGTTATGGGGATTAATCCAACTTCCCCTCTTCTCGGGTAGTGGGCTTAAGTGCCAGGGGAAATGGGGAAAGCAACAGACAATTGCCAACGGGAATGGCAGAGTGGGTTGGCAATCCCCATTCAATTTCCCCATGTGGAAAATTGGGGAATTTCTTGCCCGTTAGCCAATCCATGATTTGACAATTGGTGGAGAAAATTCCACGTGCGAGAAATTTGAAGAAGATTGCCAGGAAAGGGGAAATTTGGGTTCGGGAAGCCAAATTGGTTTCCCGGCAGTTGGAAGCGTAAGATTACTTCCCGACAATAATTTTTTTTTGAATAAACTTTTAATTTATATTTATTTAATTAAATACTTCTCAAGTTATTTAAAAATCAATTTTATCAAACAAGAAGCAATTAATTAATTAAATATTAATTAATTAATTTTAATGTATTTTAACGCGATTTAAAGCCTGACGGGAAGAGTTCTTGCCCGAAAAGGACGAAATGAAGACCAAAACAATCACAAAAATGAGACGATCGCAATGAGGGCAATGAACCATGCAAAGTAACACTTTTGAAATTTTTCAAATTTTTCATTTTTTAACAATATTTTTAAAACAATTTTGCGAAGTCAAAATTGGCTAATAACAGTTTCTTATCAAGATACAACAAAACCCTCAGGTTGAGTCATGTAGACTTCCTTATGTAGATATTTGTTCAAAAAGGCACTTTTCACATCCATCTGATGGACTTTCCATCCAAACTGTGCAGCTAGAGCAAAGATCATCATGATCGTTTATGTTTTATCTATGGAAGCAAATGTCTCCTCATAATCTATGTCTTCCTTCTGTGTATACCTCTTTACTGCCAGTCTCATTTTGTACTTGTCAATAGTCCCATTTGATTTGTACTTTATTTTGAATATCCATCTGCAACCAATGGGCTTCTTCCTTAGTGGAATATTGACAAGCTATCAAGTGTTATTTTTCATCATTGACTAATAATCGACATCCATGGCATATTTCCAAGCTTTTGAGTGTAAGGATTCCTAGACAGTAGAGGGCTCAACAATTTTAACAATTCTACCCATCAAAGCAAAATTTACCTCTTCTCAAGATTTATTGCAAGTTTGTGGTTCAATGGTGGGTGTGTCTGAAGGAGCATTGAACTTAGCATCTCGAATCATGTTTGTATACCACTTGGGCATACGTTGTAATGATCCCATGGGTTGTGGTCCTGTTTGATCATCACCGTCACTGTCATCAGCAATGGGAATATTTACTTCTATTTTCACAACATGTGTGATATCTACATCAGGTGAGTTTGTGGAAGGAGCCTCAACTTCCTTCTTCTCAAATAACTCAACATATTTGCTGGTGTAGACTTTCCTAGTCTTCGGATCCATCAATCTATACCCAAGAGCCTCTTCACGTGTAGCAATTGAAGACGAATTTTTCTTATTTCATGTCTAACTTCTTTTTTTTTGTATGTGCATGTTGGCTTTACACCCAAATACTCTAAGGTATACAATGGATGGCTTCCGATTTGACCATGCCTCATGTGGTGTTACTCCATCAACAGCAAATATGGGCACTCTATTAAGAAAATATACTGCAATTTTCATTTCTTCAGCCCAAAATGTCTTCACAAGTCCTAAATCATCAATCACGCAACACACCATCTCCATGATAGTACGGTTCATTCTCTCAACAACACCATTTTTTTGGTGTGTGTGGAAGAGGCATTTGTTAATGAATTCAATAAGCTTCTAGGTAGGCTTTGAACTCAGTACTTAAGAAACCCCCCCTCTCCCTGATCTAAGAGGAGAGATATGATTTTGCGACCAATCTCATTATTAACAAGCACTTTGAACTTGTTAAAGTTCTCAAAATATTCACTTTTCTTACAAAAATGAAAAATACACATTTTTCACAAATAATCATCAACACCAAGCATGAAATATTGAAATCCAGAATGACTAGTTTGCTTCAAACTGCAAAGATCGGTATGAACCAAATCAAGCTTACCTGGAGCTTGATAAGTACTCTCTTGGAATGAAGCTCTGTGTTGTTTTCCTGCGAGGGAGTTAGGACACTTGTCTGTATCCTTTTTGAGAGATGGCACACCTCTTACCATATTATGCTGGCGAAGTGTATCGAGATATCCAAAACCAACGTAGCCAAGTCTTCGATGCCACAACAGTGCAAAAGAAGTATTCTTAGCCGTTGGTGCCTTATCATTCCTATGCATAAAATCAAGTTGGAACATCAGTCCCACATTTGAGGCTTTTGCAACAATTTTCAATCCTATGGATTTATCTTGAATCAAACACATTTTCTTACCAGAATGACTATCAAAATCAATCTTCATATTATGATCTAGAAGTTGACTAATCGATAGTAAGTTCTTCGTCGAACTAGGGACATATAAGACATCTGATAACATAAAATTTTGTGAACCAAGAGGAAGAGTGTTGTTTTTAATGCCTTGGACTGTGTGGGAGGAGTCATCCCTAATGAAACATGGTTTTTGGAGGGTGTGTCTCATACAATGGTGAACCATTCTCTACATCCAGTCATGTGTGGAGTGGCTCTTGAATGAACGCACCAGATTGCACTAGACAATGTGGATGGTTCACTAGAATGGGAAGTGTACAAGAATTCCTCATCATATGAATGGTCTTCTTGCTCAACTACATTTCTTTGCTAATGGGGTTTCTTTCTCTAGTTCCCCCTTTTCTGCCCTTTCTTGTAATGTGACTCTCCTGTTGGGATTTTTGATTTTGAGGGCCATAATTACTTGATGAATCTTTCTTGTACGTGTTGTACCATTAATATTTCAACTCATGTCCTCATTTACATATAGGACATTTTTTCTTTTGTGTCCCCTTATTGATTTTGTTTTTGGGACTTATAGGAAGATTGTGCTTTCCCCTTCCCTCTCTGATGAGAAGACAATACTTGTTCTTCTTCTTCATCTTTATTGTATAGTGCCTCTTCTTGTTGCAATAAATTTGCTAGCTTCTCAAAACAAATGGTGTGATTTGACAAGTCAAGTGTCGTCATACAAATGTGGTAAGAGGGAGGAAGTGCTCTCATAAATATGGGCATGAGAGATGTATCATAAACCTTCTCTCCCAGGGTTAGAAGTGAATCCCTCAATGTTGCAACTCTCAGTAAGAAAGTGTACACACAAAATCACACACTTGGGTACAATTTTAGGTCCAAACCACATACTAGCATTCATATGATTCGTAAGCAAGAAAACTAATAATTGATGACTATCTTTGGCCTCTTTGCTTTCTTTATTGTTTCCTCTTTGGTCTTACACATCATCAAAAACTCCTAGTCAATATAATACTTATTTGGACTTCTGATTGGCCCTGTCAAACACAAACACCTATTGCCAGTTGACAGGAGCGCTTAGGTGATCATGTTACCTTCGAGCAATTTATAACCTTTTCCACAATTATTCAAACTCGAGTTGAGTTCAAATTTTGGTCATATCCATGCGACATAGCTGGTCAACCTTCGGAGTAGTTGTCAA